>ML976711.1:221919-232457 GCA_010015655.1 Bimuria novae-zelandiae CBS 107.79 | reverse complement strand
AAGCTGGCGGGTGCGTTGTGTGGTGGGCATCGTGGGTGTTGTGTAGAGACGCGTCGCGATCTTGGTGGGATGGCTCAGTGACTGGTGTGGCTCAATGACTGGTGAAACACGTTAATTAAGATCACGATTAATCATACTATGCGGAGCCGCCATATCACCGATACCCTATATAATGACTACTAAGTTAGACCTTGCAGTCACCTAAGTGACTATCGTCCTTAATCAAGCCAACGATTGGCACAAATGGCTATTTATTCGAAAGGATACTACCTAGAAGAACGACCTCTAGCAGTACGTAGACCCTGCTATAATAGTAGCGGACCTGCCTACGTTAATGGCACTAACTAAACCACAACTTACGGATTATAATAAGGAAGCTATATTAATGGCTTACCTTACCGCTGCTTAGCAAAAGCTATACTAGTAGGAATACGAGCGATAGGAACGCAAGGACCTTAAGTTTAAGCGTTAAAAAAAAGCTCTAGCAGAATTTAACTTAGAGATTAGTAAAATAATTATTACGAGACACCTTTACCTAATTAAGAACAAGGATACCCCGCACGAACAATTAACAACCCTTAAGAAGCACCTTGCACCGTCTAACGCTACACGTTAACAAGACCTTATTGCACGATACAAGAACCTACAGACGCCACCGCGTGGCAAGAAGGTCGAAGAATAGCTGCGATCTTGGGTGGAGGTTACCAACATATGCATAGCCGCAAAGGTCCCAGAGACAATGGGATCTAGGGCACAAGAAGACTTTCTTGTCGCCTGCAGGATGATCAATGCTGAGTATAGCACATTAGGCCTGCGAGCCTTAATTAAACTAGAGGATGCTGGCACCGCCATTCTATTAGTAGAAGACTACGTCAGCAAATTCACAACCTACCTCAAGCGTGTTCGACCGATATCGACAGGACTCAGCTCTATGGCTGCAGAACTGGATGCTGCTAAGCCTGAGCAGCAGCGGCAGCAGCAGAAGAAGAAGGATGGCAACAAAGACAAGCCACAATGCCCATGCGGCCTAAAACACTACTGGACCGAATGCTGGTTGATCAACGCCGAGCACCCAAGAAGGCCAAAGGCCTACACTAATGCTGTTGGCCAGAAGAAGCTAGATGCCACCTTTACCGCCGATCATGGCCTGAGAGAAAAGATTAACAAGGCACTTAATAGATGGCGCGCAAAGCAATAGGACGGGAATATTACTATAGACGATGGCAGCCCTCCTACTAGACTAACGGCAAACACGGTACTATTTATGTCTTAGGACAAGAACGAAGAGCTTCACGCTCTGTGTAAGAAGGAAGAGCTTCGCGCTCTACACGAGAACTAAGAGCTTTACGCTCTACACGAGAACTAAGAGCTTCGCGCTCTACATAAGAATACTAATAAGGATTTAGCTTAGTTAACTATGGATGATGGCATGAAGCCTAAGGACAGTCTATATATAGTAGTTAGCATAGAAGAAGATATTAATAAACTAAGCAATTAATAGATACTTAATCCTGGCTCTAACACCCACGTTATTAATAGCGAAGACTAGGTAGGATAAATAAGAAAGTACAACGCTAGTAATATAGATTTTATAAGCGCTAGTACAGGCCGTGTTTAAATTACTGCCTAGAGAAGCATAAAGCTTAAGGTAAAGACGCTAACAGGAGTTAGAACGCTAGAACTTACTTATATTACCTACGTCTAAGGATTTATTACTAACCTTATTAGCCTGGCACGTTGCCGCAAGATTAACATACATTTTAATTTAGGCTAAGACCTACTATATAGAAGCAATCTAAAGACAACTCTAGCCTACCTAGAATATAATAGAGGTCACTAGCTGGTAGATGCCGATGCATCCTGCCGTCCGAAGCCTACGCCTTTATCATCTTTCAGAACCACCTACAGACCTTTGAAGGCTCCGCGCCCAGACCAGATTGTTAACGCAAAGATAGCTTATTAGATATAGGGTCACCCTAGCAAGAAGGCCATAAAACACCTAATAGCAAACGTTAATAGAATTATCGTTAAAGACGACGCTAACGACTTTTGTGCAATCTATATAGAGTTAAAATTAATAAAATAGATATTTTAGAGATAACAAGAGGATTAAGTAAAGAAGCCTTTTTATTAAATTATAATTAATGTAATTTAATTAGTACCGCAAGGAGAAGCCTGCTTAAACGACGATTAATAGGCTAGTTACTTAGTTAACTAATACTTAAAGTAGCATAAAGTCTCTATTTTCTTAAATTCATTAAAGCCTTTCTTAAAAATATAGATTATTTAAAATATACGCAAGATACAGCGCGTCTTTACTTAAAACGTAACTACTATTAAGACTAATAATAACTAAGGATTTAGTACATCGCCTAATATACTAGAGGACCTTTGCAAGGACCTTGGCATCTAATACGAGCCACGAGCAGAATATATAGAAGAATAGAACGGACTTGTAGAACGAGCAGGATCGCTGCTCGTTATCTGAGCAAGAGCCATGAGGATTTAGGCAGGACTACTAAAGTCTCTAACTTACGAGCTGATTCGAACAGCAGCATATGTGCTGAATCGGACCCCTACAGAAGCACTATAATGGAAAACACCGTACGAAATCGTATGGGGGACAAAACTAAAGGTTTAATATATGCAACTAATAGGCTGTTAAGCCTACGTACTTAACCACTCGCTGAAGCGTGCGGACAAGCTCGAATCAAGAGCTTTAATAGGCTATCTTGTTAGCTACGACTCTACTAACATCTTTAGGATCTGGCTACTCACGAAGGACCAGGTTATACGTACTTAAGATATTATTTTTAAATCTATAAAGTTCTACGAAGGACTGCAAGGCTACGCTTAAGAATTAGTAATTAAAGAAGTTATTAAGCTTCTTATATTTTTAAAGGAGTTTAAACCTAATAATATAGTAATTAAAGATCTTTTAATAACTTAATAATATTAATAATAAACCTAAGACGCACCTACGCCCTCTAAGTTATAAGTAGGGGGTAAGGATACTAAGGAGATTAAACTAAGTTAACTAGAATAATCTAGCGGAGGCTTATTAACTCTAGAATAGTTAACGCTAGGTCTATTAGACTAACAGGAGCTCTTAGCTACCTAGCTTAAAAGCTATATACTAGATTAATATTAGAATAACGCTCTTAGACGTTAAAATCTTAATTTTAGTATAGAGAATATTATTAAAGGCTTACAACGTATACGTTAAAACGCTAATCTCTAGGGACTAAAGAGATAGTATTCTTACGCTATCTTATACAGAGGATTAGTTAGTAACTACCTTAAGGCTTTTTTAACTACCTTAAAAGCTAAGATAATAATAAAAATATATCGCACTTAGGTTCCGAGAGCTCTACGATTATTTTAAGAGCTAAATTATTATTAGTTTAAAGAGTAGTTTTAAGAGGCTATATAGCAAGAGTATCGCGAGATCTAGGGTAAAGGCTACTTCGCTAAGATAATATAAATAGCGGAGACTACTAATACAAAGGTGCTACCCCTAATATAGGTATTTATATATAAGTTTAATAAAGACAGCTACCTCTATTAATTTAAAACACGACTTGTCGTCCGCGGCGACCTATAATAGCTATATAAAGATATATACGTAGCTATACTAGCTACCTAAATATTTTAAGCACTTATTGTAATAGCTAATTAATTTAAATTAGAGCTACTTTAGTACAACGTACTAAACGCGTTTTTAAACGCGATACTTAATTAAAAGCTCTACGCTTAGACACTAGATAGTTTTAAGAAAAATAAAGAGCTACTATAAGTGCTAAGAGCCTTATATAGACTAAAAGAATTATCGCTCCTATAGTATAAGGACCTAAAAGAGATACTAAAGTCTTTAGGCTTAACGCCTATCCTAGGATTTCTATGCGTCTACGTTAATAGCTAGTTAATTATATTTGTTTACGTTAATAATATCGTGATAGCTTTCTACCTATTAAATAAATATCTACACTAAGAGTTTAAAAAAAAAGCTTAATAAGTATTATAGCCTAAAATGCCTAGGAAAATTTAAATAGTTTTTAGGTATATGCGTTATTTAAGATACTAACGCACGCATAATTTACTTAGTATAAAATACCTATATTAATAAGGTTACTACTAAGTATAATATTATTTTTATTAGCCGCCCTTTAGAGGTGCCTATGCTGGTAAACTACCTGGAATAATCTCTTAAGGAACTAAATAAAGCTTGGATAAAGATCTATTAAGAGCTTATAGGCTATTTTACCTACCTAACTTAGTATACCTAACCTAATCTAGCCCGCGCTCACGTTATTTACGCGTTATATTTAATAAACCCTAGTTAAGTATACGTTAAATCTATTTAAAGGGTATAGCATTATATTCTTAAGACGAAATATCGAGCTCTGCAAGCGCAAGCTATTAATAAAATAAAGATTTAAGAGTATCTTGCAACACCGCAGGACTATCGCGATTTAATCTTTTTTAGGGTATTTAATACTGCCTTTACTAATAATATTAAGACGCGCTAAAGCTCTTAAGGATATGTCTTTTAGCTATTTAGTATAACTATTAACTAGAAGTTAACACTATAACGCACTATTATAAAATTAATAACTAAAGTAGAGCTGCTCGCTCTATTACTTACTAGATTGAAGATAAAGGAGTAGTGTTATCTATTTAAAGGACTATCTTTAAAGCTTAACTAAACACCTATTATTTAGTGTAATAACTAATAGACTATAAGTATAGTTATAAAAGAGATAAATAAGCTTAGCACTAAGCTTAAACACGTTAATATTTACTAAAACTAAATCTGCTAAGAGGTCGAGGAGAATTGCCTCTATATCTAATAGAAGTCTATAAACTAGATACTTGCTAATAGTATAATAAAGATCCTTCCTTAATAGAAGTATATTAAATTTGTATAGTAACTATACCTTATAGATATTCGTTTAAAGGTTCTTAAGACGGAGAAGGACACTTAAAATTTATCCTTATATTATAGATTAACTATAGGATAAGGGGGTGTGTAACGGTTTAATAGCTCTTACCCTATAGGATAGTTACTCCTACCCTTGCTTGGTTGCCACTCACCTTCCTAAGAAGGCTACACCTATCTGGGACTAGCGATGTTGTCAGATTGGAGGGGTAATCTGATAAGATGAAAAGATAGTGATTAATTAAGATAAATTGTGGTATAAAGTGTTGTTTTTCTTTTCTCTGTAAGAATGTAAGGCTCTTATATCCTTACGTCTTACACTAATACGCTAATCTATTTCCGTTGATTAAGGAGAGTTACCCTTTGTCCCGCCCGGAATTGTGCGGATGAACCAGACTGCTGGCAAGGTTTCTTTGTGTAGGGTTGCGCCAGCTACCTTTGCGTGTGCAAAGGGCCATGTAATCGGACACACCCCCTTAGCTTGGGCTTATCCTCAAGCTGGACCTTCGCAGTTGTCTATTATTCCAACTTAAAGGCCTCTATCCTCTGCTAGAGATCCTGCAGGGCAACCTCTTAATTAGTGATCTTGTCTAATATATCTTTAAGTCCCAGTTTATGCAGAAACTTGCTCTATTTGTTCACTAGCAGGGCCTTTATAAGTCCATTAGCGACCATGTCCTCTAAGCGTTAATAGTCCACTTTAATTGTCTCTAGTGTAACCTCTTGTCTTAGCTAATAATTATAGATATCTACATAACGGAGCTTGGTCTGCAACTTAGCAATTTCTTTAGTGATAAGTTAGATTGTTTGCTGATTATTACAATTAATTATAATAAGGAAATTGCTAAGGTTGATCTTTAGTTCCTTTAGCAATCGCGATGTAAATAAAGCCTCCTTAGCCACTTACAATAGTGCTAGTAATTTGGCTTTAGTTATTAATATAGTGACTGTATCTTGCTTGTTTGCTTTCCAGGCGATTAGGCCACTAAATAGCTTAATAATGTATCCTTGCGAGCTCTTGCGGTTAAGTGTATTATTAGCAAAGGATGCGTCGCTTGCCACTTCTAAAGTATCTGCACCCCTAAGCTAAAGATCTAGTGATCTAGTATTAGCAAGGTAGAGGAGAACTTGGTCAGCAGCCACTTAGTGCTCTTTGCTTAGGTTAGACAGAAATCGTGATAATTAAGAGCTTGTGAATGCAATATCTAGTCGCGTAGTTACTACAGCGTAGAGAATTAATCCTATCTTTCGCTAATATCGATTAACTTCAGCTTTACTGGCGAGCCCTAAGCGTGGGAGCAGTTCAACTGCTACTATCGGAATATTATAGCGTATCTTATAGTGATCAATAAGGCGCGATATTTTGTCGATATATAAAGCTTGTAAAAGCCAGAGTTTTCGGTTTAGTTAATCTCTAATAATTTCAACTTCTAGAAACCACTGTAGGTCGTTGCCACCCGTGAGTATAAATTTAGTACCTATTATTACGAGAGCAGCTTCAGCAGCCTGCTTTTATAATTTATTATAGGCAATAATAAGGTCATCCACATAAAAGAAAATAATAATGCCGTCCTTAATAAGGCAGCATAGCTCGTGGGACACTGTTTCAAAGCTAATATCACGGAGTATTAACGTGAACTCTCTTTACCAGAGTAGTAGAGATATACGCAGTCCGTACAGTGCTTTATATAGTTTAAGGACTATACCTGCTCGTGAGTAGCCGCGAGGCATTCTCATGTAGATTTCTCTATCCAGCTTTGCGTGGACAAACGCGTTAGTAACGTTGTGTTAGATAAGTTCTAGGTTAAAACAAGCTATAATTACTATAAGCATGCAAAACAATTGTCTTATAAGTATTACGGCGTAGGTTTCTTGCGAGGTAAGGTGCCGCTATTAATTACCTCGCACTACCAGCCTTGCCTTGCATTTCTGTAATCGATAGTGTTTATCGAACTTATAGGTATATACCCACATATAGTTAAGGATTTAATAGCCTGCTGCCTTTACTAAAGCTACTGCAACCTCGCTCCAAGACTTTATTTCTTTATGGCTCTATAAATGGGAACGTTCCGCTTCCTTCCACATATTATAGAGAGGATGATCTTCAAGCTTGCTTCGGCATGTTAGTGGCTCTAGGAGCACGCTTCGATGTGGCTTCTTACCTAATATAATTATTCGTTAAAGCTACGCCTTATTAAGAGCCTTGCCTTTATATTTGCCGCTACTGCCAGCTTCGGTGCCTGCCATAAAGGCTACGGCCCATAGGCTTATTTGCAACTACCCTGTTTACACTATTTATAATAGTTTAGCTTAGTCGCCTCCTGCCATTAGTTGTGTAAGGAGTGTTACTAGTAGCGGCGTTAGGGGAGGTGTTAAATATTAGTACCCAGCTCTCCTGCCTTACTTATACTTAAGAGCTCCTTTAACCTCTTCCTCTAGCGCTTTACTAATTATCTTATCCTTAAAAAACGACTTAGTTGCATGCTCTTATTAAGGTAAGGGAGGTAACTCTACTAATCGCACCTAGGCTGCTATTTCTTCTAATATGCTATGCATAAGGTTATCTATTAGGTCTTTAGTTTTGCCTAAGAACATAGTATCCTCGTTAAATATTACGTCGCGAGTACTAATTGTCTTTGCTAGGGAGGGAATCTATATTCTTTAGATATTAGTTAATTTGTAGCCAATAAGGTAGCTAATCCATGCTTTAGGGTTAAGCCTCTAAAGCCTGCTCTTGCCGCGTTTTATATCGTCGGTTATCGCAAAGGCTTTGCAGCCATATGCTTTTAGGTAAGCTTAATTAGGCTTCTTTAGTTAGGTAACAACACCGTTCTAGAAAGCTACTGTCGTAAAGAGCACTTCATATAGAGATCGCCATTAATTAGCGTAGTTTGGCGTTTAATTATACAGGTATACTACAGCTTAGGTAATTTCAGGCCACATCTACTAAGGTAAGTTAGAGTTAAGTCGCATCGCGCGCGCTTTCTCTTTAATTACACCCCTTAAGTATTTAGCTTCTCTATTTTATGCTTAAGTATTAGGTGCTAAAGGCTTAATCTTAATGCCTTGCGCTAAGCACTACTTCTTAATATCTACCTTAATAAAGAAGATCTTGTTATTAGATTTAATTACTTTTACTATAATATTATATTATACTTCTATAAACCGCACAAAGGTGCTAAGTAATTTAATAATTAACTATGCTAGGCGGTTATCCTTAAAGTAGAAGTCCCATGCAAAGCCAAAGAATTAGTTAGTAATTAGTATTTAGCTCTTCTCTCTTGTTAAGCTATCTACTTTATAGTCGTAAAAATCAATTGCGACTCGCTCGCTGGGACCTTCTATTAGATCTCTAGCTTGCCGGCGTATTTGCCATTTTAGTTTTACTTTGCCGCAGGCATTATACTTAATAATAGGGAGGCTGTCGGATTAACAACTTTAACGGCCTTAGGCATGTTACAAGGAAGGTGCGTGTGCGGAGGAGCGAGCATTCTGTTAATAGTTATCAAGGCCTCTATCGTGTTGCAAAACACTATGTGTATGGAGCGAACCCCATATGGGACTAGCTTCCATACCCCGCGATATACTTCACTCCTCAGTAGATAGAACGAGAAATCAAGCATTAATCAACCCAATGTAACTCGTTATCAAGTATTTCCTTTTAGCACTAGTGCAACAAGTCCTCCCGACAGAGGCCCTTAATCCTTACCCCCTCAGATTGCTGCACGAGGTGTTCGAGGGCCTAAGGACCTAGATAACCTAATTATTAGTACCAGGTCCACGCGTCTGCTTTCTGTAGTCTTTATTTGGTGCGTGTGTTAGTCTTATAGGTGGCATGCGCAGCTTCTGCTAACCTTATCCTATATTCTAGCACCTACTATCCATGTAATTCTTAAAGTTCTGCCAGCACAGTATTGTCTCTTCTCTTTAAAGTTGTTAGGTCTGCCTTTGTGTCCCACTAGAGGCCTTGCCTCCGGAGTAATTAGAATAATACGAGGTTACAGAGCAAATCAGGGCAATAGGCAACATTATCTAGTTATATTATTTAATTACTGTTTGCACTTTATACGTTAAGATAGACGCTCCCGTATCCTTTAATCCATATTTGTGTATTCCCTGCCTATATAAAGTCTCCTGGCGCCGGTGGACGGTATGAGACAAAGCGATCGATGTTGTTAAAGATATAGCAGGTTATGCCTAAATTAAGTATGGCTGAGCGTCGCAATAGGTACGTGTTTAGGTTAGTGTAGAAGGATGCGGCGTTAAAGCTCGCTAGGATTTTAGTAATCTTGCGTCTATCTAGTCATTTATTATTAGCCTTAGTAATTCGAGGTGGAGTAGGAGTATGCGATAATTTAATTCTAGGTGTTTAAGACTTTAGTCTTTTCACCTTCCTCATCTCCTCTTATAGATGTAAATTATTTTAGATTCTATATTGTACTATATCTGCAAAGCCAGGTTGTGGCCTAAACCACTCTGGTGCATGATCTAGATATGCGTAGAAGCAGTCTTTTAGACTATGCCTTTGTTTACAAGCAGGGCATTTTCTGCCTTTAACTACCGTTGTATCCTCTATTAAGGACTGCTTAGATATGGTACTTTAACTAAAGGATTGTTTTTGTCGAGGTCTTCCCTGTCTACGTTAGTTATTTGTGGAAGATGGCGCGTCTTTGGTAGCGTAAGAGGCGTCCCTGTCAGTGCCTAGGGTGGATGCACCACTAGCAGCGAGAGATAGCTTACTAGTAGTAAAGGCGCCCCTATGCTATTTGCCCTTAATCGGGTGGAGTATTGCCATATGTTCTCGGAAGCGTTTTATTATATCCTTCCTTGTTATATCTGCGTCTCGGCGTCCAGTTTCTTGAAAGGACACTCCCCATGTAGGGGCAGCCTTCATAATCGCAGCCAGGAAGTCCTTTATAGTATTATAGATTAATTATATTTCTACGATATTATTCGTCTCTGCTTCTGTAGCTGCCTGATTATACTTAGTCAGCCAGGTATCCTAGTTTAAGGGTTGTCTCATCAGCTTAAGGGCCTATAGGTATTGTGCTCTTGCCTTATCCCGCTCATCTTCCTTATCAACGCCTACAGTCTGTGTTAGAGACGTAATCCATTGCTAGATCTGTTCTCTAGGCTTGCAGCAGTTGCGTTGCAGGTGTTGTAATATAGTAGATTAGATATAGATAACCACTTTCTCAAGGCTTGTTCTCTCTTCGCGGTATTCTTTGTCCTTTATCTTATAGTCTTTAAGCTGTATCTTATAGAACTTAATGTCCTCTTTATATACCTTAAGACCTAAGTTTAATAGCTCTAATGGGCGTGTTAGAGGGTTCTGTTAATCGTCGTCGTTTACGCGGATAATTAGTTAGTAACTTGCTATTTCTAGGGGCAACGGCGGTGTTGGCCTTTTACGTAGGAGTTTGGCTCTATCTAGGTTAATAATAGGCTATATATCTATTAGTTCGCATCGCGCTTTTAGCTGCAGCAGCCATAGTATATAGTTAGTGTAATTAGTTAACACGATTATTAAGTCGCGGAGTGTTAACAGCGACATCGTCCTTTCTTAAGGTTTAGTTAAGGCAGTGAGACTCTTAATTGT
>ML976711.1:158213-218249 GCA_010015655.1 Bimuria novae-zelandiae CBS 107.79 | reverse complement strand
GCAAGCTCCACCAGGCTAGCTGGTATACTGACCTACCTGCTGGCTGGGTACTGGCTGTCAGCGACAATGGCTGGACGACAGATAGCCTAGGGCTTACCTGGCTAGAGCACTTCACTCGGCATACAGAGTCTCGTACAGTCGGCACCTGGCGGCTGCTTATTCTAGACGGTCATAGCAGCCATGCTACCCCTGAGTTCGATCAATACTGTAGGACACACAGGATCATCAGCCTGTGTATGCCTGCCCATACGAGCCACCTCCTACAGCCTTTAGATGTCGGCTGTTTCTCACCTCTCAAGACAGCGTACGGACATGAAGTGACTGAGCTGGCCAGACAGCGTGTCTATCATGTAGACAAGGAAGAGTTCCTGTCAATCTACCCACGTGTACGTAGGGCTGTTTTTACAGAGCAGAACATCAAGGCTGGCTTTCAAGCGACAGGGCTGGTGCCTACCTGTCCTGATCGGGTCCTCTCATGCCTGACTGTAGTCAGGACACCGTCACCACTACAGACGGGCGCTGAGCCAGCATGGACAGCTGAGACGCCTCACACTACTACTCAGGTTGAGCAGCAGGCTAGGCTTATACGTGATCGTTTACAACGACCGTCTCAGAGCCCTACACACCAGATGCTCAGGCAGCTAGTTAAGAGCTGTTAGCATGCTATAAATACAGTGACTCTCCTAGCAGAAGATATTAGGAAACTATAGGCTACCAATTAACGTCGTAGACAAAGATAGGAGAGGCGTAGGCAGTATATTGCCTCTGGAGGGGCTCTACAGGCTGAGGAAGGTCGAAGGCTGGCTGCAGAGGCTGAAAGGGTGCTCCAGCAGGTAGAGCAGGAGGACCGTGCAGGACGATTACGAGCACCACCTACATGCAGCAACTGCCATAAGTAAGGCCATAGAAGGACTCAGTGTACCTAGAGATTATAGCTATTATATTAATCTATTTATATTAAATTTAACTGTTGCGTTGTTGAGCTATCGTGCAGAAAGCTGCGTCAGTTTTAGTGGGGTGGCTCAGTGACTGGTGTGGCTCAATGACTGGTGAAACACGTTATAGGTGCTAATTAGTAAGTCGTAAGTGAGCGAGCTTTAGTCGTGCGATCTTCTTCGCAATCCGTCGTAAGCTTAGTCGCAATCCGGGCTTATAACTATTTGTCACAGTGGATGAGGGCCTAGTTTCAGCCCTGTTTCAGGACCCCTGCCTACCCCTGTGTCTAGTACTATATAGGCCCCTCCGGGACCCCCAATAAACCTCAGTAGACTCCTCCATTCCTCCCTTACACTATTGCAGTAGAAAATATTGTGGAATTCTCTGTCTGTCTATCTGTGCTATCTAGAAGCTGCGGAGTATGTATGTGCACGAGCGTAAACATCGCTAGTCCCAGATAGGTGTAGCCTTCTCAGAAAGGTGAGTGGCAACCAAGCAAGGGTAGGAATAACCATCCCATAGGGTAAGAGCTATTAAACCGTCACAAATATCCTAGCGTGGGTTTGAATGTAAATTTAAGCAAAAGAAGTTACAATGTCGCTATGGAAATTAGGGTAGTATACATTGCAGAGGAGGATGAAGCGGGGATTGGCTGCGACTTAGTTGAAGTGGGGAGCAGGGAGTTAGGGTGGTGAACTAAGGGACACGCTAATATTGGACGGGTTAACTTTAGGCTCTATTACGATCACTGGGAATTTTAGAGGTTGGATACTACTATACTAAGGAGAAAAGGTAAAAGGGGAGCCCCGTATTGGTACGTTAGTAGAGTTGGCAGTTGCGAATAATAATAGTACTCTCTGCGAAAAGTCGGAAATACAATCTATAAGCACCTATCTAAAAATTACTTGTTGACTTGTACGTTTGGAAGTAGGCTGTTTCGGGATGCCCTTGCAGACTTTTGACGAAATCTATCCAACGCACGTGGAGACCCTCTAGCCAGGAAAGTTCCAGCTAAGTAAGTGGTGACGGAGATAACCGCTGTTTACTTACCTCCCCTGGTGCCAATCACACATAAATATGTGGTAAGCGCGAAATCTACCCTCTACTAGCACCACTCCAAATCACAAACACCCTAGCATTAACACTAATTACTTTGAACCATCATGGCGCCAGCCTTCTGGACGGCGTTCGTGAGACTGTTCCGCAAGTCTACACTGCAAGATTTCGACCCACACCCGTCTACCTTGGATTGAAAAGAGCCTAAATTAAGGTCCCTGTTTTGACCACAGCCTTATTTATGTAAATTGTGGAACAAGCACGTTACGCTCACTACTATTTTTTAGATACATGCTTAACGGTGCCTAGATTTAGCTTAATTATATCCTGGAATTGATAAGCTTCCCATCTTCTAGTCTCCAAAAAAGGCGAGGTATAACCCTGTTATATTTGTTTGCTGGCGAGTGATCATATTAAAGAAAAGAATATAGATTAATTTCTACTAGCTACCTTAACAATATCTCTATAACCTATCGCCCAAATCGTTTAGGAGAGACCGTACGTGTCCTTAAACCAACAAATTCTTTCCCATAATATCCTTAAACCTTGCAATCGTCGCTTTAACAAGCTCGTCGAAATCATTAAATAAAGGAACGTTGTCTTTCTAGCATAAGTACTAGACATTTCCACGTTGGTGGTATCCTAGAGGGCAGCAGACAATAAGCCTTCCAGATTAAGAGTATTAGCCAAGTTTAAGCAGTGAGACGGGGCTTATAGTACCAGAATAAAGGTAAAGGATAATAAGATCCACTTAGTCGAGGTTCGTCATTTCCTAATCTATTTAATAATAAAGGTTCTAATCTTTGATATCTTGCCTCCAGTTGGGGTCCTAATAGATACGGCGAGGGTTGAACGCAGCGATGGGGAGGTAGGCGACCTTGTCTGCAAAAGCGGCTTGCTAGTTGGGGGCTTTGCCCATCTCGATGCTTCCTCTAAGGAACATTCGTACACGGGCGCCAATATCCACCTGGTCAAGCGGGCCACAGTGTATAAAGGCTGGGTTTCATTCCGGTATAGCTGCCATGTATGCAGATAGAGTCTCCCCTTGACTAATTTCAGGGAACTTCATGGTGTAAAGTGATGACGGAACTAGGTGATTGTGTGCTTCTCGGAGGGAACAGGATTAGTAAAGAATAATCTTGGTGTGGGTTATGAGGCGAATATAAATACTTCGTCGAGCTACTGATCGGATGCACAGCCTGCTTGCGTAAGTAACTGCTTCGTCGCTTGTTACTGCGCCTTGGTGAACGAGCTTTCGAGAAGAACCCTGTACTGTGGGTAGTGAGCTCATGAATATCACGGGCTTCACCCTGGGAGGGTAGGAGCTCCAGCCGCAAGGTGATCCAGCCAAGACCCCTGTGCTTGGTGTTGCAAAGATGGCTGATGACTCTTAGCTGCAGAATGGTCAACCACATCCTTCCACTAGCGGTGTAGAACGCCGATGAGCTTCGACATTTTTTCATGCGCCTGAAGCCTTACGGTACTTGGATTAAGGCGTATGTCATCGGGAGTAGAAGAACAGGGCGACTAGAGAGCTGTGTTCAAGCTGTCACATTGTTGATCCGCCTGTACGACTTCGTGAATGGTTGAATTATGAGCGCCAGCCGCTTCCATCCCTTTCTGACCAGGTCAGGCATTCAAGACGAAGTGGCGAGGTACGTCGAGCCCGCATTAGAACAGAGGGCACGAGTCGTGAGCCTGTAAGCCCCAATGGCTAAGTAGTAGCTTCGGCGGCAGTGGAACTCAAGCCACCTCCTGAAGTTATGATGGAGGTATGTGTAGCCATCTATGGGTCAGAGTAATGCCAGCGATACCTCTTTCATCCAGTTCTAGTGCTGCAGCCATGCCTTATCTCACCTACTCCGGAAAAAGCAGGCGCAGGAGACGCTCACTTCAGCGGCGTGTCCAATAACGCCAGGGGGCAAGGCGCAGCATCTGCAAAATAGCAAGGCCATGGAGGCGTCTCTTGGAAACAGTCGACAAAGCAAGGATATTTCACGAGCAGCAAGCATCTAGCTGCGGCAGTGAGACAGGCCAAGTGATTGAGTATGGAGGGAAGGTGCACGGAGTAGCTATTACTGCAAGGTTGATCTGCTATGCATATTTGAGGTTATATACAATAGAAAACAGGATTAGCGATACGTGCAGAATATATTCACCATCCAGTCTTTAGCCCTACAGGGCTTTTGAGCAGCGTATTACATGACTAATCCCTAAATAATTACGTAACACCTCCAGCCGGCGTGCCCATATGCGAGGCTAAAAGGTGATAATCGTGGAAAGGTTAAAATAACGGGGGACTCTTGTTTAACGTGGATAAGACAGATGTAGCCTTTCATCGTGCTGTCTGCGGCCTCCTGTGTAGTTCTAATGATGTTTCACTCCTTAGAGCGAGTCGGTTGATCTAGCGCTCAGAGCAAGAAAGGACGAAGCAACACGTGTAGAGAATCTGTGTTGAGTGGCATGGCTGTGTAGATTAGTAGATCGAATCTAGATAGAGTAACTCGCTTACTAACATAATTATTGTACGAATGCGAAGCTTCGCTTCTTGGCGTGCAAGAAGAGCAATCAAGGCTCTGATGCTAATATATGCAGTTAGAATGTTAATTTCGTTCGTGATAATAATTGCTAAAAATAGATACCTTATGTTTCGGTTGCTACCTTCGGAGCTTTCATGTTCACAAAGCTTAGAAGACCCAAACCTAGCCATTAAAGCTAATCTAGCATATATAAAGACAAGAAGCACTAATTCGTATATCGCTGGTGCATTTCCACGTTTGTAATTGTTAATTATAGTAGCCAAGGTCAAAGGTAGGCTTACATATTAAGACATATTATACTGGTGAGCACAACGGATGGCACCAGCGCTGCGTACACTACAAGCGGCCACTAAGTATCTGAGAAGATAGCTTGGAGAAGCCGCGTGGACTGGATAGTTAGAGCTGCTAAAAGGGACTTCTTAGGATCTTACATTAGTGCATGTGTCAGGAGCAAAAGGCAAACCTTCTGCTCCTGTTGGAGTAGAATGTATTTAACCGTCACACACCCCCCCAGATCGTAGCAAAGCGTAGAGCTGGAAGCTTTTCAAGGTTTATATACATGTTTTTGCTGTGTGTAACATGCCCTGTGTATTCTGCTCCAGGCATCTAGCCTTAACGTCTCTGTGGCCTTCTTGCTTGGCTATTTGTGTGGTGTGTACGTGCTCGCTTGTGATACCCCACCCAAGTGGGAATCCGTCACTTGAGTGCTTGCGCAGGCTTCAGCGATTCCGGGCTCATAACTGTCGCGGTGAGGCAGAGCGCTGAGCGGACAGTACGCAGTGGAAAAGATTGCAGGATTGAACTGAGGTTGTACTATCTAGGAACTACAGAAGGTATAGGTGCACAGGCACAAACAACGCTAGTCCCAGATAGGTGTCATGCTATCAGAAAGGTAAGCTGCAGTCGAGTAAGGGTAGCTGCAACTATCGCACAGAGAAAGAGCTATAAACCGTGACACACCCCCCAGCTGGCGTGGACGCCCAGGTAGGGAGTCAATGACAGCTGATCAGTATCAGTGTATATAGATACCATCAAGATTGTTGCTATCAGTTTGACGCAGGCCCTTTAGACGCTTAGTAACATTAACAAGGCTAATTTGGCAGACGAAGTCTGCAAACTTCTGTTTAGGTAAAATCTTTGTAAGTCTATTAGCAGGCATATAGTTGGTAGGGACCTATTTAACGTTAATACGAGAGGCTTCGACTTCCTGTCGAATCTAGAGCTAGTAGATATCGACATGTTTGACCTTTATATAAAGCTTATCTTGCTATTTAGTAATAATACCAACGGTCTGCTAATTGTCACACCAGATAGTAGGTGTACAGTTAAGAGTAAGGTCGATACTAGAGAAGAATCGCATCCATTCTTCTATCTACAAGCTAGCAAGTAATAGAGCCAGTAATTTAGATTCTGTAGTTAATTTCGTGACTGTGCGTTGTACTGTTAACTTCTAGTTAATTATTAGTCTACCAAACTTAAAAGCATAGCCTTAAGAGCTTCGGCGAGTCTTAGGCTTGTCAGCGTATAAGGCGTCAGAGGATCTAAAGAAGAGAGGATCGCGATATGTTGGATCGTTAGATAGATACTCAGCCATATCCTGCGCGCTAGCAGAGGCTTTAAGTGCGAGAGCCTTCGTGCTGAGTAGGTAGCGCCAGGTCTTCCGGATTTTCGAGATGTGTGACTGTCCTGGGTTAGTAAGGTGACAAGCAAAGACGACGTGCGTTCGGGCGACGTTAGGTCTACCCCAGACAGCGATATATGCGAGAGAGCTAACTAGTTACTAATAAAGCTTTGTTCGCGATAAATTAGGTTCCTTAGTAGACTATAGTAGCTAGTTTTCCGCTAGTGGAATGTCTAGAGCCTTGCCTATAGCTTTAATACTAAATTAAGCGTATACCTTGTTAATAAACGCGTTCTAGACTAGCCACGTCTTATATAGGGCTCGATCGCGTATAATGCGGATTCCGAGAAACTAGGTAAGGTCTCCTATAGCTTTAATGTTATATAGGTCCACCAGATCCTTCTTAAAAGACCTGTAGTAATAGGTATTAGACTAATAATATGCCATAACAATGTCGTTAATATAGACGAATAGGATAAGCTAGCGGCTCGTGTATAAGCAAGGAAAGCCTTTAACTGGCTTTAGACCTAGCTTAACAAGTTATCAACGTAGTTTATTATACCATAGTAGTAATAACTCCTTTAGGCCGTACAGGGCGCGGAGCACCAGCATAATCTCGCCTTTAGTGTGGCGGAATGGCTTAGGTGTTTCAGCGTATAGCTTCCGATTAATCTTAGCGTTTAGGAAGGTAGTAGGAACATCGTACTGCTTTAGCTCTAAATTAAAGTAATTAGCGATTGCAATAAGAGCGCGAAAGTTACGAATTACGAGTATAGTAGCGTATGTGTTGTTAAGTAGAGCTTAAAGATCTCCTCGAACAACAAGTTAAGCTTTAAACCGTAAGAGGTATCCTTCTTCGTCAATCTTGTATACGAATATCCACATCAACGGTAGCACCTTAGCGTCTGCAGAGGCCTTTATTTTTATAGTCTTCCTAAAGACTCCTTTGGCGCGTAGAGCTTGCCACTCAACCTCTATAGCGCGTTAAAATTAATTGCCAAATATATATATTTTAAGCTACTTTATTGCCTTCGGCAGAGGTGGCAGCTGCGATTAATAAATTCTTAGTATCTTATCTATAGTAGGTATAGAGCGAATCTCGGTCGAAAATGCATAGAGATAGTTAACAAGAGGTGTAGCTCCCAGCACTATTACGTATGTATAAATTATAAAGTTATTTAGATCTTTCTGCTTTTAATTGCGTTTGCTAGTAATAATTAAGCTCGTGTTAGTTAGGTTTAGGTTAACGTCTCGTGGAGCTCTCTCGCCGCGTTGGCGATAGCCCTTAGGTACTTTATTACTCTTAGGAGTGTGATTGCTTGTGGCAGTAGATATTGTAGGTCTTGGAGTAGGCAGCTGTTGCTGTTGCTATGTTAATTCGAATGCGTCGTCTATCTATTCACCCCCCACCTGGGAGCCTGTAGCTCTCAAAGCTAAGGTCGTAGGTATCTCTACTAGGTGGCAACGTTAACAAGCAGTCAACAGATCTTTAATACTAATATTATTATATTAATATTCTTCTAGATATTTAAGTAGTTTAATTACCTCTTCGAGCACTAATCTTAACGCATACCTATCTATCCTATTAAAGAAGAGTATAGGCTCGAATACGACGTTGCGGGTGATAATAATAGTGTCTTTTATAGGTAGCTAGATGCGGAAGATATTAGTACCTTAGTAGTTAATAAGGTGGCTAATTAGAGTGCGTAATTTAAGCTTGTTAGCAGCTCTTAGATCGCGATTATAGACGTAGGCGCGACAGCCGATAGGCCTTATATAAGCGACGAGTGGTTTTCGTTTCTATACTACCTCGTACGGTGTCTTCCATCCTAGTGCTTTAGTAGGCGTGCGATTGAGTATATATGCGGCGGTGCGATACAGCTTATGTGATAGACTTTTTGGCAGATTGGCGTGTATGCGCATAGCGCGAGCTCGCTAAGTAAGTACTCCGCTAGCGCGTTTGATTAGTCTATTTAGCTCCTTTGTTCTAGCTGGTGCTAGCTTATACAGCATACCTAGCTCTTCTGTTGTGTTAATAAGATTGTTTCCAAATCTTTTCTTGTTGTCGCATTAAATAGCGACTACGTTAGCGTTGTACACACGCTAGATTTTGCGGATTAAGGATATAAACTAACGTGTAAGTGTTAACTTATCCTTACGTCGTGATGTGGTAATCTTATGCCACTTTAAGTATTCGTCCATAGAGTACAAGGCGTACTTGCTGCCGTTAATACACTCCTCTCCTACAGGGATGATGTAGATCAGGTCCATCGCGATTTAATAGAACGGTTTTTGTGCGCGGCTCTTGGTCAGGCGCCTTAAGATAATATAAGTTATTCGAGTTTTAATACATGTCTAATATTAATAGTCCATGTGTTCTCTAGTTAATTAAACACCTTTAACGTTTAATTCAAGATAGTTAACTGCTTTTTAGCCTAGATAGGCCTAGATATAATAAGCAGCACGCTAATTAATAATATTAGTAGGCTTTAGCGCGTACGACAGGCGGTATAATGCCCTAAACGTACTTAATAGTAAGCGTAGAAGCGATAGCGGCGGTCGATGTGACGGTTCAGCATCTATCAGCTAGTGGCCTCTATTGTACTCGAGTTGGGCGATAACGTTTGATGGTTAATACATGTACAGGACATCGCGGCCAGAGTTAAAGTGAATAGACTCTATACGACAGCGAGCAAGTCCTAACAAGCTTGTAAGAAAGCCTTTAATATATGCGACATGCGTTAACTCCAGCGTTTATATCCTATATAGTGTTTAAGCGACGAGTTCCATCGTGCCCTAAGCTATAATTAAGATTCGGCTATTACTAGCGTAAACATAGCGACGTTGCGGATTGTCGTTTATCCTCTTCCAGCCATGCCATGACTCTGTATTAATAACGTAGGTGTTTAACCCTAGATCAACAATCTATTAGTTAAGGAGCTTAGCCTTATCAGCGTCGTCTCCAACCATCACTATAAGCTCTCCGTTAGGCTCAGCGTTGTTGTCTAATGTGATTATTTTTGAATTGTTATTCGATTGTTCTTCGAGAGATTCAAGAGATTTAGGATCGAGAGAATCGGGCTCAAGAGAATCGGGCTTGAGAGAATCGACTTGATCGAGGCTTATGTGTAATAGGCTAGTAATCACCACAAACGTGTTGCTGTTCTTAGCAGGAGGATTACTATTATTAACTTATAGTAATCCTGTATTTTAAGGTTATTAGGCTATCTACTTCTCGAGAGTAGTCTTAATATATATATTAATCTTAAAGTCCTTTTACGCTTCCTTAACCTTGCGTATAGCCTTAGCTATAGGCTAATAGTCCTTTGGACGTTATAGGTTGCGTGGGTTAAGAATAAAGTAGTTAGTGTACTAATGCTTCTTTCTATAGACACAGTTTCTAGGTAGCTTGTCTTAGTCACGGCTGCCACCGCGATTGCCCTTTATAGTCTGTGAATCAACTTGCTTTACGACTCCAAGCTCGGCAGCGGTTACCGCCAGGCCTATTAAGTGTGGCTTGGTGCGGCGTAGATATGTAGTTATCTCGGCGACGTACGTCTTTAGAGATAAGATCTTGGTAGTGGTGCCTCGCGCTTTATGCTTAAAGATTTCGCGCAGGCAGGAAGTGGCGTATTCCTAATTAATTATTTTACAGGCAATAAGGAAGTCCTTTTATAGTTAATTACTATTAGTCTTAGGCAAGCTAATAGCCTTGCCCTAAGCTATAATATATACCTAGTCTAATAACTATTACTTAATCTTCTTCGCAGCTCGTGGCGTAGTTTTAAGGGTGTTATATTTATTAGCTAGCTCGCGACGGCGTGTCGCGTTTATAAAATAAAAGAACTTTTTAAGTATAATTAGTTAGTCGTACGGGGTATCGTAATCCTTAATTAGGTGTATGTAACGTGTAGTAATTGTCTTACTAATATTTATATTTAAGTTAGCTAGTACCTTTATTTAAGTGTAGTACTTAGTGCGGCGGCGTTCCTATTAATCGTATTCCTATTAATAGGATTCTCGATTGTTGGCGATAAGGTGAGAAAGCCTAGTAGCTTTAAGCTTATAATTAGTAAGTTAAGGCTTAATTAGCTTCTATAGCTTAGGGAGATTCTCCTTCGCTACGTTAGGGTTAATGTACTGCTAGAGACCGTGGCGGTTAGCAACGTCTTGGCGAATAAACAACTAGGTAAACTAGTTGTCTGGTGTGTTTAGTATAATAGTGACACGCGTCACTGCGGGGTCGGACTTAGTAGCCATTGTAGAGGCTATAGTCGACTATATTGATAGATTTAGGCAGAGATCCTAGTATGTGCGTTGTGAGAACGCGGTAACAGGTGCGTTATAAAGAACGCGGTATAGCAACGTGCAGCTCGTGTGTTGAGTGACGTTACAGCAGCAGGTGAGAACAATCCAAGGTGCAAGCCGGGCTCATAACTGTCAGGAGCAAAAGGCTAACCTTCTGCTCCTGTTGGAGTAGAATGTATTTAACCGTCACAGCATGCCATACACTGCAGAGTCTAGGTGACGCCTGGCTCTACCCGGCCAGGGCAGTGCTGGATGATGGATGCAATCCCGAATATGAAGAAACTAACTTGGGCGATATCTAAATAAATAAGAATCTATTGCCGCTATTTCATGGTGCCCTCGACTCTTTTAATAGCTATGTAGTCGCGGTACGTGACCGCAGCGCTAAGCGATGACCCAACAATGAAGAGGACAAGGGTAGCAAGAAGGAGGCTGTCGGTCATGATGGAAATAAGTAATATTCCGCCTTTCGGTGGCGATGAAGGCTATATATGGGTCCCATCTATGCCCGTTGGCGGTTCCATCGGCTTTGGATTGGCTGCTGGTTGTGTGCAGAGCTATGGAGGGCACTGCCTTGGCGGGGGAAATATTAGTATCGCCGTTTCGGCTCACCTTGCGTGATGAGGCTTTAATTAATGAGAAGATGCGCGTCGTACAGCCAACGACGTCGTCATGCCGCTCGCTAGCCGCTACGGAGGGTCTATGCAACAATTCCACCGAAGCACCGTAGTGCGACTAGTCAGCATGACCTTAAAGATGCAGATGGAGATGCATTAATTCCTTAGCGGTGCGAAGGGCTACTTGGACGGCGACGGGAGCACCGTTAGAAGTGCTCCAACACTTGACTTGGGGTGTCTTAAGACTTCGTGAGTTGGAGACAGAAGCCGTAGAGGGAATACAGAATTTACCACCCGATAAAATATACAGGAAGCAACGACTTTCTAATAAGATGTACTAGCATACTTAGCCCCTAGAATCGACGTCTTGGGCATGGCTTGTTAAAAAGCTTCGTATACCTGCTCTCGCTCACCAGGAGACGGCATAAAAGTTAGGGTATTAAGGCGTGTGAATTCTGCCCAGCTCGTCACGCCGACAATTTCAGCTGGGTTCTATCCTGCGGCGGCGCTGTGTTATAGGAGACACCGGTAAGGCATTCTTGAGAAATTGGCAACCCTTTCTGGGTACACGGTTATTATACGAGCTACCTGATAAGATAGGAGCCCCTTAGGTCGTGCAGGGATGAACGTTATTGAAACTCTAGTCCATGGCAGGAAAGGCAGTATGAACGGGTATGCACCCCTTTTATAGTCTTGATTATTATACGGAGTGTCTAGTAGATTAAGGGATTACTAGTTCGCTTAACAGTGCATGACGAGGAAACACTCGTCGATAGCAGTGCTGTGGGGTAGGTGGTGGGAGGGAAGTTATATAAGACCGTAAGTGTCTGCCAAGATGTTAGCCATCTATCGATTCGAAGCTTTACTTTTAATAATTCGCATCCAGACGCTCTTGCACGATCAAGATTACCTATTCCTCCACCTTGCTCTTCGTATCTATAGAACCCGCATTACCTGGTGGTTGTATGCTCGTGTACGCATAGCATCGGTCCGTCTGTTCTGACTTTCTTGTTTAACAGTGCTTAAGAGACAGCTACAATTGGATACCATGCCTAAGCAATCTACGAAGATACGTGGGGTTGAAGTGCACACGCTCTATTCGCGCAGCCATAGTGAGGCTGACGACAGCAATAACTCAGGCATAGACGATGCCGGTGATGATGGCCTTTCAGCTGCTATTATTTTGTTGGATCTCTCTACTCGGGAGGCTACAGAACAAGAAGCGGTAGACATTTTCTCCGAATCTAAGATGGCGACCTATCCACTGCCTTAGGGAGTGTCCAGTAACCGACAAGAGCCACCAGTGGAAAATAAGATAGACCGCAATACGGTAGAAGAGGCGCGCACACAGCCCGGAAATCCTAACAAAATGATGCTAGTATACCCAATCGCTGTCCGCAGTCGTCTGAGAAACGGGCATTGCGCCTCTTTGACAGAACTCACGGGGCGTTAAATAATAGAATTCGAGTGTAGCGTCTAGCTGGATTTGACATGCATGTTCCGCTCTATCTTGTCGCAGAGTACGCCGTTCTACGGAGCGAGCAAAGTGGAGGAAGCATTAGAGACGGAGGAAGCACCAACACTAGAGCTCTTTAATAATAACGAAGCTATTACTTCGTCTTTAATCAAGACTCTCTAAATAACAGGTATGTAAACCGAACCAGCTTCTGAAACGTATACTAAAGACATCAAAGGCTGTTTGTTTGTTGCGGCTTATTACGCCAACCCGATTGTTACTGCTAGCTAGGTTAGCCTAATATTATCTAATTAAATGGTACTTGGTCCCTCTATTCTGCCTTGGCTTACCTGTAAAGTGTTCAAATGCCGGTTACGATATGGTGGAAAGTAAATCTTAGTCTTATAAGGATCTAATTAATTTTACTGTAACTTTATATAATTTAATTTAGTTAGTTAGGGTGGATTGCTAATGTCTGTTAACTTACATGCGGCGCGTCGTCAATTTACGTACAACTACAATAGTTAAGAGCGGTTCATGGTCTCTCGACTGTGGTTCTAGATTAGGCCCCTGAGTTGTAGACATCGTGGTTTGCGCAAGCTCTATCTGTAACCTAAAGGGCCTTTCTAATGATTGGCTGCACATTAGGTTCGCGGTCTGAAGCCAGTTTTGGGCCCTTAGCTGAACGTTGACACAGACGTCGCTGTTCCTATAGCAGCTTAGCGCCCTCTCAGAGAATCGGAGGATAGCTTCTTTCGCAGACCCAGCCTGGTCGATAAAGTGTTAGCAGGAATGTATTATGTGCAGAACTGAAATAACTTACGGACATATCTAAGATAATGGTTTATAACTCCTGGTTGCAGTTCTCGTCACGAAGTGGTGCTACCGCTTGTCTGTAGCGAACAATGTCTAGCGACGTAACTAACTATTTGCGGAGATCAGCAACACTATAACTCTAAAGTGTCGATCTTTAATATGGATTTGGAGCCCTCCTGGGAGTAATGTTGATAGGGTGGCCGGCGATGCAAAGACTACTAGATATGGGGATGATGGTGCACCTCACCACGCACGGGTTGGGCATGACAACAAACCTTTAAAAGGCTCTACAAGATGTGTCGGCAAGCATAAACACCCGCGGACTAGGTGTTTCAACCTCTTCTTCTACAATTAAGCACCCGTAACACTGGAACATGAAATGATAATGTGTACGGGGCTTTGAGATTGTTAACGGTCAGAAACCATACTAGGGTGACCTAATAGCAGCTAGAACCACCGATGACATCCGTGAACGGATTTTCCCGTCATGGCTTGCGTAGGAGTGGGCGGAAAGGGTACAGTAAAACAAGGAGGACCAATAAAGGGAATGGTCATGTCAAGCCTATGGAGGCATCACGTGAGTCGGCCTTATAAGTGGCTAGGTGCTTAAGGAGCTAGTTAGTGCTGAGAGCATTTCGAAGAAATTGAAATGAGCAATTGAGGAGGGGCAGGCTAAGGTTTAAATACTTTGCTATTGAGCCCCTTGCCCTGCTATAGAATTTACGATTTCGAATTCTGAGTTTTGATTATTGGAATTGGAAAATCGATATCTAAAATGAGTATTCCTTTTTATAGAAAGACTCGTCCTATCAGCGCCTGTATTTAGCGCCGGAACTTAAGCGCCCTTACGCTTCTTGTCTAGTTATGCATGATTGGCTGTGCCTCTTTCCTTCTCACGAGACGATGTGACATACTTTCATGTGATGGCATCTTGGATCGGAATCACTCAGTCCGTAACCATGAGATAGCTTAGGGTCACGGACAGGGCAGGATTTGTTGCTCTTTGTTCTAACATTAGGTCTTTAATATTATCTTGACTTCTGCGGTTGATGTCTTCATAGAGAATAGATTAGATTACCCGCCAGTAGGGCAGAGCTGCGGTGAGTCACTCCAGAAAGCTGGTCTCTGCTGATCCGCTCCGCCTCGCTTCAACGCCTTCACAGGAGCCAGCTTTCCCAGCCATCATCTATCCAAGTTACGGTTCTGTGTGATTATCGCGTCTGAAGAAGTGGATGGTTATCCGATCTTTTGTATGCTTTGGGTTTCCTGTTTCCATGTACGAATTATGCTATTGCCAAAGCCGTACCGCTGCTAAAGGTTTTTAACGGCCTCAGCAATCGCAGAATAAGCACACCCCACAATACGCTGCTAAGACCTCGGCTTGGGAGCTGCCAATGCCGGTGTCAGCCGGAAGAAGACCGGACCCATCGAGATCTGCTTCTGTGGGAAACGAGCAGCGATGAGAGGCGCTGCAGCAAGGCGCTTGCCATCCTCGGCCCAACGATTGGCCGGGTTTCAGAAGCGCTCCGCTCGAGCCCGAGCCGGTCGGCCTTTCTGAAGTAGCAAGCAGTTGGTAGGTCTTCACCGTTTGGGATCCTAAAGCTCGATTGTTTGTTCCAAGATATTTCCACTCAAATCCACGAGGCGAAGCAACGCGTGGATATAGGCATCCTACTGTTCCTTCACTGCAACGCAACTCTTTGAAAGTATCATCTTCCATCTGAAAATGTCACGGTTTATAGCTCTTTCTCTGTGCGATAGTTGCAGCTACCCTTACTCGACCGCAGCTTACCTTTCTGATAGCATGACACCTATCTGGGACTAGCGTTGTTTGTGCCTGTGCACCTATACCTTCTGTAGTTCCTAGATAGTACAACCTCAGTTCAATCCTGCAATCTTTTCCACTGCGTACTGTCCGCTCAGCGCTCTGCCTCACCGCGACAGAAAAACTCGACATCCAAATTAACCCAGAGTTTCGGTATCACATCGGCGCTTAGTTAAGGCAAAGTTCCGAAGACAGCCCTTTGCGGCAACACTTGCTCAATACTCCTGGCAGGTCGCCTACCCACGGCTTTGCCTCGAGGTTGACTCGGATACCGTAGCCCAGACATACTTGCAACTAAGCACAGCCGCCCTTCGCTCACGTTGGGTCGTTGACGGAGCAAACCTATCGGGGCGCTGGAAGGGTCCATCTCCGAGCAATCCTATCGGGGCGCTGGAGGGGTCCATCTCCATACAAAGTTAGATTGTAATCGATCGTCAAGTACTCAACCGTACCGCCCACATGCATGCAGTGGTACACTCGCTTGCACAATCGGCTTCCGGTCTGCGTCTTCGAGAAAACACTCGGCTTACAAGGGCCCCTGCACCGATTAGCACAGCCTTATCCTTATATGGCGTAGCTCCTACATGGATGCTACTAAAGATTAAAAATGGCAAAAGCTCACTAATACCTAGTCCTAACTGTCACAATATTACATAGACTATTGTCCAATTACATGGTCCTTTGCACTTGCAAGGTGGCTGGCGCACCTGTAAGGCTGTACCCTTGCCTAAGACACATTCTACCCTTGCTTACGATGCATTCCACAGCAGAACAAGAGATATCTAGACAATTCTATGCATGCCGTCTTAAAAGGATATAGAGGCGTTTGCCTCTTAGACGATCACACAATTAGACCCTACTTTAATTAACTACCACTCTATCTTATTAGGATTACCCTTTAATCTAAAAACTTCAAAGAGTATCTTTTTTTTTTTTTTTTTTTTTTTTATAAAAGTAAAAAGTGGTGCATTAAGCGGACTGGTGCACTAACCCCGCCAATATGGTATAGGCCGCTTACTTGTAAAACACGTCAACGTCTATCCCTACGCAACGAAAAACCCTATAGGCTAAGAACGACTAATTAGATGGCAAGAATCGTAGAGAAGTCCGCAAATCATAATATTTAGAATTTTACTATTTAATTAGTCATTCTTAGCCCATAGGGTTTTTCGCTGCGTACGGATAGACGTTAACTACTTAATACTAACCTTGCTACTTGTAAACTACATACATAGACTTTGTGTATAACTATAATTGTAAGAGCAGAAAGACCAACAAGGACAAAGGACCATTTATTTTGCCGCTTCTACACAAAATGGATTGGCAGTAAATACGCCTTTTGGGTCAGCTTGCTTCCTAATCTGCTGCAGCTTCTGATATGTTGCGGGGTCGTAGTAACACATCCAAACCTTCTTCATGTCCCAATCACCATAAGATCCCCAGAGAAGGCGGCAGTCGTCCTCGCTAAAGTAAATAAGTGACCCCTTATCGTTTTCATCCTGCCATTTATCGGCTTTCTCCTGAGTGTCTTGGTAGAAGATATCCCAAGTGCCGACCACGGTGGCATCCCTCCAGCTATAAGCCGTGCTATCATTGGTATTCTTCCAAAACATTGAATTTGTTCCGCCCATGACCTGCAACTGGGCGGACACCCATAGGCCATTATCCTCATCAGAAAGAACCTCATCAATGCGCCCAGAGAACCATTCGGACCAACCGTCTTTGGAAAGCATGGTTGATTTGGTCGTCTTGGTGCGCTTAACGTATGGGTAGGGGAACTCGCGTGCGCTTCTAAAGAGCCACCATGATGTGATTTTCGACATCGAATATCCTTGAGGGGTCTCCTTGCCAAATTTGAAGATATGAGGAACACTCCTGATTCGGTTAAACAGGTCAGGTGAATAGGCATCCGTCCCGAAATTGACCCATTGCGCGTAGACAATGATGAGTGCATACTTGAACTTAAGTAGATCAGCCACGTTGTTAATGCCGTCATGAACTTCGTTTGGCAATTTCTCCTTTAGTTCGCTTTCTGAGCCGGGAAAAAGGTCCAAAAGGTTCATCTGCCTGCTAAGGATGTTGACGTTTAAGTCGTAGTTGCGCTCTAAATTCGGATCTTCTCCCTTCTCCACGAGAATGTCAAGGAGAGACTTCAACGTGTCCTGTCTGTAGGGAAAAGCCACCCATAGTCCCTTAGAATCTTGATGCTTCCGATCCTCTTGGACTTCGACCTTGAAATGCGTCAAAACTCCCATGTTGCCAGGGCTGCCACCAAGAAATCCATAGAACAAGTCGGGATGGGTTACTTTGGTAACTTTGACCACATTGCCGCTGTGATCTACAATCTCAAGTTCGACGACATAATCGCCAAAGAGGCCAAAGGATCGAGCAAGCATTCCATAACCGCCTGTCTGGACATGCCCTCCAAGGCAAACCGTGGCACACTGTCCTGTTGGTAGGAAGACACCGTGGTCCAAAAGGAAGTCGTAGAATTCGGACAAGGTCCAGCTGACACTTGATCTGATATAGACCTTGCCGTTATTCTCATGGATCAGTTTCAGATCAAGCTTGGGTCGTCGGAACGTAGGTTTTAAGTCCAACTGGATGCCATTAGGGCCAGTTGAGGATGCACCACTGTACTGGTGGCCTCCACTTCTAATAGCGATCGGCTTGCCAACATAATTGGCATATTTCACAACATTCTGGATATCTTCGATACCCGTGGGCTGCAAAATTTCTCCAGGGTTCATGTCGCGCTCCTTTCCATAAGTGGACGTGGCGTACAAGTCGTTTGTCCGTGTATAGGCGGCTGTTCTTGGCAGGAACCAGTTGCCTTGAAATTCTGAGGTGAAAGTCATGATGTATGAACAAGTTTTCGCTGCCTGGCTTTAGATTGCCAACGAGGTTAAAGAAGCAGCGATTGATTTTCCTGAGGGACCGGTTATTTGTCTTTTTATATATATGATCGAGCATGACCTCAGTAGGCATTATTTGTTGGACGCGTAATCTTGATTATCAGCCCACTCTGAAGAGCATGTGATGAATCACATGTGACGAC
The DNA here is from genome assembly GCA_010015655.1 of Bimuria novae-zelandiae CBS 107.79. Classification (NCBI taxonomy): domain Eukaryota; kingdom Fungi; phylum Ascomycota; class Dothideomycetes; order Pleosporales; family Didymosphaeriaceae; genus Bimuria; species Bimuria novae-zelandiae. The sequence continues at coordinate 200,016 of ML976711.1, read as the reverse complement.
TCCCGTACATGGACTACTCGCTTGTGTGGTACGTTATGCAGACACATGCGCTTTAGCGTTTGAGCAAACATTTGCACTAAATGCAAGTTTGCTGCATGCTGATTCTTAGCCGTTAATCAACGAATCAACCATTATCCCATTCGTCCTGCTGCATGCAAAACATAGCGAGCTAGGTACTTTTCGAGCACACCGATCGAACAAGCCACGTATGGTCACCCCATTCTCTTTAGCTAGCCGCTGGAGCTTCCAACTAAATCGACCATGTTCACGAGACAATATAGCGCGCTGAGGGTGGATCGAGAACAAAGTTAGTAGTGTATCCTCAGAGCAAAATTTTGAGCTACAGTGTTAGGAAACCGCTTGCCTTTAGCCAACCTACCTCCATTAGAACATATGCAGCACCATCAAAGTTCAGCTCGGCGTTCAGCTCAGGCCGCAGTTCTGTCGCGGTGAGCAGAGCGGACAGTACGCAGTAGAAATTGAAGGATTAAACTGAGGTTGTACTATCTAGGAGCTACAGAAGGTATCCCCCGCATGGCCAACATCGCCCTGGCACGGGCCACATCTTATTAGCCAATTAACGTGTCCGTGCACCCAATGCACGGATTCAGCCAATGCACGCCGAACACCATAAACGCTCTATTAGAAATAAGGCTGCAGAACCACCCACAAACAATATTATTATAAGATTTTCTACTAGGATAGTAAATCGATAGCTGCGATTCATTTGCACTATTTAAATCTATCTAGAAGCTTGACGTCGCGGCCGCTCCGTGTGGATTTGGTTGGGGCAGCAGATGCGCCCTTTGAGGCCTCCCCAACATCCGTAGCATCAACAACACGTTTCTGACGCTTTCTGCTCTGTGGAGATGGCTGAGAAGCTTTTCTCTTACTCCTTTAGGATAGTTGTAGAGCCTTTTTAGCGTTATCGGCAGACTTCTGGGCAGTGCGCTAAGCTGCCTTTTTAGCTCTCTCCTTCTCCTTTGCCTTCTTCGCTACCTCTCTCGCTGCACGCTTTTCTTGCTAGATTTTCTCCTTATATAGCTTAGCTGCCTTCTTTAGCTTTGCTATTTTTACTTTTTAAAGCTGCTGTTGCTTATCCTCTTGCTCCTTAATTAATTAATGATAACGTGCCTCCCTTACTTTCCTTAGTGACTATAAGATAGCCCCACCATGATACTCCTAGCGCTATTAAAGGTCTAGAGCTTTGCTCTTCTTATTACGCTTTTTCTTAATAGATAGCGCCTGCCTAAGCCCATCGTTGTCATGCTTAAGCAGCTCATTTTCAACAGATAGGTGGTGGAGTAATTAACGAAGCTTCTGTGTATCCTTGCTACTTTGATTACTTACTATAGAGCGTACAAGCCTATCTATCTTTCTCCAGTTATGATCGCTAAGCCCTGATAAGGAGCTATTGCCTGATTCTTGATCCTGGGTGAACCTATTAAGGATAGGGTCAGGATTAGGTGGCGATATACCTGTGGCTCTAAAAGAGCTGAGGATAGTTAATTCCTTGAAAGAGGCCTTCCACGCATTCTAGAATAGGGGAAAGAAGTCGCCTTTAGTGATAGAAGCTAGGCCCTGGCTTCTATAAAGGTATCTTGATAGCTCTGCTAAGTAGGCTGTTAATAGAGGCTTGAACATCGCAACATCAAGTAGCTAAAGTGTATAAGTTAAATAAGGAGGCAGGACAGCAAGCAGGATCCTATTCTAATTATAGTAGTTAATAAAGTCTATAGTAACATGAGATCCGTGGCCGTCTATAATTAAAAGTTAATATAATCGTTAAGCCTTCTCTTTTATACAGCGATCAAACACCTGCTTAAGCCAGGCAAGCCCGATATCGTTGTTCGTCCAGCCAGAGGATGATGAGGTGATAAAGACTTTATGATATCCTGCCTTGATATCCTCTACCTAGCTTGATTGGATGTCCTTGTTGGCAGCCTTATAGATAAGGCTTGGCGGCAAAGCTGATCCATCAGCGCAGATACATGCTAGGAGCGTGATCCACGCGCGATTGCCATCCTAGAGTGATGCCCTAACCTCCTTCTTCTCCCACATTCGTCTGCTGAATATCCTCTTTGTTCTACCAACGATACCGATCAGGACACCTTTTTCATCCATATTGTAGATATGACGAGGATCTATGCGATATTAATCGATCTTGCTGTGTATAAGGTTGAAATAGAGGCGATATTTATCCACTGAATTAGCTTTGTGGCGATTGCTGTCCATGCCGACGGTCCATTGCGAGATGAGATGAATGCTGTGTTGGTTGATAAAGCGGGTAACCCAGCTCTCGCTAACTGGCTCCTTTGCTATCGTCGAGGCAAAATTCTGTATCATCTCTCTAGTAGGAGGTATATGTCTCTCTGTGAGCCTTTTGATATATCGTACAAGCTCCTGCTCTTGCTGTGGGTTAAGCTTTCGCTAATTAATTGTGTTGGCTGCACGCGTCGCGGTAACACCTTGGTGCCTTCGTAAGAGTGTAGATCGATTAACACCATATCTGGTAGCAATTTCTGTATATGAAAAATCTTCTCCTGGTTCTCGCGATTCGATCTCATCTATCGCAGCTTGAATTGGATCCATATTGGTGGAGTTATCGCGTGTTGAAAGTAGGGAGTTTTGACGCGTCGGATGTTCGGCGTGCATTGGCTGAATCCGTGCATTGGGTGCACGGACACGTTAGATGCAAATACATCAAAACACTAAATGTTTGTCGTCATGTAGGCAATTTTTGTTTGCCAGCCAAAACACGCCTTTTTTAAAAGCTTTTATATATGTAACTATGCCTAATCGTACAGCGCTATTAAGTAACGATACTAACTTTGTAAAATATATAAAGTATAGCCTAAAGGCAGGAGATTTGCCTAATTTACCTACTTAGCCGCCACCCTTATAGCAACCGCTTAAAATTAATAATCTATATACTTTTAGATGCGCTCTTTTACCTAACTATATAGATTTTAACTTTCTTATTACTTTATTTAACTTGTTTTTTAATGCAGGCGTTGTTAATTAGATTATATACTATATAAATTAGCATGCTAAAAAGCTTTAGGCTAACGCGCCCTTAACGCCTAACTACTATTAATAGAAACCTACCTCTCTAAGCGAGCTATATACGTACTTCGCCGTTGTCGTTTATATAGGCGTCCACCGGGAGCCCTCGCTTATTAAATACTAGCAGAAGCTTTATAGGACAGTGCCTTAGCATGAGATTAATCGCTACATGTTAAAGGAGAGATGGCAGTAGCTTAATTACTACTTATACTATATAGAGGTTAACTAGAGCTTTAAGTCTCCCTTTAGCTAAGTGTAGGATCTCTTAGAGACGCTCCGCGAGCGTAGCTTTAAGTACTAAGCACTTAGCGTATACCTCTACGTTAATAAAGTAATTACGAGATTTACTAGCCGCGTAAGCAAGGTTATAATAATAAAAATAAAGCCTACGCCTAAAGGCTTTAAGATCTAGTGCTTAGCTAATAATAGAGTAATTCTAAACTAGTTATTTTATGCTAGAGGGCGAGGGCCTATTAACTTACTTAACTTACCTACTAACGCGCTAGCTTTTACTCCTATAAAGTTAGTTTCTATTACTCTTATACTTGCCGTAAACGCTGCCGGCCAGCGCCTCTTTCCGCCAAATCTCCACATTATGTAGGATAATAATCTCTTTAACACTATTCCTATACTTAAATACCTTAGATCTAAAGGCGTAGGCTGCGCTGGGACAGTCTGCATAATAAAGATAATAATAAAGGAGATTTTTAAAGTAATAGTAGAGGCAGAATTATAGGCAGAGGCGCTAGCTATTAGTACTTACACGTAGGCAAAGCTCTTAAAAGAGCGCTTTAATAGCAACCTAATAAAACTTAAAACACACTATACGCGCAAGCTAGAGTGGGGAGATACTTACTAGGCGCTCTCGCAGAGTTGGTAGGTGCTTTAGGTAGCTTGGAGAGACAACTAGGTCGTTCTTTTTACTAGTACTATCGCTAAGCGTGAGTACTTTGCCCTTAACACCATGCCAATGCTCCGCTGACGATAGTCGCTATAAGTAACTTAGGTTATTATAAAGCTCCGCCGACGCTCTAAGATGGCTCTAAATAATAAGAAACTCTTTAAGAAAGCCTTTAGTAGCGAGCCTCTTAAGTTACTAGGTATCCCTTAGATAATAGATAACTATAATTGCTATAAGAGTAAGGTTAATCGCTTTAACTAAATAAAAAGCTACTACTTTATTTAGTAGGTCTGCTAGCGTACCTAGCGCTCGCTCTAGTACTTTCTGCTAGATCTAACGCTTAATAATTACTACAGGCTCTCCTTATACTCCTCTTGCAACTCCGCCAAACGCTCTGGCTATAAGAAGTTCCTATATAAGCTTATTAAACAGCTCTTTAAGCGAGGTGGCCGCCCTACTCGAGGCTTAAACAAGCGTAAGCGACCTGACAACGTACTCGCTAGCGGAGAGGGCAACTTTAGTAGCTTATATATATTTATAAAGCTATTTGCGGAGGGCAAAAGCTATGTTAATTACGCGGTAGCTAGACGTATAACTAATAAGAAGCTCTAATCCTAGACACCTCTAGTATAAGTTATAGGTAATATAAAGTTATTTTATAGCTCTTAACGCCTACTACGTACTTATTATAGCTATACGCTTTGCTAGCTACCTTTATATAGGCTAGAAGTTAATGCTAAGTGCTAGGCAGAGCACCTCCGCCAGCATTAAATAATTAGGTTAACGGACATAAAAGTAAGCTTAACTATTATGTAAACCTATCTTAAAGCCCTTAAAGATGCAAAATCTATGCGAAGTTACCCTACAGAGGCATAATTCTTGGTGTTCTGCCGGGTCGGAGCAATTCATCCGATTGGCCCTCAAATGGTGGCCCGTGCCAGGGCGATGTTGGCCATGCGGGGGATAGGAAGCCAGATTGTGCTTCGCTGTGGTGAGCGCGGTGCGCGAATACGCGTCTATTGCCTTTTCGTCATTAATAGTAGAGATCATTGAGGATGTTGGTTGCTTGAAAATGGATGCGATTTGATGGATCGGTGTCGTGCGCGGATAGTTTCAATGACTTTTCCATGACGTCATGGGACAGTGTTGGCTGCCTCCACATCCCAACAACATGTGAACGCTTCACGGGGCATCTCCAGCCACACATACACGTGCCTATAGCAGAACTTCTCAGGTTATTCCAATGCGCTCTTAGCACGATTGCCTGTCTCGCCAAGGTGCCCTGGGTCCGGCGTTGCACGCTGTATTCTTTGAAGGCAATAGATGGTCTGACTTCAGCTGATAGAATGAATCAGCATGAACCATTGGAAGCTTATACACACTAGTATTTTTTGGCTGAAATCTCAAGGAAACATACTTCCCATGGGAAGTTTGGAAAGTCCACGCGAGCGTCGTATAGAGCGAATCACCTAGTAGGCGCGTTGGCCTACGACAACATTTGCATGCTTGATCGACGACTCCAGCGATAAACAGTTTCGGATTGCTTTGCTATATCGCTTACTGCTCACATATTTAGTTTTATAGGCCTACCAATATCCGCCTGAGCTTTGAAGGCGTAGGGCAATGTCGCAGAACAATCAATGCACAAAGCTGACCCTGCAATGAGCATCCTCACAACATATAGAACATCTTCAATGAAGGATCACTAGAGTACTGATGTTTGTCATAGGCAACACGGTGTCGGGTAGTCACTCGGCCAGGCTCATATTCATGATCCGAGCTCGTCTCTCGGCATACACAGATGGGTCAATGATACGAGCTTTCGATGCCTTATGGACGGCTTTCACAGGATATATAAAGCGTGTATTTTTCCCAATACACTGCTGCAGCTACATTGAGACCAAGCTTCCCGACCCTACCATCATTATCACACCACTGCGCTCATGAAGACTGTTACTATTATCTCCACTGCACTGGCGGTCTGCGGCCTCGCCAGTCCCACACCCCTGGAAGTGCCGAGCAAAAACACGATCGATGTCTGGATTGGCGACGATTACTTTTTCACTCGCGGCAATTGGACCACGCTGAAGCTGCACCAGAACAAGTGCTGTGAGTTCTGCCCCTCTCGGTCGGTGGCCGACACGTGTTTCCTGAATATTCTCTAATCAATCTTGTGTACGGAAGTCAACGTCGCGTCGCCTTTCAACGACACCATATCTGCGATGGATCCGAGCGCACCCGCGAACGGACAGCCTCTAACCTGCACTGTTTTTGAGTAAGTTCATTATAATGGAAACATCGCCTATACCACTTTCGTTTTGGGTAAGGGGAATGAAGAGAAGATGCTGATCCTGAATCTAGCTTGCCTGACTGCAACGATGGTGGAACCAGCCTCTTAATCGACGACAGTCGCATTAATAATCTCCGTACACCACACTTGTCAAAAATCAAGTATACTTGCAAATCTAACTTTTTAAGTTAATAAATTTATAAGTCTCTTAAATCAAGTCTTCCTATTTAGATTTAGGAGCAATTTAAGTCTTAATAGATAGCTTAATTTATAGATTTAGTAGATTTAATTAGCTTTAGATACTAGGTTATTAGCAGCTAGATTAGTGTTATAATTAACTATTATTACGTTAGCACTAGCTAAAGGGGCTTTAAATATCTTACCTAACTATCTTATATCTACCTAACGCGTCTCTATTGCTCGCTATCGCATACTTTTTATATTATTAAAGCTATCTAGAGTACCTCTAGCGTACTTTTTTAGTGTTATTAAACCTGCTAATAGCCTAGCATGCTACCTAAACGCGTAATCTAAGCTACTAGCAGCACCTCGCTCCCCGCCAAACGCGCAATCCAAGCTACTAGTAGCACCTCCCTCCCCGCCAAACGCGTGCGCGTCCCTACGCTTAAAGCTATTAAGTGCAATAGCCTGCCTCGTAGCATAGCTAGCTAGCCTATTAAGCTTGCTAATACGCAAGAAGAGCCGCTAAAGACGTAAACTAAAGTGCTAGAAACCCTTTTTATAGTATTAAAAAGCTCCTAAATAGATACTAACCTGCTAAATAAGTAACTATAAGAGCTCTAAGTGCTTAAGCAAGTAGCAGAGGCGTCTATTATTACGCTAGCTAGGGCCTTAATTATAGTAATAGTAGCTTTAACAAATAAGGAGGGCAAGAATAGCAAGGATAGCTTTAATAACTACTTTAAAGATATATTTAAAGGCCTTAATTAGAGTTACTTAAATTAGTATAAAAAGCCCACGCGCACGCTAATAAGTAAAAAGAGCTAGGTATTTAAGCATGGCTATTACGTTGCCTTATAAGGTCCGCCATTAGTTAAGCGCGATAGGGAGAGGGAGCGCACTTACTTCGTGTGCAGGTACTGCCATACAAAGATGATCTCTGGCGGCATCGTTGAGGTTACCCACGCCACAACCTCAGCGGCGAAGCACCTGGGGCTCAATCGTCGCAGCCATAGGCTAACGCCTCGCGGCGCGAAGCTCCCACAGCTGCCCGGCGGGCAAGCTACGATTGAACAGGCCCTGAGTAAGGGTGTTAAGGTCAGTCAGGACATCGCCAACGAGCTCGGCAGCTTTAACGTATAGGGATTTCGACTGGCGGCGGTGCTCTAGCTTGTAGAAAACAACCTCCCGTTGCGTACTTTCGAGGCAGAGAGCTTCCAGATAATGTTGCAATACGCCAATCCTGTGGCCGCTAAGGCGCTATAGGTAAGTCATAATAGCGTTACTTGCTTTGTTATGCAACTCTTCGCATATATAATGCCTCTAGTTAAAGCTAAGCTGTCTTCCGCAGTAAGCAAAATATACATTAGCTTTAATAGCTAGACTATAAAGGGGGGGAAGCGCGGGTTTTTTAGAGTAGTTACGCACTACGCTACTAAGGAGGAAAAGATTATCAACTTACCTCTCGCGCTCCCGCAACTCACGGGCATACATAGCAATAAGCGTATTAAAGAGGTAGTTGCTGCCTCGCTAAAAAGCTTCGGTATTAGTATAGAGAAGCTTAGCTACTTTATATTAGATAACGCGTCATCTAACAACGCCACTATTAAATATTTAAGCTTTTTATATAGATTTACTACTACCTATCGCCGCCTTCGTTGTGCGCCTTATACTCTTAACCTTATTAGCTAAACTATAATATTTAGCAAGAATAAGGACTTATATAACAACGCCCTAGAGCACGAGAAAGAGGAGGAAATACTTATCCCCCGCACTGTCAAAATCTGCCACAGGCGGACTTCTTGCTAGTGGCCAATCGGACGATAGCTCCGATTCTGCATGAACACCAAGATTTATGAAGTTTGGCTGTAGATTCTTATACAATCTGCATTTTTACTCGTACTTAACTTAAATTACTTAATAATTGAGCTCTTAGTGGTGTCAATTAACTTGATTGTTTGCAGTCGGCGGAGGTGCTCCTGCCAGCACTCAGGGCGTACTTCAGGCCTACACATAGGCAGTTGGCAGAGACTACACCCAAAGCGCGTACGCGGAGTACGCTGAGGAGGTCGAGGAGACTGTAAATTGCCTTGAACGTGACCCAGAGCTACCCTGGGAGGCTGAGACTTGTGCTGGCGTCGCCCACGCTCCGCACAAAGTACACAAGTCTTTGCCTGTTTATACAGGTTTGCGGAGCGATGGGAGCTCTCCTCAGCGACAACGACGTCGTCTGATCTCTTGCGCTTTGCTCCTGCGTTGCAGAGACGCGTCCCGCGGTCGAAAAGCTGCTTAATAAGGTTGTATAGGAACCTTTTGTGGCCGCTCCTTTTAGCGGCGGTAGCGTTAGAGTATAAGGACAGCCTGTACACGTTGTTAAGCGTCAGGTCAAGCAGAAAGTAGAGCAAAGGTTGCTAAGTACGACGCTTAACTTGCTAGGTTAAGTAATACGCCTTCGTCTGATCAAAGCGATCAACCTCAGTTTTATAATAATTATAGTCGTTAATCATCTATAGTATGCCCAGCAGCCTCACAGGCTCGTTGCCAAAGGCTTTTTCAAAGATCCCCTTGTTGTTTTGGCTCATTTTAGAGCGTCGGCGGAGCTTCATAATAACCTAGATCGCTGGTGGCGACTATCGTCAGCGTGCCAAGGCCATAGTGTTAAGACGACAAACTTACGCTCTGCGACGGTAGAGGCAAAAAGGACGACCTGATTGTCTCTCCACGCTGCCTGTAGGACTTCTCTGCTCTTTGACAAGTCCTATCTAATCTCTCCCCACTCCATGTGCTTTATAAACTGCGTTTTCAGACGCATAAGGCTGCTCGAAAAGCGCTCCTTTGCCACCTTCTGGCGGGCGCGCCCTTTAACGCTAACGTCCTCGGCTTGCAACTCCACGCGCGCAGCGTCTTCGAAAGTCTCTTCGGTCGTTGTCTTGGTCGTCCGGACCGTCCCTGCGCAACCCACGCCTTGCCGCCGTAGGTATTCAAGCATGGGTATGGTGTTGAACAGATTGTCGTCCCACATAATGTGGAGACCCGACGGAAAAAGGCGCTAACCATCAGCGTTAACGGCGAGGACGAGAGCGACGGGTACTAACTTTATAGGTGTAAAAGCCTGCGCGTTAGCGTTAGTAAAGGTTAGTAAATTAACAGGGCCGCGGCCTTTGCCTCTGGCATAAAATAACTAGTTTAGGACGACTCTATCGTTTGCCAGACACCAGATTTTAAAGCCCTCAGGTGTAGGCTTTATCTTAATAATTACTACCTCGCTAGCACGTCTAGTAAATCTGGTAATAGCCTCGTCGACGTAGAGGTGCTTGCCAGGGCGCCAGTACTGCAGAGAGCGCGCGCGGAGGAGCTCTGAGAGATCCCACACCCTGCCAAAAGGTGACTGAAAAGTCTGACTAACTTCCGCAGTGTACAGGTAGCGATCTAGCTAGTGCCAGCGCGTATAGCCCATAAAGTCGTTAAGCTTGTGAGTAGGCGCGTTTTTGTGACCGCGACTCCAATATTCTGCCAGCGACGGCTCGCTGTAGACGGCCATATATACGACAATTGCAAAGTACGTATACAGCTCTCCTGGCGACGTAGGTTTCCAGCCTCTCGCGGAGGGCAGCTAAGGGTGCGCATGAGTAGCGCGATCGTTAGTAAAGTGTGCGATCTACTCTATAACCTCGGCGTCGAAAAATAAGTCAAAGAGGGCAATTAGAGAGCCTCTGTTAGTACCCTTAGGTAAATCAGCAACTCCAAAAGTACGTGGGTTGTTGATTTCGAGAGGTCTCCATTGCGGTGGCGGCGTGGACGGTAAGTCAGGTAAAACACCTCGTTTTTGTAAGTATTTTGTGTATTTTACGAAGTTAGGATCGTTGCTGACGGCAGACGCAGGATTTGGCATGTTTGCATGTGCTAGTAATTTTAAAAGAGGTCGATTTTGGCTGTAAAATAAAAATTGCCGTCATCACAATTCAAATTTGGTGTTGAGATCGACTAGACGCTGATTGGCGCGTCGTTTGTGGCAGATTTTGACAGTGCGGGGGATAAAGGAGTAGTAAAAGTAAGGCCTACTAGGTATATATCTAGTAATTATAAATTACATTAGCACGCCAAAATAGTATAATCTATTTAGCTATTTTTAATAACTTATCTTAACTAAGGCGCCTGCACACGATTTATTATTATTACTAGTACTTATTAAGGTAGTAGTAGTTACGCGTTAAAACTCCTTTTATATATCTTTTAAGCGCAGATTATTACTTTAGTAACCTTTTAAGTAGTACGCAGATTATTACATTTATAGCTATAAAATAGCTTTAAAGGTAGTAGAAAAGAGGGGTAATAGGCTCCCTATCGCGCTAATATAAATAAAGTTAAAGGGCTTAACAGTAGCAGACTAGGCGGTAATTACTAAGTACGTAGACGTGTTGTCAGATAAGATGCTTGCGTGCGATAAGGTATGATGATTAGTGATAATTGTGTCTTGTTCTCTGTCAACTCTGTTAGGTTAGTTTTAACCCCTGGGCTAGTACGATAAGCGCTGTGGTCCCTGCTCGATTGTGCAGATCCGACCTCAACGCACTCGTTCTATCTGACAGGAGAGCACTAAAAGGCTTAAAAGAAAACTAAATAAAAATAGTAGTAAAAATATTACTAAAGTATACCCCCTAACAATACTTATATTAAGTAATTTTAAGAAGCTAAGGGATTAATATTAGTACTTTATACCTTTAGATAGAAAGGCTGTTTAGGTAGTAATTAAATAAGGGTAGAATAAGACTAACTAATATTATATATAACTTAATAATAGCCTAGTATATGTATTAGCTATTTTTCTAGACTTATAGCTTAAATTTAAGTATTTATAAAAGGAGTGGACTAAGCAAGAGGCTACTTATTAGGTTAATAAAATATAAAAGTTATAAGAGTTAAACTATCGCTATTTATCTTTGCCTAAAATATTAGTTAATACCCTCTGAAAGATATCTATAAACGTTTAGCTATATAAAAAATATAAACATAACTTTATTACTGTGACGTCGAAAAAGAGTGTTGATGCAATCATTGTTTTTAATTGAGAAGCTACTCTATAGAGCTATATACTATGGATTACGTGGGTCACGTGCACGGGCCGCACGTACGCGGGTGGCCCAAGCTTCATGTCCTAAACTGTCACAATTACTAACGCCATTACTTAGTCCTACAGCTTTCCCCCTCTTACTAAAGCTCTAGATAAGTTTACTGTATATATAACAAATCTACGAAATACTAACAAGGACCTTGTTCCCTCTTAGTACTAGAGATAAGTAGATATACGTATAAAGTACTCTACGCTTTCTCTTATAGCTATTAATGTCCTAGTAATCCCCGCTATAACCTCTAAACTGGAAAGAATTTTTAACTAAGCTAATAATACTCTTATAGATTATTAAAATTAGCTTTTTAAATAATCTATAGAGGCTGCTCTTTATTTATTAAGCTAAGCTAAATTAGAACTTATCTAAATAAGGCTATATATTAAGGAACTTTATAAGAGCCTAATTACTAAGGTAAATACTTTATTTAATAACCTTACCTAACCCGTTACTTAGCTATATAAGGACGATAATGTTAATAAGCTTTTTTATAAAAGCTAAGAGAGGATATAGGTTAGAGGTAATAGTAATAGTAACTAATAAAGCGCTAAATATATACCATAGACTATAATATAGATTTATATATAATAACTTTTAACTCTCTGAAAATATTTTTACTAATACTAAGCTTAATACTAAGGACCTCTGGTAACCTAAATATTAGAGTAATTTTAAACTTTCTACTACGTTTAACCCTTTGCCTGTATAAGTTAGTACTGTAGGTTGGCCGGTTTCAGTTTCTACATAGATTTATCCAGTCCACCCGGAGCAAATGGATGGAGCTCCAATCCATCCATGCAGTACACTGTTTGTCTCCACCAAGACCCCCACCTGCCGAAGGGACCAAGTCTTCTCATGACGGGAGCTACTCCGGCACGATCTTGGATACACTCAACCAGAAATCGCATCTCATACCACGTCCACCTTCCCATTCATACCCATCCACCAAGCTAATGTCGTTCCTAAATCCGGATCCTTCGTAAACCGTCACATTCTGATCCAATCCAACGAGCTTAGACAGATCAAGTGACACGGGGGAGCCTCCCGTCTGGTTCAAATTTACCATCTTGGGATCCCATAAGGCATAGAAAGGCCAATTCTCCAGTTCCGGCTCGCTCGTCCCGTTTGCACTGGCACCAACAGCGATATCAGAAGAAATGGAAGGGTTACCGGTGGTGATGAAGTTGCACCAAATGCGCTGGAATGCGAACATGAGGTCCGGTCCCACAGTGTCCCCAGCTGGGCCATAGTAGGCTGCTAAGTCGGCTCCGTGGAGAGTAATTGGGATAGAGTATTGATACTTGTACCGCGTACGTCCGTTGGCGTTGTACGCTTCTGCAAGCCAGCAGCTGGGGCATACAAAAGTGCTATCGCCGTATATGGCTTGTGCCCGCTGCTGTTGGCCGGTAGCGGTCTAACTGACGCTCGCGTTCGTCAATCCTGTTAGGCCGTTCGTTGCAAACTCGGGTTAGGCCGTCTGAGGACACGCTGACGTTTGACGAGGGGTAGTAGTAGAGCAGTTTTGCAATGTAGTCCTGTGTGAAGAGAGGAAAGACGAGGCGAATTCAGTCAACCAGGTCGTTCTCGGTCGTGATGTTCTGCGTGGTGAAGGCGTCGCCCTGTTCCGCATTGTTCCCAGATAGCTGATTAAGGCCATTCACCTTACGTTCCAGAAGAGCTTGGCTTGGTGTTGATTGTATGAAGACATCGTCCGTGAATGGGAGAAAGGCCCATGTACCAAAGGTTCCCAATGGTGACACCAGTGTTGAAGCATTCTGTAGCGTTTCTGTGCTCTGAGATACGAGACATTCGAAGATCGTCTGAGAGCTATTGCCGTAAGCCCATCTTGATGGACAACCCGCAGCTATAGCAAAGGCATATTAAGACTGAGAAGGTACTCAATCCTTGTAGTGCCATTGCTGGGGTAGGTACGGTGACGCCGTGATGGACTATCAGTAATCAGGATCTGCGGATTTTGAGGGGGTAGAAAGCGTACTGACATTGACGAATGAGGAAGTTCCTAGTGTGCCACCGTAGGCAATGTCAAGCAACATCACAGAGCCAGCCCCTGCAGACTGGCCAGCGATGGTGACTCTGCTAGGATCGCCACCAAAAAGCTCAATATAAGCTTGGACCCATTGCAAAGCGAATAGCTGGTCTAAAATGCCCGCATTTACCACATCGTTCCGATGCACTTCGTCTCCGGCGAGAAAACCAAAGGCTCCTAGCTGTGTTGGGCAGTTAGCTTAGAATTCGTCATCGTGCAGAGTCTCATACCCGGTATTGAATTGCAACCCCTATAAAACTGTTGTTGTTCGCATTGATTATACCGCTCAAGTCTTGTGAGCCAGATCCTATACCATATCCGCCGCCATGGATCCAAACGAAGACAGGAAGATTGGTAGCATTCTGCGGCACATATACGCTTAAGAACAAGCAATCCTCGTTACCGGAAGGATCAGCGACCTGAGCTTGAGGCGTGTTTGCACTCGCCTGGGGGCACGAAGGCCCTAATTCAGCAGCGGAGAGAACAGAAAGGCGGTTTGATTTAGGGCTCTGGGGTGCTTGCCATCTTAGAGCTCCCGTAGGTGGCGCTGCGAATCGAATGCTTGTTCGAATGAGCTTATGAAAGGGAGGTCTGGAAGGGAACGTACCCTTTAAACGAATTGATGCCAGTAGAGGAGTCCGATACTCCTTCATAGATTTCGTAGCCACGATCAACTCTTGTACCTATGGTAGTGTTCGATGCAGCGGCTTGTCGTTTCCATTGAGCAAACGGCTGCGCAGACGGAATTGCTACAATGCTCTGAATCGCGAAAACGAGAAGAGGGAGACATGTCAGGAAGTCCTCGCGCCTATGCACAGCTTTGTGTCTCATCGTGATGAGTGCACCGCTTCTTTATCTCTTTACAAAACGCCATAGCTTCAGCGCAAGGTGAGGAACAACTAGCATGCAAATTGCATCATACATTTTGACCCCGCTAAAAAACTCGTCTCATGTACACTATTGCGCTCAATCATAATGATTGAACATGAGTGATATGGTAGTTGCGGTAGTCCAGTCATGTTTCGAGGAAGGCTGAGAATTGGTCGTTGGAAAAACCACGTGATAAGGACGCTGTGCTTGATGTAGTTTAGCTCCACATGTTCCCGTCCGAACCGTTGTCCGATTTGAATTGTGAATTTCTAATTCAAGAATAGTTACAGCAAGTCACATCTTTTCTACCGGCTGGCGTCATGTGTCGCTAGCAGTTCAATTGCGCTCAAGCAGCTCCACCTGGCCGATGATGACAAGGCCTTGAGGTAGTCAGAAACGAGAACACTGATTTCCGATACTAGTGGGGCAGAGTCGTTGCGGTTCCCGACGGACAAAATGGGTTGAATGGCTGCTAGGTATGGTCCTGCCCTTGGGAACAGGAGTGCTAACCCCGCTGTCTCGGGCCAAAATTGAGGCACAGTCCTAGGCATGTGAAACGAGGATGAGGTACGTGGTACAACCATTCGGGCCCATGGCTGCGAGCATTTCAGAATGGTCCTGAAGAGTGAGCGAAGTGTTGTGGGAGGTGCGTGGCGATGCGAGCAGGCATGTGCCGCAAGAACGACCGAGGATGGTCCGAGCGCCCACGCGCCTCCAGTTTCGCAATTCCACCACCACGGGCAGCTTTCGTCTGGTCCATCCAGCGGTCTTGCGTGTGTCTCCGAAGGCCACGAATGCAGAAACTGCCTGATGAACTAAAATGTATTCGTACATTGCGGCTGCGTAAAGCTACCTAGGTACTCAAAACCAACTCCCTGGCCCAATCAAGATGAACATCCATCGACCGGCCCCGGGGAAAACTCCCACACGTGAGTACCATAAAACAAGTTGCAGTAAAGGACAAATAGCCTGTGTTTTTAGCGAAGTGCGGTATGCTTTTGCTCTGCGACCGTCGAAGAGGAAACCGTATCGCTTTAGCATCTCCGTGATTGCCTCCTAGTTGCCTCGGATTCTTGCGGTTGACGTTTACCGCTTTTGACCCCGTGGACCTCTCTTCTACCGAACTGGTTTGCGCTCGGCTCGTCATTAGTGCGCTTAACATCGTCGATGGGCGTTCGATGGCCCCAAGATGCGGGAGGATCCTTCGGGGTTCGCTGGTACCTGGCTAAAAGAGAAAGTTGCTTCTTGGCTCGAGATACAGGCTTTCACCTGGGCATTACGGCATGCACACCAATACATGTCAATAGCACATGCCCGAAGATACTGAACGAGTCAATCTGGGGCTGCGATCGCAATGTTCGATACCGCCTCACAACGTTGTGATTCTCCACATAAGTAGCCTTACCTAGGGCCAGTCACGATTCATCTTGTTGGGAACCTTGTCTGTGGGATGGATCACACGTTGTGAATCGCTTATTGTGCCAGCCTGCCTCACGGGTCCGCAGACTCGGCCAGCATCGAACGAGATTTGCCATCACCGCATGCAGACCAAAGACTAGCCTAGCCTTGCCGTACTCCGTCGCGAATTGGAACATTCAACCTAGACTTCCATTACCTTGATTGTTTCGCTCCATGCTGTCATGTGGGTGGGTCGCTCGGTATCGCCACGTGTAGCCGGGTAGTAGCCCCTCGGCCGGACCCGTCTCGACGGGGCATCCACGCCGCTTGGCTACTTAACCATACAGTGCCCCAAATTTGAACCTGACTGACTGCGTTTTCGGTGCGTCCTCCACCCAGCGGGGCTTCTGGGTTCGTCAAGTTTTACTCGCGCATGATGCGCAGTGGAGATGTGCTCATGGCATCTCCTTTGCGACCACCTCCACTAGTAGGTACTATCATTTCTTGTCTAGCCCACTGCTAATGCTTAACAGGGTGTAGCATCTAATTTCGAAAATTCAGGTTTGCAGGCCTTGCCAGTGGTAGTAGCAGCGGGCATGTGTCTGCCACTGATCTCATTGTGCGCTTTGGCCCGTCTGTTCGCTCGCGTCCTTGCTAGGAAATGGACATTCCAGGATTGTAAGCCTTCCTTCATGCTTCTTTACTGCAAAGGCTAACCCGTATTAGCGCTTCTCTGCTTTACACTGGTAAATTATGGTCATCAGTTTGCAGCTGTCCTCATTGTTAACGTCATTTAGGCTGTGGGCGTGGCATTCGTCACATACTCAATCCCCTGTAAGAAGTCGCCGTCTTACACGATGGCTGATGCTCATTATCTCCCAGTGACGATCGCCAAACCTTATGGATACCATGTCTGGGATATTGATATTCACCAACTAACGAAGCCTTGGTTGCTTGTATGGGTCCTCCCTCGGAAATGTTTTGATGCGCTACTAACAGATAGAAAAGCGACTCCATACATTCGCAATTTTCACAGGCCCAGTGCTCTGGCTTAGCAAGACCATGGTTATCGTGCATCTTATCCACGTCTTCACCTCCGAAAGGTGGTTCAAAGATACGGGGTACATTATCATCCCCGCGACCGGCTTGGTATACACACTCTATACTTTCACGACGTTTATCGTGTGCGCTCCGAAGCCGGATTCGGATCTGGATTCCTACATCAAAGGCTTCCAACAGAGAACATGTTCCGGACCCGGAGGGGCGAACATGGCAGTCGGAATACTCATGGCGCTGATTAATGCCCTTGCCGATTTCTATCTGTTGATTGCTACCTTTGTATTAAGCCCATCGCTGAATGTCACTGTGAAGGAAAGACGTGTCATCTACTTGATGCATTGTGTCGGTGTAATGTGAGTTGACTGTCACCATTGTTAGGGTAGCCGACTGACAATCTTCAGCGCTTCGGTCTGCAGCATTTTAGGCTTGGTGTACCGCATCAAGGCGTTCGTTGACGTTGATCTCACTGGCTTTCAGATACCAACTGCGACAGCCCTGTGAGTACAGGATCCCAGCGATGGTGTTCATGGTGCTGATCTTGTATCTAGGATTCTGGAGGTGTCTATCAGCCTCATGATACCATGCATGTCCAGCTTTTACGCCATCTACCGCCACTACACTTACGTCGAAATCAATGAACGCACAACGATCGGAACGCCCAGCACACGCTACCATAGCACGCTCTCCCACTACCAGACTTCTTCACGATATACTTCACGATATACTTCGCAGACACCTACCCCAGTATCACAACTCTCGGAGCCGAAAAAGAGCTGGCGCAAAACACATATGAGTGTGGAAGAGTTACCCTTCCGCAAAGCGTCCGTGGAGTTTTATCGAAAAAGTCCGCTCGCGTTCAGGGACTCGCGAGACTCGCGGATGAAAGCGCTACCACCAACCCCGCTGCCCCTAGCGTCGAGAAAAAACTCCGTCGCAGAGGGCATGACCAACGCACCGAAAACTCCAAAGTCTCCGAAGACACCCAAGACTCCGAAGACTCCGAAGACTCCGAACAGTGTGCGGAGTATGCGTCTTCCTATATTATTTGAACGTCGTTAATTTCTATTTGTAATTTCAACATTTTAGTCACGTAGTTGGCAACACATAACGGTCTTTTTCATCGGATACCCTTTCTTCATCATTCACTGCGTACGCCTGGTAGTTTTTCGGAATTTGGCAAACAGTATCTCACGCTTGGGAACGGGTCTGCACGGTCGAATCGCAGATCATACATTGTGTACAATAGCGATAGTTCACTACAGCAATTATTGCCGTACACTCTAAATTTCAACATTTTATACCGCACGAGAATATCTCAATTGTTTGGTAAAACAGTACCTTGAGTTTGGTACTTACTTTTAGGAGCACCTGAGTCGTAAAGTTTCGCTCCGTTGTGGCTTTTCGACAATTTCTCCCAAGCCACCACGCTGGAACTAGGAACGTCCTCTGTCAAGGGCACTGTTGTGTTTTTAAAACAGCTAACTTAGTACATAATGATCTGTCCAGAGCTCGGGCAAAAAAGTAACCCGGTGGAGGCAGGTATATGTTGCTCACTAATCACGGGAACGGACAAAAACCGCAGGAGAAGTTAGCTTGCAGGGCTTCGCGAAACTTACTCACGACTAATCGGACTTTGAGAAATTGTGGAAAGGTAGTCGTCATCCATGACTGCCAACTTCGACGAGACTCTTGGATTTGTATGGCTTAGCATGTCAGAGCCTACACCCGCTTTCCCTGGCCTCATAGGTCTTGTGGTCCATTTCTCGCACATCGGTAACCGCATCTACTACCCAATTCTACCAGTTGATTTCTAATATATTGTAGTCTTTGCAGCACTATCTCATGCCATAAGTTACTCCTTCCATTCTCGGCGCGCAGCAACTTATCTCAAGGACGTCGTATTTGCTGTCGTCCGAACGCAGTTCCCCTAGCCACAATCCCACAATGGCGATATTTGAGCAAGACAACAACTCAGCACTATTTGGATTTCTGCAAGTCCCATAAAATTCCGCCACATACAGTGCCTATAAATGTCTACGAAGGCACGGACAGGAATTCGCGTTACCAAGTACTCGGTCAGGGTGTCCAACGTACCGTACTCTTGGCGTACGGTTAGTAGTTCCGTACCGTGCACGGTACACATAGTGGTCTTCAGGAAGAAAAAGGACAGTGAATGGTCTGTGCACAGTACGGAACTGCTGGTCGTACGCCAAGAGTACGGTACGTTGGACACCCTGTACTCGGTCACTGGATTGGTGACGAGAACGCCGACATCGTAGTGCTACATTTCCACGGCAGAGCCTTCGCCCTAAAAGCAGGCAATAAACACTTCGAGTTCTGGCATCGTTGCATGAGCGAAGACAATGCTGGCGGAAAACGGAAGTCGGTGGCGGCGCTTATGTTGGCCTATACCACGATACCTGAGAAGCGATATCCCGCCCAAATATGTGAAGCTGCTGCAGCTCTAACGCACCCAGACAAGTCAACAAGCAAGTCAAGTCTTGCGAACGGCCCTACTGTTGGGACGTGCAGGCTGTCACGGACCAGATGGTGCTCCGTCAACGAGACTTGACTTGCTTGTTGCCAACTGTGAACGCACCTCGTCAACACAGGCAGATCGCTTTCTAAGATCATGCTATCTGGGGACTCGGCCGGCGCAGGCTTGGCCATGTCTGTTCTGTCACACCTGCTCCACCTTCACTCGGACATTCCGCCTGTGGAGCTCACCACACCCCTGTTCGGAGCACTCCTGATGAGCCCTTGGGTATATTTCAGCACTTAAGAGAACAGCATAGCGCGATACGCCAAATCAGATGTGGTTCCTGCGTCTGTGCTGAGGCGGTGGGCCGCTGTGTACATGGGCGAGTCAAATGACCCGCAATCGGATTCAGGCCTTGTTGTCGGAGATGCATACACGGAGCCTTTTCGCAATGAATCCAGCTGGTGGCATGGTATGCACCGTGTCGTGGACGATGTGTTATTTTGGTATGGTGGTGAGGAGATATTACTGGATAGCATTCATGATTTGGTGCCTTTGATCAAGCAAGGTTGGGCCGAAGGAGGCGGAGAAGTTGCGAGGATAACAGTCAAAGAGTCACCGTGATGCTGTCACTTCGAACCAATACTGGGCGTCGCGCTCGATCCGAAGGTAAAAGGAGAAGCTGGAGTGGTTGTCGGTGAGTGGGTCAAGAAACGATTAGAGAATTAAAACAGCCCCGGAGTTCTGAATGCAATATGCTAATCGAAAGTGGCGGTGTAAAATAAACAAGGCTATGCAAAGTAAAAAGAACTCGTAACCCCAGAGCATCGAAACATCGACAAGAGATGCTAAAGATCGCCAGGCGTTCCAAAACGGCAAATGCTATGAATATATCCGGTGAGTATTTTTTAAAACTAGATTGCTAACGGTTATAACGAAAAGTGGACAGCAAGGACAATGTGAGTACCAGCCAAACCAAACCCAATATGTATAAGTCTTCTTTTGAAGGTGTGAACTGCGTACCTAACTATATCCCATTTCGAGCTTGGCAGTCGGAGGATTATGGCTTTCCCAAAATGCTCGAGGTGGAGCAAATGTGCGTATGAACGTAGTGTTCGAAGCAATCAATTGATATGAGGCACGCGGGATTGCTTCACTATGCAGACGCGTCTACACCACCGCATCTTGCGTATTCCACTCGTTCAATACTACGTCTCATTGTATGAATTCGCCCGTTATGAAGCTCAACGCTTTTGCCGTAGGTGCCATCTGCGCATCCAGCGTAACCACTTCGCAGGTGCCCGAAACGTCCTGGATACACAAGGGGGATGGGCTTATTATCACCGTCTGGGATCGTGCGTTGATTCCCACTACGACTAGCCAGCACGCTGAGATTATGAACAGATACCGGGTTCAACAGTGACGTCCAGGACCTTTGGTTCGGAAGCAAAATCTACTGTAGGACAAAACATTCCCACTTACCTTGAAGTATAGTCCTTACTATAGTCCAGTGATCTTCAGTCCTCGCTGGGACCGCAAAATTTCTGTGATCCAAGTGCGCGACGGCCACCGATGCCAGTTGTTCAGGTAATTACCTGGGCTTGAAACATGGATCTATGGAGGCTGATGGTTCTTTCACAGCGAACCCGTCTGCAACCAGGGCCTGTGTACGTTATTAGGTTTCTCGCTCTGGTACCGAGTGCTAAATATGTCTAGATTCTTAGTGGGACGCTGGATACTACAGGTTGGCCGACTATGGTGGTGTGGACAACGGGGTAAGGGCCATCCAGTGCTTCAGCATCTGAGTTAGATACATACTGTGGGAAAAATTTTCACTGCGCTACGAATATATGATCCATCGTGGTATTGAAGACGTTAAATTGCCCAGCGTGCGTTATTTAGCGTGCCTTTTAGCTCCTTAGTTAGCGGCTTCCCTATGGGTCTCCTAACATTAACTAGTCAAATACATGCAATTACATGCATTCGTTTGCTTATAGAGTGGGGCTTAAGTGTGGATTTTAGAAGAGAGGTTTCCGTGAATGGTATTGTGTCGCGTGACAGTGCTGGAGTCTAATAGACGGCTCATAGTGGGGTACCATTTTTCCAGCCCAAATCGAGTGTCTGGGCTTGCATTAGAGCCTCCTAAAAAATTGCGTAGTGGGCGTAGGTGAACTAGGCTGTGTTTCCTTACGGTGTATAATAAATAAACGATTTCTTTATAAAACCAATTAATTAATTAATAGATTAAAGATATTAAAGTTATAATGGCTTTCTATAATCAGCATATCTCTATAGAATCTTTACCTATACTTTTTACTATCAGCTTTATAAGTCTTTAGCGTTATTAGTATTATTAATATTAAAATAAAAATTATTTATTTTATTAGCGAAGAAGCTACTTTTGTTTTAAAACAGTACTTAATTAAAGCTATATATAAAAGTATATTCTTAAATAGTTACTACTTATAAATCTATTTAGTACTAAAAAGAAGATTATTAAGCCAATAATTTTTTTTTATAAACTATACGTTAGTAGGCGTTATTATATAAAGATATTAGTATATATATTAACGTACATGCATAGCAAGTGGCCGGGCATAGCGAGTGGCCGAAAATGCCAAGACCCCATCAAAATCTACACTCTACACAATAGTACAGAACGCACACAAATAGTAATAAGAAATTATAGTAGGCCAATCTACTCAGAATCTACTTCTACTTCTTTTTTACACGTGTGTGAATTATGCCCAGCCTCGCCGCAGCGTCTACAGCGCTATTAAGTTAATTCGCCTCTATTAGCGCGCACCCTCTTCTTCGCCTTCTTCTTATTACTACGCGCCGCAAAGTCCTTTAGGGTAGCTAGTTGCTAGTTATTAGTAGTTATAAGGACCCTTTCCTGCTATAGTTGCTTTCTCTTATGCAATTTACGTTATGTAGTAGCCTTATTAGCGGCTTAAAGCTTAGCGTTACGCTTTATTATTAATACTAAAGAATACGTTATTAGCTTAGCGCCTTTTACGAGCTTTTTAATTACCTTAACTATACTTGTTAGGGAGCTATCTAGGTGCCTTTAAATCCTCTCCTTCACTAGCGTCGATTGTAACCCTAATTCTAGGGTGTTGCTAGGCGTCTGCAACTGCCACGTACTATCGCGTATAGTAGAAGGCGAAGGCGTACGCAGACAAACGTTAAGCTTTAATATTATTACTTTTAGGTTAAGGGGAATAAGGCTAGCGCCTTAAAAGCCTCCTTAAATATTACTTTAAGTTATTATAGCCTTAAAAGCGGTAATAAAATAAGGTAGGAACTTAATTTTAGTAATATACGTAATATAGTTGCGTATTAGATCCTTGGCTTGGCGCTTATATGCCTTCTTCAACGGCGAGAAACGCCCCATATCTAGTGGCTGCAGGAGGTGCGACGAATGTGGAGGTATATAGAGAGTGATAATCTTCCTATCCTTGCAGTATTACTAGAATTTAAGCGAGTTATAGCTCTCGTGGCCATTAATAATAAGCAACTAATAGCTACTAATAGTACGCTCTTTTATATACGCGTTAAAGTGCTTTAGCCACTATAGACTAAGTGTCAGATTGGAGGGGTAATCTGATAAGATGAAAAGATAGTGATTAATTAAGATAAATTGTGGTATAAAGTGTTGTTTTTTTCTTTTCTCTGTAAGAATGTAAGGCTCTTATATCCTTACGTCTTACACTAATACGCTAATCTATTTCCGTTGATTAAGGAGAGTTACCCTTTGTCCCGCCCGGAATTGTGCGGATGAACCAGACTGCTGGCAAGGTTTCTTTATATAGGGTTGCGCCAGCTACCTTTGCGTGTGCAAAGGGCCATGTAATCGGACACTAAGCTTGTTATTTGTCTAGCTGTTCTTAGAGACTGCGAGAACCCAGTCGCGAGGTAGATCCTTCTCTTAGTACCAGGCAGAGAGGTGGTGCTTGCCCTGAAAGATAAGGAAGGGTGGGATCGCCCACCCTGTCGCGTTAATGCTATAAATAACGTGCCCGTGCGCAGCGCGCACGGATTCGTAGCGCGTACGCCAAACACTAGAATACTAAAACACCCCTAAACTTTAACGCGTTATAACTTAACTAGCATAGTAGCTATTAATAAAGCGTTAGTAGTAATTAAATCGCGAGAGCTTAGAGATAAAATTATATACTAGCAATATACTAATAAGTATAACGTATTAAAAAGTGCGTTAAGCTAGAGACACTAAGGCGTTTCACGCTTAAGAGCTAACTATATAGCTAATAAATAATCTCTCGCGCCACATTAAGAGCTAGAGCTTATATAGTATATTACTAAGCTTACTAAGCAAGGCCTACCTCCTATAAGGGAGATAATTAGGAATTTCTCCTCTAAAGTAGCACATTAGTAGCTTAGCGAGAGCTAGGTTACTCGCTTTATTAATAAACATGAGATCTATCTTATCTTAAAGTAGACCACCGCTATAGATTATACGCGCCACTTAACTAATTCTAAGTTAAAATACTATTTCTACTTTAAGCTCCTGCATTAAAAGATCACCGAATATTACCTTAAGGCTCGAGATATATATAATATAGATAAAAAGGGCTTCTTAATTAGCTTAATAGGCAAAAGTAAGAGGATATTTAGCAGGCGTTAATAGGAGAAGAAGGAGGTTTAAGCCTCTCTTTAAGATAAATCACGCGAGTTTTTAACACTCCTAGCCTGCTATTGCGCTGATAGGAGCTCGCTGCCTCTAGGCCTTATCTACGTAGCTGCAAAAGGAGCTATACAATTAAGCTAGGTGCAGGATATTAAGGCAGGAGAATATAAGGTATTTATCTTATTATCTCTAATAAGCTAGTTAAATAATAACGTAGGGCTAGCCTGGCTTAAGCAGGTGTTTAATTGCTATATAAAGTAGCGATTAGGTAGATAGAGATTACTTATCCTTAATAGCTATAGATCTTATCTTATAATAAAGTTTATTAGCTACTGTAATTGCTATAGGATACTCCTAATAGTCCTCCCTCCTTATTTAACTTATACGCTCTAGCTACTTAATATAGCGCTGTTTAAGCTACTCTCTTAAGCCTACTCTAACGAGCTTACCAACTATCTACATAAGGCTTAAGGCCTTATTCTAATTAAAAAAGGAGACTTCTTCCTACTATTCTAAAGAGCTTGGCAGGCCTCGTTTAAGCAATTAACTATATTAAAAGCGTCTAAAGCTACTAGTATATAGCTAATAGATCCTAACGTTATCCTTAAGAGATTCGCGAGTACGCTAGAAACTAAGCGGAGCTTATTATTAGGGCTCTCTAATAGTAATTAGAGAAAGCTTGATTAGTTAGTTTAAGTTGCTGTTAATAATAGCTATTAGTATAAGGCAAGAAAGCTACGTTTAAGCGTTTACTATCTCTCTATACAGAATAAGCTTTTAAAGTATAAGAATAAGGGCTTAACGGAGGCTCTTTAGCATAAGCAGAAGCATAAGAAGAAGAGTAAAGTTCTTAACCTTTAATAGCGCTAGGAATATTATAGTAGCGCTATCTTCTAGTCTCCTCGCAAGACGCGTAAGGCTTAAGCTAGAGAAGTAGTATAAGAGTAAGATAAGATAGAGGGAAAACTCTAAAAAGCATAGGCTAAGAAGCAGCGTAAGGAGGCTTAACTATAGCGTTAAGTTAAGCTCAAGGAGAAGCGTATAAAGAGGTAAAGGCTAAAAGAGATAAAGGAGCTTAAATAAGCTAAAAAAGTAGCTAAACGCGCACGTAAAGTTAAAGCTTAATACTAAGAAAAAACTATTTAATAAACCTAATAACGTAAGCGCAAAGCCTCCTAAGCGCCCTCCTCTAAGAATAAGCGTTAAAAATAAGTAATAGAGGATAGAGCTCGCGATGTAGTTGCATCTCCTTTATTAGCTACTTGTAATGAGGTAAGCGCCCCGCTTACTAAGCCAATACTATGTGACTTCCTCACCTGCACCAAAAGGTACGCACGAGAATACTTAAGCCAAGTATTACTCGTATAGTATAATATATATAGGATATGCTAGGGTCAGCCACTAGCGCTAGTGTTTGATCCTAGCCTAGCCGGAACCTCTATAAGCGAGAGAAGGCCACGTGTTCGACCGTGCCTACCTCGTTACACTACTCTACTAAAGGTTACATCGCGAGGGCGCAACGTCAACCTTCCGCAAAAATATAGATAGTATAAGTTAATTGTAAGCATCTAATTACTGCAACACTACGGTCTTATTAGTATTAAGCTATTGTGTGGCGTTGTACAGCCTCATTCTTGAGATTGAGCAGATGGCGTTTCGGCGTGCGCGCTGCGAATCCGTGCACGCTGCGCACGGGCACGTTATCGGTGCTATGCAAAATACCGTCCCGACCCACTCTGGGCGCTTGTTAGGTAAGCGCCTCCCCGCTTTCATCGCCGTATATACCAAATTGTACTGCAGACGATGCAATTAAAGGAATTACACCAACTTTTCTTGTTGCCAGGGTACTGTAAGGTATGCCACATGATCTAGGGAGGCCTACAGGGCACCGACTGCAGCCCTCGCTAGCGTAGGCGATCGTTAAGCGCATAAAGGCAGGGTAAAATAACCACGAGATTCACAGATCTCTTAGAGTTGACCCCAAAAGTGTATAGAAATATCGACTTAACTTAGAAGCGTATGGCTAAGCGTACCCGCCGCGATGCGTGAGGCTCGGGAGACCACCGTCGCTACGGCAATGCCATAAGGACGCGCTGCTAGAGCTCCTACGGGGCAAGCCTACGGCGTATATCGATGAAATGCAGGCCTTCTTGTTCGATGAATTCGACATAGAAACGTCGGCGGCCACTATTACGAGAGCTCTCGCTGGCATGAGGTGGAGTTAAAAAGCTGCGTTAAAAGCTGCCGCCGAATGCTATAAAGGTCTCTGTTGGGTGTTCCGCGCGCGCTGCCAACAGATATATAAACTAGAGCAGATTATCTGCCTCGACGAGAGCGCTTGCAATGAGAGAACTGGCGATAGAAAGTACGCCTGGTTAGCTATAAACATGCCGGTAGACGTGAAATACTCAGCGCGACGCTTGGAGAGGTGGAGCTTGCTCCTTGCCATAGATAAGGACGGCTACGTCGATCATATAATATACTAAGGAGCGATCACCGCAGAACTGATAGAGGAGTTTCTGGCGAATAAAGTACTCCCCTATTGCAATCCTTGGCTGGGAAATCGATTAGTAATAGTCCTTGATAACGCCTCTATCTATAGGTTAGAAAATCTTGTTATATTGTGCGTAGAGGCGGGCGTTGTGCTCGAATACTTGCCGCTATACTCGCCGGATTTTAACCTAATTAAGTAGACCTTTAAGGTGCTAAAAAACTAGATAAAAAGGCATTACGAACACGCTTATATTTATTAGGATTTTGCTTACTTTTTAGAGGAAGTAGTGTAGAGCGTTTGCTATAATAAGTTAGTATCTGCGCGAGGTTTTTTTAAGTTTTATAGATAGGTGCCGTAGGTGCTAGGCGCGGCGCAACACTATAGAGTTAGTGTCTGCGACGATATCGCGGAGGTGGCTAAATCTCACCTGCTATTGTTTAAAAAAATAACTTAATAGCTATGCAAGGTGTAACTAATGTTACTAAATTAATTACTGTTATCTATTTTGCGATAGTAGTTATAGTAGAGGAGTTATAGTAGGAGAGGCGTTGGCGGCGTTAATAAAGTATAGTATTTTAGGTAGGTTTTAAAGCCTTTATAAGTAACTTAATTACTAGGCAGGCGCGTACTTAGTTAAATTTTAATTAAAAGTGGCCCGTGCACTATGTATAAAATAGAGCTCTTTTTACTAACGTCGCTAGCTCTCTACTTAATTACCTTCCCTACGTAACCTGTCACGCTCTTTCTGCTCTAGATTTTCTCTATACACCTCTATGGCGCCCTCCTTATCGCTCTCCGTGAGTCTATTATACCCGGATCGCCACTGGATTGCTATTTTACGCAGGCGGAGGAGCAATAGCACTAGTAACTTAAAATGCTATTTCTACATGGCGTACGGTATCCCCGCGTCGGACGGATCCATAAGCATATTAAGGTTAATTCTGCCACGTCTAACGACGTCGAGGAGTACCTTATTAACTTTATACACCTCTATAGCTATTGCTTACTCCTTTTACTAGTTAAAGAAAAACTAAGTATAGTAAGAAAGCTCTACTTAATTAGCATACATTAACTCCTGCCACGCTAACGTACTTAACGTACTCCTTAAGCTTATAGAAGGCGCTGTATCTAACGTCTAAGGATGCTATTAGTAGCCTAAAACTTAACTCTATGCTAATTAACTTATATAGAGCGAGTTGGCAGCGATTACCTTTATAAAGTTGTTTATATTAAGGTTAAATCTAGCACCTTTTTTAGCCCTTTGCGCCGACTTTTCCCTCGTAACTTTCTCCCTGGCCAGCGTTAGGCTTAGTCGTATATTATTATGTGGCTCCTCGACTATACACCTGCCCTTTGTTATATCTCGTGCCTATACCGCCACTATGGTGCTGCTCGCTAGGTAGTGATTCTCAAACTAATTAGGTTGCCCAGGCGTACGTTTAACCCAGCACACGTACGGATAGTTGCCACAGTGGGTATCCTGGCATCGCCATTTATCGCGTATCGCGACTATAGGGCCCTCGCCAACGGCAGTATACGCAAGGACGTCTGGCAGGTCATGTAACTAACGATGAGTTGCGGTAAGTCGCGGCGGAGAGCTCTAAGAGCTCTGAATGCTCTATAAGCCAAATACCCCCCCATTACGCGTCCCACTGTTTTGGCCAGTTTCTAGCTCCGCTAGCGTTAAATTAAAGTCGACGTAAGTTACCTTAGTAATAGACTCCTCCTTTAACTCGTACGCGCGCTCGACGACCTGCATAAACGCAATACTATTGCCACGCTTAAGAGACTGCGCAAGTCTTTGTCGCTCAGGTACCTATAGTGTATATATAACCGCAGTTAAATTTTTTACTACTATTTTAATAGGCGGAATTAACTATACTAGGTCTTATATAACCTTGTCTACCTAGTGCCAGAGCTCTGCGTAGAAGTACGTACGTATTATTATTTTAGTGTTAAATTTAGTTCTAACTTCCTCCTTCCGTAAGAACGCACGCTAGCGATAGGTAACGTATAGCTTAACTTTATATAATTCTAACGATTTATTAAGTACCCTATTATTACGATTTTAGCTATTATTGTTAATTTCTAGTATAACTTCTGGCGGCGTCGGCGCGTTAACTTTAGAAAAAATTAATAAATTCTTATTATTATTAAATACCCCCCTATTACGCGATTGCTTACGCTTATCGTCGCCCTTATTGCTACTAACGTTATTAAATACCCCCCTATTAGGCGATTGCTCGCGCGCGGAGTTTTCTAGCGACGTAGGCCTTTAAGCTAACTAAGGTTCTTCGTCCTTAGGGTAATCGTTAACGTATATATTAATGTCGTTGTTAACACTATCGTCCTCTGGCAGAGGTCCTTCCTCCTCTGTAGGTCCTTCCTTTTCTATGCCTGCAAATCGTATAACGCGCAGGGGCGCCCTCGTCGGTGGGGTCTTTTTTTGTGCCTTGGCCTTCCTCGGAGGGTTGCGGCCAGCGTCAAACACCTTTGAAACCTTCCTTTTTCGAGTACTCGGCATGATACATTCGCTATAGGCGACTTACCGCCTATTTATACCTCCTAGTAAGTTAATTTTCCTCTATTACATTGTCTCTTATACAAATTTTGTATGTGAGGTGATAAAGGCGGGGAAGCGATTACCTAATGAGCGTGCAGCCACTCAGAAGCTTGCCCCAAGTGGGTCGGGACGGTATTTTGCATAGCATTATAAATCCTCCTGGGGTTTCCTCGCTTGTCTCCACGTCATCAACATTCTCCAGCCTTTACCGCCATCAGCTCTGGGCTCGCTATAGGGTGACGAAAGCCGACTCAAAGGCTGGTCTGGTAGATAAACTGACTTTGATTGAGTGGTCCGAAACGATTGAGCGTGGCAACCGCGCTTCACATTTGCCGCCGCGGCACATCGAAACTACTATACGAAACCTCATGGGCCATTGTCGCTTCAATGTTATGGCCAAGCACGGGTGAGATATGCGGGAAGGGTCTTGTTAGATTCGCACTTAATTGTTCCCTCGCTTCCATGGGCCTGTACCTATACACGTGTACCGACTGTTGCTCCTCGAGCATCTCATCGCAACGAAATAATTCCTATTGGACGATGCTCGCATTCATAAATGATCCGAGGGTCTCTAAAATCCCGGACGTTCCACTCTATCTCCATCACAGTGTGGCTTCGAGGGGTGCGCAGCACATAGAGAGAGTATCTGAATTCGAAGCCCCATATTTATCGATTTCAACGGATTGACGTATCTTTCTAAGCTGTTAAGATGGTCTTCTCTGGCCCACGGGATCGAGGACACGTGCTACACTCAGACGGTGGCTAGATCAGGCGAGTGAAACAGTTTGTGGATGTCGCATGGAATCAAAGGCATCATCTCATTCCATGCGAGGTCCGATTCTTCGAAATCGTTGCCAACGAATTCCTTTTCCACCAACTGCGATCTCGGACTGCGTGCACTGAGATTGGTCAAGCAATGCAAGATGCTTGGTATGCATTGTGCGCCGAAAGTCGCTTGTTGAGGCTGCTGCCTGCAAATTAGGCCACGAAAGCTCACTTTGGGTAGCTCAAGCTAGGCATCCTCACGTGACAACGCGCTCCTGCCTTGTTGTGTTACTGTCACACGAGAGTTGTCAGAAGCTACAAAAGGCGCCCGCTACACCTCTCAGGCTTCCAAATACGATCAGTCATCACAACCAGGTCATAATGGCAGCCAACACCCTACAGGACTCGATCACTGAAGAGCTCAGCAAGTTCATCAACAGCAAATCTGCTACGTTTGCATGCGGAGGTTCTGTCCCTATCGTAAGCTTCCCCGTACAAATATCCGCGTCTAGTGTTTACTTATTTGCTCAAAAAGGGATCTCTGGATTCGGGTACAGGCACCTCGCTCTCGCTCCGATGGGACTCCCCGAATGACACCCGAAGTGTGTCGAAGTTGAGCTTTCCCATAAGCCCTGCAGCAATAGAGCAGGATGTTGGTCTTCTGGAGCTTGTGCGTGACTGCCAACCAGCGAGCTTCGGGTTCAAGGGCAATGACGTAGTGGACTACTCCTATCGCAAGGCGATCAAAATGGACCGCTCTGCGTTCTCGATTGATTTCTGCCCATATGAGCATGGTATTATCGATACGGTTGCCCAATTGTTGCTCCCAAATGCTGGCGGCACGGTAGCAACCCAAGGTGTCAAGGCGGAGCTGTATAAACTGAATGTGAGACCTTCGCATTCTTCCACTATGGTCTTCCCTAATGTTTTTGTCAGATATATTCTGCGCCTTCCGGCTTCTTCAAACCCCACGTGGATACCCCGCGCTCCGACAAGCAGTTTGGCTCCCTGGTCATCGCGCTGCCTTGTCACCACGAAGGTGGACAGCTTATCGTTCGTCACGCCGATCAGTCCGTCACGTTTGACTGGGGCTCGTCCGCGTCTCACGGCAGAACCAGTTCTACAGTACAATGGGCCGCTTTCTATAGCGACTGCGAGCATGAAGTGAAAGAAGTGTCGGAAGGATATCGGATCACGCTGACTTACAATCTTTACTACTCTCAAGGTGTTGGAGATTTGAGTGGCAGCAGTCCGGCTATGGATGTGACCTCGCTTCTCCTGTATCACAAGGTTAAGGCTGCGCTCGAAGTACCGAACTTCATGGCTGAAGGTAATGCCTCCGCCTGCATCCTTCTGGTCACACATTTTTGCTTACTACTATCAGGTGGTTCTCTCGGCATATTTTGCCAACATGCATATGCACACTCAACGCCCGAAGGCATCGAAGCTTTCCCGGGAGTACTCAAGGGAGTGGATATGGCAGTCTACTCTGTGTTTCTTGCCATAGGTCTCCATATCTCAGTTCGTCCCGTGCTAGAGTTCAGCCTGAGAGACGAATACGATGACTATTACGACATGGACGACGAAGACCCGGCCACGGATGACTGTGCCGAAAAGAATTTCATTGGTCGACAATTGAAGAGCCTCGTCGTCAGTGACGCTGGTGGCTACGAAGAATCCCGGAAAGAGGTCCTTGAGAGTTACGGTGGAGAATGGCTCAATGTGAATTGGTTGACAAACGCGAAACACAAGAACATTGGTTACGTACATATGGCGGTAGGTGATCCATTAAAAGTAGTACAAACCTCGACAAACACTGATGCAGTCGCAGTATGGCAATGAGGCCTCAACCAGCTTCAAGTACACTCATGCTGCTCTCATCGTCTCCATCCCGCCTACTGCTGACAGACGCAACGATGCAAGCGTAGGCTAGGCGTCGTTCAACTCAGCGGTCGAGCATGCGCACCTACAAAGAACGCGATAGAGAGCTTGAAAACCCAGGCACTGTCGTTATCTATTCTTGGGGTTCTGTTCTTGCACACTCTATTTCAGGATGCATTTCCTCAGGAAATTCGTCAGCCTCGATCTAGGGTAATGGGCCTCTTTTTCTTTTAATGGGTGGACCGTCTTTTGCTTTGTCTCTTCAGACCTGAGCGACCCGTACTACTACGGTGTGGGCTCGCTCCAGTTGCTTCTCCTGCTAGAGGGAGCGGCGGTCATTTTGCTACACGTCATCTCGGGGTTGAAAAAGCATTATGCGTGATGACCGGAGTATGAGATCGTTGAGAAGGAGCATTCCGGTAGTAATTTCAACCAAAAGTTTCAGCCATGCCGCACCTTCCATTTCGACGGCCTGTGTTTGCCTCGTGTCAGGCTGGTCCCGCACGGTGAGAAAATCTGTTATTTTTTGCGCCGTGCACCCTTTATACTGTTTGTTTAATTTAAGGTGACGTAGCAGGCATTTAAACGCGTCGATAAGCGCTTCAGCCCGTCACTCGCCCCTCATTGCCGCCCTCAGACCAGCTCGACATTCACCGTAGCAACATAAACTCCGACCGCGCGTGTATATAGCAATCGGCGCGCTCCGTACACTCAACACCGCGACTTCGCCACCCAGCCGCACTCACCCTGTTTCACTCCTCTTGGATCATCTCCCGCGCGCTCACAATCGCGTCATTTGACTAATTGGCCGCTCTTGTAGTGTTGTTGTAGTACAGACAAAAACCGCCATAATGCAAGCATTTTCATGGGCTGCGGTCGCCGCTGGCAAGTCCGCTCAAGGTAAGCAACAGCTGGAAGAAACTCTGGAAGAAATAGAATTACTCACGCCTTACAGTGCCTGCAAGTGACGGGGTTCCTGACGCAAAGGTCATACCGCTTTCGGTCGGTTCTGCTCACACCCAAAGCACCTCAGGGCCAGAGAAGACACCCGGATCCAAGATCCTGCACGCAGAGAGTGTGGTTAGAAAATTAGACACAGAGTCTGCCACGAAGCCTGACAGCATCGCCGATGCAGCCAAGAATGAGCCCCACAAGACCAATTGGAAGAAGAAACAGAAGAAACAGAAGAAGAAGAAGAAGCCGAAGACCCACAAGAGCACCGGTCAGACAATCCCAGAGCTCGTCGAAGTAGTGGTCGACAAGCATACGATGACAAGCGATGGTGTTTCTCGCGTCGAAGGCGAGCAAATCGTCAAACCTGTGGTGGGCGCATCGGCAACCATGGGCGCGGCTGCCAGGCAAGCAGCTCCAGTTGAACCAAGTTTGTATCCTCGCGGCTCAGACGTAGCTCGTGTACCCGGCATCCTGGTCACAGCTCCGCTTGCTCCCATCGTGGAAGTGCCCGTGATGGACAACGCCTCGGGCAAAGTACCCGAGACCATCACTGTGCCCAAAGAACGCAGTGATCCTGTTCAAACCGGTTTCGACACTACACACAACCTCCAAGCACCCCAATCTTTCACAGCAAAGCCGCCGCCTATCAAATACACCGTGGCGGATCTCCGACACTACATCAAGAGTCTGAACCTACCCGGTATCTCCTTCGATCTTTGCGGTGTCTGCATCGCACCTGACGCGCCTGATTGGGTGTGCGGGCGCATCGTGCGTAGGGTTCAGATCATCGTCTCGAATGTGAAACATGACATTCAAGATCTGGGTCTGAACCAAGAAGAAGAGCTGGCGCTTGAGCGCAAGGAGAAGACGTTCTTTGGCCAGGAGATGTGGGACCGTCTTTTCAAGATCGAGGAGCGCGACGAGTACACTGAGGAGGAGGCTCTTGAGGAAGAGCGTGTGGTGGAGTCGCTTCTGAGGGAGTTTGGAGAGAAGCTGGCTGCCGGACTCATTCCAGATGTACCAGTAGTCACCGCACAGGAAGATTCCGATGACGAGGCTCTTGAAATGCAAGTCGCTAAGCCTAGGGCTCAGAAGAAGTCGTTTTGCCTAGAATTTGCCGCGCACGGTCGTTGCGAGTACGGCGTGAAGTGTCAGTTTTTGCACGTTGTTCCCCAGAGCAAGCAAGAGTTGGTTTAAGGGGCCCAACAGCTCTTGAAGGCACAAGATCCGGAAGTTCCAAAATCTTTATTGTATATCCCCAGGCTCGGCTTTTTCCCGGACCAAGTGGCTTGCGCGATGTTCTGAGATTCGGCACCTCTTCGCGAGCGCTTGTCTCCATCAACCTCTCCAACACCTGATGGAACTGCATCTTGGCTCAAGGTACAATGGTGTTCCTCTCAATCTTCTTTCGTACACGATTGGATCATTTTGCACGGTTGGGAGCGCCTGTTTTGGCTGCTTGGATGTTTTAGATAACAATGAAAAGATGTGTTTGGGAACCCACATGATTCTACCCTAGGTAGCTTCGCAGTGTCATATTTTTCATGCTACCGCCGTCTCTATCATGATGTTCCTTTTTAGGCACAAATCTCTTACAGCAGATTTTCGCCGCACGGAAAACAACTTGTGCAAACGATTTCAGACGCACATCCTCGGTCAAGTAAAGTATGGCCATGACCAAGCATCACGATCGAAGCAGGACCTAGGAATAGACACATAACCCCACTTTGTTCTCATGATAGCGAATTCTTCGCGTTTTGTATTCACTCTACATCTGCATCACACAGAATGCAGAATTCAGTGATCGATGACTCCCTCCTACACCTTAACAACCCTCTTAAATCCTTGCTTCTGCACCTGTGCCTGCGCCGCCGCAATCGTAGCCTGCGCATTCGGATCCGCAAACCCGCATCCATTCTTTCCATTCTGGAACTGCGCCGCCTCAGCGCTGCAAACACCTACGCCTGACGCATCGGCGCAGCAGCCAGAGCTGCAGTCCGCGTCGGCAACGCATCCACCAGTGATGAACTGGGCGCCGTTGCCTGCGCCGACGTTCTTGGCGCCTGCCACGTTGGGCGTGATTGCGTAGGAGAGGGCGGCGACTGCTTTGGTTAGCTTTGATTAGGAACAGAAAGGGAAGTGAATGGGGGACTTACAAGCCAGGACAGCAGTGAGAGTGAAGTGCATTTTGGCGGTTGGTGGTGTGGTACGGTAATGTGGTGGAGATGGGTATCAAGCGTCTGAAGCGATTAAAGAGAGTAAGTAGTACGAATGAACGACACCGGGTCGGTATTGCAGTCACAGACGCAAGAAGTGAGTGTTGAGGAAGAAAGTGAGCTGGTGGATGTCTTTCTTCCCAGGTCCTCCAGAAGCCTTATATGGCATTTCAGACCTGCGTGTCGCCTCAAATCCCATTCTCCACAAGACTCCTTAATGTCAAGCCTTACGCAGAATGTGTGATCAGCTGCCGTCAACATCGTAACGGGCGCTGCCTGGGGACACAAGGCGACTCTGGCAGCGTGACTTGTTGCAAAGTACATCGCATGTATTTAATTAGGCAGAATGTTCGCGAACAATGCGGGATGGAAGATGACCAATCACGGCTTGAGGCATGAGGCGCATGATCCATGCAGTTGCGGATGTGCTCCACAGGGCGACCTGGACAAGATGTTACAGGTTGCGTTTCGCATCACTGCCGGATCGGGACATGACGTGAGTCGTTTGCGAAACTATTTTGAACAAGAGCAGGTCTCTCTAACAGATAAAAATCATTCATTTTCCTCTCTCGTAAGTGGTTAGGTGCCTTTTGCTGCTGCATGATTTCATTGTTGCTCTTCGAGCGTCGGTTCTTCACTACTAGTACCAAATCGGCTTAGCGCGTGATTTGTTGTTCATGGACGGTGACACATCACTTTGTATATAGAAGACCTCAGGGTAACAAGTCATCAAATCTTCATCCTAACAACTGGCCCAAAACTGGACCGTGACAATGAGCCAGTGATCTAGGCCAACCTGTGCGAGACCGTAGGAATAATTGTGCTCATGCAGAGAATACAGAGACCTTTACTCCATGCCGATCAACGTCCTCATGTCCTCTGCAATATACGTCGGTGTTTGAGAGGCCCATGCCGTGCCAGCTTGTCAACCGTTTAGGCAGCCAATATCGTGAATCGCGTCAACGACTAAGACTAGTCAAGTGCCGTCGTTTTTCAGATTCGAGGTTGTCCACAGGAAGTTTGGTACCTCTCGCCAGGACGCAATCCCGGCGCGAAATGGAAATCCGAACATTCTGAAAGAGCCATTTCCCTCAGCCGGCAGCAGCGGAGCCTGCACAGTTCGCGCCAAGTAAGTGGGGCATCCACTACCTTGGACACCCATGGTAGTAGCTCAATCGACTGCACTACGCTGTGGTCTAAACTGCACATAGACCTTATGCACACGACGCCAGAATATAGAGTGGAATGCACTGGTAGTGACATGCGACTTCCACTCGTCAACTTGACACGTCAAAAAACGCTGCATGATCCTGATGTCATTCCGTGCGAGCTCAACCTCCACACGCGATTCCATTCTAATGGAATCTGGCTCGAAGAGACGTTGCGTCCTAGCGAGGTAGTGAAGTTGGATGAACGGGAGTATATCGATAGCTGGGCGAGAACTGGCGTCGTATGGGCCAACCAGTATCGTCAATGCCCGAGGTGCGAGATCGACATTTTTGATGACTCGGTTTTCATCCGGAGGATGGAAAGTGTTGAAGAAGGCAGTGACGTCTTGTTCACGGAGCTTCAGGCGTAAGGCCCTCCGACAGATTGGCAGATACTCCGAGCGCGGCTGTCGGCAGGTCTGAGCGAGCGCTAGCTGGGTCATCGAGCACAGTAGTGTGTTGCTGGCTGCTGTCGGCAGCGCCGGTGTCTGAACGATTCTTCCAAGCTTCCATGCAAGTGCGTGCGAGGTAGCAGCGTCGTGTGATTGAAGGAGTTTGGCGTTGGGCGCCCGATGGCAAATGACCACCTCCGGCTCTGACTCTGCCAGATAATGGTAGATTCGAATTTGAATATCCGTGAAATGTCAGTCGCATTCTTCAAGGGTTGCGATGGATCAGGCATGTACAGACCGCCTGGGAGCCGCACGAGGGCGGGGGCCGTGGTAGTGTCCCCAGCCATTATAGAGCTGTTGTTGAGTAAATGAAGGTGGTGTCTTTGGGATTTAAGTAATTACAGTCGGTTCGTTCTATCGGCGATAAATATGCCGCGACGCCGGCTGCACGTGCACATTGTTTCTCTCACATCTAGAAGGCGCGTTCACGCTACCACGGACCCACGAGGTGAGAGCCCGAGCACGTAAGCATTACATTCTACCCACGTCCCTTTCCTTCCTCCCCTCCCCTTCCCACCCCACAACTAACCTACGTCCCACACCTAAGCTTGAACGCTACACACGTCCGCCCCAACTCTCCAACCCCCACAAAACCCCCAATATACTCACCTAAAGAAAATCGCGGGAAAGGCATCACAGCCATAGGGAGATGTTCGAGTTTTCAGTGCATTATTACATTTCCTATCTTCCAAAAAGCTAGCCTACACTACCTACGCCAGTTCCTATCTTTCTCTATCGTTACGTTACACCACGGGGTATATATATCTCGTTCATGCATGCATGCGTCCCTCACAACCGCTTCACTTTCCAACCACCAAAAATCTGAGAAAAGGGAAAAGATTAGAGGCATTAGTAAAAAAAATAGGTACCTGGTACCAAACTCCCACCGGCCACTTTACCGTCTCACGCGCCAGATTTCCTTCTTCCGGGGCCGAAGCCTCGTGTGCGAGTACTCTGGGAAATCATCCGATCCCTAGTAAACGATCTTCTCCTCCCATATGGGCGCCTCCCGCGCTTTACCCTCCTCCACCTTGTCCCAAATGACCTTATTCTTCTCGTTGAAGTACGCCTGCTCGTCCGTGATCTCCAGGCCAGGCACCTCCTTCTTCGTATCACTCACCTCCCGCGCGCTAATGCCCATGTCATCGTGCACAATCCAGAGAACGGGTGTCGGGGACGTGATGGCCGGGTTGAAGTAAGCGCGCTTCGCGATATCGGTAGGGAGCTCTTGGGGCTGGTGGTAGAATTGGTCGAGGCGGGAAGAGAGCTGGGGTGTGGAGTTGCGCTCTGGGTTGATGAGCTTCTGGAGAAAACCCGGGATCTTGGTGGCCTTGGGCATGACATTAGGAGCGGAGGTGTCCGTAGCAGTGGCGTTCTTCTCAGTGGTACCGTGGGCGAGCCCTTGTTCGAGTTGAGCAGTGGCGGGTACGGGATCAGAGTAGGCGACGCGGGCTTCGTGGTTGGTGAGGGCGGTACGAAGGCAGAGGTGGGCAACGATGGTGACGGCGAGGAGGACGCATTCGATGGCAAGAGGTCCGGCCGCAGCGGTGTTGTCACCGGTGGCGATGGCGAAGAGGCCGATGAGACAGCCTTCGGAGAGGTAGACACCGGTGATGAGCTGGCGAATAGCGCGCTGGTAGGCTTGACCCTGAGTGTCAATGTTGGTCTCGTAGCAGTACAGGAAATTGTAGCGGAAGGCGAGGTATATGAGAGAGAACCCGACAGTAGCGAAACCTAGAACCAGAGGAGCAATGCCGGAATAGCTGAGCGCGATGACACCCAAATTGACCCACTTGGGGAACTCAGAACCCCACGCGGGTGCAGAGAGGTTGACAAGCTTCTGCCAGATCTTTCGGGGAGTTCCGCCAGGAAGGATGCGGCCAAGCAAGACAATAGAGACAAAGCCGCCAATGTTGAGCAGAGTACCAGCCGCAGACGACAAACCGAACAATATGAAATAGTTGATGTAGAAGTTGGATGCTTTCGGCAAGTTGTTGGACAGAAGGGTGAGGACCGCGCCAGGGTTGTCGCGAACTTCTTGGATGACGGCAGTAGCGGCACCAGCACACGTGGTGATCAAGAAGACCTGGATGACCTGGAACGCAAAGTACCATGACTGTGTTTGCAGCTCCACTTGGCTGAGAGTGACCCAACCAGCAAGCTTGGCCATCACTATGCATATCAGCTGGGACCACTTCAATCTGGAGCGTTGTTCGAAACTTACGTCGGCAGATGATGGGCACAAGCGCCATCAACACTGCAAGCAAGATCACAGGCAGTAGACCTGTCACGACACCCAGAATGACACTAGGGATGTCGTTGATCCACTGGAGCCATGTGAAAGTCTTGGTGAGATACTGGATGTTCGAAATGATACCGACAAAAGCGACCGGGATAGCGAAGAAGATGATACCAACGGAGATAAAGGCGGTTGCGGCAATCCATCGAATCCAGTGCTCGGCGGTGCCTATGCGCAAGTTGTTCCAGACAACCTCCTGGGGAAGCACTCCAAGCTGGCGTGCAGACATCTTCGAGTTGGGCATGGTCTTCCTCTTCTGCATCATCATCCAGGCATCTTGCGCTGCCCTCTGCGTGACGAATTCCAAGAATACGGCACTGACCAGATCCGCCTTGCCCTGCCAGTGCTTTTCCTGCTCGGCCTGGATCTTGGGGATAAGTTCAGCCAAATGCTGGCGTCCATAGACGATGGTGTCAACTTTCTTGCCAATGAGGAACTTGAGACGGTGGGTGGGGCGGTCCTTAGGGTTAGCAAAGTGGTCTACGCCTTCTCCGGCTTTGTATGCCTTCTTGCCCTTCTCAGTCTTGATGCGGTTCTGGTTAGCATCGCGAGAGAGCCGGATTTCGCCAGCTTCAAGCTTCAATGCCGTAGCGTCCCGATCGTCGACCAGCTCCTGCAATTCCTTACAATTGGAAGCGACCCAAGCATGCCTCACGCCCGGGAAGAGCTGGAAGAGAGCGTCCTGGGTGAGGTCCTTTGGCACATTAGTGAAGAGAATGGTCTTGGAAGACAGACGGCTGGCAC
The DNA here is from genome assembly GCA_010015655.1 of Bimuria novae-zelandiae CBS 107.79. Classification (NCBI taxonomy): domain Eukaryota; kingdom Fungi; phylum Ascomycota; class Dothideomycetes; order Pleosporales; family Didymosphaeriaceae; genus Bimuria; species Bimuria novae-zelandiae. The sequence goes on along the minus strand of ML976711.1, from coordinate 160,373 downwards.
CCCACGGAGAGCGCCTGTAGGCCTGGCGCAGGTTGACCGTGTAGAAGCTCTCACGCGCGATGATGAGCATGACCATGGTCAGGAAGACGAACGACACGAGAGCGTGAGCGTAGTAGCGGTTCACGTTCTTCACGTTGCCCATGGCGAGCAAGTTGAGCTGCTCCTTGCCTGCACCGCCCGTCGCATTGATAGGGAACAGAATCGGCCAGGTGACGACGCAGCCAAGGAAGCAGATGACGATGAGCAGCTTGAAGAAGCGCACAAACAGATAGCCGTCGATGGACTGGTGGTCGAGAATGTACTCGTCCTTGATGCTGCGGAAGTCCTTGATCCAGCCAAAGAAGCCGTTGCTTGGGGCGGGCGTCTTGCGGTGGTCGCCCAAGCTGTCGATGTAGGTGCGGGGCGCATAGAGCCTCCGGAAGGTGCGACGGAAGATCAAGAACATGGTCACGAACACTGCTGCAATGATGGCTGTCGGCACAAGGGTCGACACCAAGCTAGAGACCGAACTGTCTGTGGGTTCATCGCGGTTGGACCCTGCGACGCCGTCGTCCTAAGCGTGCTGTCAGCGTGTGTTTTGGGCGGCAGAGCCCCTGGCGGCTTTGTTTACTCACACGCGCAAAAAGGTGCTCGAAGGCCATGGTGAGGCTGTCGCGCGCGCAAGGCTCGCCCTTGTCAAACTGTCTGATTGACGGCGAGAGAGGGAGAGATACGGATTTCTAGGTGTTGCATTCTGAGGCGCACGGCGCAATTAAACAGGGCTCGCTCTGGCACATTGTAGTGCTCCTTTCTGCGTTGCCCCACGTCATTGCCAAGCGCCTACAACAGGAACGCGCCGCACACTGCGGTCGCTAAGCGACGCCGTCTCGCTGTCATTGGGCACGTCCGTCTTTCAGCTCGACACTACTGTGGTATCAGGCAAAAGTGAGGTGAGTGGCCCGCGCACAACAGGGGTGTCGCCAAGATGCCGAGCCATGTAAATTTCGCACGCTTGTCCTCTTTTATGTATAAATTTCAGTACCTAGTGTGACCACCTTTCGCATTAATTACAGCCTGGCATCTAGCTAGCATGCTCTTAATAAGCTCCCTAAATACTTTACTTTTAATTAAGTCCTACGCTTCCTATATAATATCACGTAGCTGGCTATATATACGCTACTTACCTCTAAGTAGATTAAGATAATACTACTTAATATAGTCCTTTATCTTATTCTACACTACCTTAATTAGGTTAAGATCTGGCGAGAACGCTGGCTAAAAGATAAGGTAAATTCCTTTTAATTAAAGCTCTTTAATTATGTAAGTAGCAGCGTGCCCAGGAGCGCTATTTTATATAAATTAAAGATATAGATTAAGGCGTAGCTATCTATAAATAAGAGGTATAACTCTCTTATAATAGCTCTTTTTATTAATACTCTTCTATTTCTTCTTTTAGAACACTGACGGCCCCTTCGTCGTACCTAAGAAGTAACCTTAGAATATCTAGCTACGCTTCTTACGTAGTTTCTTAATAATATAGAAGGGATCTAATTCCTCTCTAGGGCACCTAGTAACCTACTTCTTATAATATTAGTTACTAGTTACCTAAGTTTCGTCGCTTTAGAGGATTATATACTATTACTAGGGAGACTAATTAGCGTAAGCTTTTGCCTACGCGAGGCGTAGCTAACAATTCTTCTTAGTAAGAGAAGGCTTAGTAAGAGTAATATAGTAAGTATACCCCCTACTTTATAAAGTATTCTAAATTACGTATTTACTAACGCCCTAGTAAGTAAAGGGACCCTTTATAAGGTGTAGGAAACTTATTTACCTCCCTTCTTAAAAGGATTTAATAAATTCTTTAAGCTAGTCTACTTATTTATTTATAAAGGAGGGTAAATAATTAGTGCGTTTTTTTAGCGTAACGCGTGCGCTAGTAATTGCGCAGGTAACTTATCTCTCTAAGACCTTAAGAAAGTTAGTAATAAATAGGTAAGTGTGCCTAGCTAGACGCAAGGTACGTATCTGAAGGTGTTAGTTACAAGTAAGGTATCAACAAGTTAGTGTTAATGGGGGAGACATTATGGTAATGTTGTGGTGGACAGCACACGACAGAGGTACAAGCATTATTATATAAATTACATAGAGCTAATGGTATTTCTGTTTAGTGGCGTCCGTTTT
>ML976711.1:126986-156508 GCA_010015655.1 Bimuria novae-zelandiae CBS 107.79 | reverse complement strand
TACTTTGATGGTATATTCACGATGTAGCTGAAATTTTCGGTGTTCAGCCAAGGAATTTCACGTGAGCGATAGTCCACTTTTTTCCACCCATTGTACGCGTGCGCGATTCTGGACCCTCGAAGTGCTGCAACCAACCCTTGCGGAACCATCTCAAAGTTCCCAGCCTCTTTCACGACGACGCATTCAATCACATTGTTGCTCGGGTGACCCGTCACCCGGCGGTGATGTGAAAGCGGCTATTGTTCGCTTCTTTGAGTCGCGTGTCCGCCGGGGTGGGACGTGTACACGGAGACATTGCATTGTCGATTCGAGCATTCAATGTACCCTGCGCCCATCGCGAGATTATTGGATCCGTGTCCGATCTCGTCTGGCTGTTCCAGGAAATCTGCGTGCTGATCATCGACAAGGGTCAAACACTCCAATTCCAGTACTTGTCCCTGTGTGTTTGAATGTAACTGCGTACAACATTAAACTGGGAATACTGGTAGCACTGCAGCAACATGCGACGTCCTGTCGGCAAGGAAATCGCGTACTACCTATGACTCCAGACAGGCACCACTTCAGTGCCGTCGTCGGGCCTTTTCGTTTCGAAACTTTCATCGGCCTCCGTCTCAGCAGCCGCTCAGCCTCGCCGCCCACCCGCACGGCGCAGATTCCACCCCCCCCCCCCCCCCTCCCCTGCGAGTACGAGGAGCTCGGTTTTAGCGAGGCATATACCAAGGTTTTTCGATCTGACTGCCCAACATTAAAACCCTTTAAAATAATCATTAAAAAAAGCTAAATATATAAGAAAATAGCCCTGAATCTCCTCTTCCAGCTCTTAAATTTTTATAAATTAATATTTAATATTGCGGTTGTAATGCAGCACTGTTAGAAAGAAAGAACCTTGGCATATTCCTCACTTAAAACGAGATCCTCGTACTCGGCTCGACCCATGATTGCCCAGCCGCCAGGGGTCCAGACCTCCCAGCCACAGACAGCCCCTTCACTCTAAACACCCATTCTCCACATCCACCACAAACTTTTCAGAAATCATTTCGCTGTCCGCGTGACCTTCGCTTTGTGGCCGTGCATTAGGTCCGTCGCTCGTGCAGTCTTTCAGCTGAATGGCTCCTACTCTAGTTCTTTATCGTGAAGTTTTCGTTTCTCCGAGGAAGATACGAGTACGGGGATATAGATCATGTGAACCAACGCCAAATTCTCTGCAGTAGCGACGGTCTAGGGTAAATCGTGCAGCACAGCCTCCAATGTCGTAGAAAATACTCTAACGTTGAATTCCACGAGTTACATTCAGTCTCTTGTCAAGTGGTCTACCTCGGTACCAGCGAAGGTAGCGCAAGAAGATAAACATCGAGATAAAAGATAGAGATGCATTGAGCTGCATGATAAAGTATCGTGGTATCCATGTGTGTAAACGCCAAAGAAGAGCAGACTGCTGCACAGCTAAGCAAGCTCTTCAGTCCACTTCAATCGTGGGCGGTTCCTCTGAAAATCCCCTCGGGGCCATCAACTCCAGCCCTACCGCCCTACCAGCCCATACAAAAACAAGCCTATATGATACAAAGACGCCGCCAATCCCAAGGAAAGCGCGCGACTTACTAATTGAACAGTAACCTCAGGCCTTATACACTTCTGCACTAGAAGCCATAATTCCTACGCGGTGCTCCTCTCGTCCGTCTGCCTCCGCTGCCGGGCCCAATGTCGATGCTCTGCAACTCCATGCTGAGCGCCATGTCTTCCGACCCCAACGGGATCTTAGCCGGTATGGGCGGCGCAGCGACCGAGTGCCTGCCACCTCCGTAGCCAGGACTGCCAGCGTAATCATTGAGGTTCTCCCGCTCACGCAGCACATGCGTGTTTGGCATGGGGATGCTGCTCGGCGAATGCGCTGACGGCGAGTCGTACGCTGAAGTGGACATGGGCCGGGTGCTGCGCTTTTGCAACCTGTTGCGTCCGGTGGAGGGAGGTGTCGCGTCCCGGTCAGCTAGTACTAGCGCCCCAGCATTAACGGGAGAATTGTAATCGTTGAAGTTGTGACGGGAAGTCACCAGCGCGTTGCTAGGGCTGCTCGCAGCACCAAACGTCACATCGGTCGCCTGGCGAATGCGCTCCTTCTCCTCCCTTTCTCTGCGATATCGTTCTTCACGCTGCGCAGCTGCTTCAAGATCCCGTGCGCCGTTCAGTGCAACTCGCGAACGGACCGGTCGTACCTTCTCTGTCGGTTTGCGCTCTGGCTCTGGTGCCCAACTGTCGACGGGTAGGTGATCCGATGCATCGATGACACGTCCACTAAACGTGACGACCTGACCTTGGTCATTCATTTCCAAACTACTACCAGGACGCTCGGGGTCAGAAGACGAAGGCTTTGCGTTCGGATTGTAGACGTCAAAGCTGTCCGGGTCGAAAGGGACCCCAGAAAGACGTCGCTCTTGTGTTCCGTCAGACGAGGGAGGCGGGCGGGGCGACACCGACTTTCGCGTGGGCATGCTTCGCTGCGGCATCCGCGATGACCGATCATTGACGGGAGAATGGGCGTCTGCGGTAGGACTGATGGCACGAGGCTTGACGAGAGCCAGATCTTGAGTTGGCGACCTCCGACGTGGCTCTTCCGGGGGTGGATGCGAGTAGTACTGGGGGGAGTCGACTGGCGGTGCAGGTTGATAGTGGACCAACGGATGAGGACGCGAAGGAGGTTCGTACTGCGGGGGAGTGCGATAATCTGGCTCAGACAACTGCCTTGACCGCGGTGGCGTGTCATATGAAGGCGGTGGTCCCTGATAAGAAGTCAAGTCCCTACTCTGACGTGCATCAAGACCAGGTACTAGGCTTGCGGGAATTACAGCAGTCTCGCTCCGCAGCGGTGATGGAACCATGGTATCCCGCGACACTGGTCGGCTCGCAGGATGCGGGTGAGTGTACCGGCGTTCTTGCGGAACCATCTGTCCATATTCGTTGGTGTTGTATGGCTGTGGAGGGGAATCGTAGCCGTACCCAGTTGGCTCGTCAATGTACCGCGAGGTGTTCAAAGGTGCAGGTGCATTACCAACATAGTCTTGCGGCTGATGTTGGGGTTGGGGCAACGTGTTCGCGTTCTTTCTGTGCACCGGCGGTGGCGGTGGAAGGTCATCCTCGTCCTCCACCGTGGGCTGCATCGCACTTGCCCTTCGACCATGCGACTGATATTGATGGCCATACGAACTTTGGGCATCTTCGTACCCGCTAAGCGCATGCGACTGCTCCTGCGGGGCCACCTGCTCCTGGCTGCGAGCGTTCCTACTCAACCGTAGCGGCTCGACGTGGTAGGCTGGATCTTGATATCCCTCCCTCACGTAGCTGTCAGGCTGTTGAGGCGTGTGTGGATTCGAGTGTGCAGGCTCTGCGCGGTACGGGTCTGGCTGGATGGGTTCAGGCTCGGGGGCGTAGCTGTGCGGAACTGCAGGAGCAGAGTAAGAGTGAGCTAGCTCAGCTGAAGGATTGTAAGACTGGCGTCGCGAGGACCGAAAATTCTCTTGAGACATGGTCCGATTTCCAGGATGCGACTCAACCGGTTGCACCTCGTACGGTTTGGGGGCCGCATACGACATGTCGAAGCCACGCTCGTGCTGAGGAGCCGGTCTTTGCTGTGGCGTGTGTTGTTTGGGCGGCGGTGTCTCGTTCATGGGAGAGGGACCCGGCACCGGTCTGCGAGGAGGTGTTTCGACATGCTGGCTCGATGGTCGGGGTGCGGGCGTCTTCTTGTTGGGTCGCTGGCGGGGACTGCCATAGCTTCGTGGGCCTGCCTGCATCCCTCGTAAGCCGCGCTTCTCTGGGGTATGCATTGGAGACGGCGACGCTCCTGTCGGGTCAGAGGGAAGCGGTCGCCGCTTCACAGGCGTGCCTTCGCGTGGACCGCCCACAGCCGGGCTTCCTCCTCCTGGCCTTGCGCTTTGCGGCTTCTTCTCTGCCGACGCCTTCTCCTCCTTCGGACGTGTGTCGTAGTAGGTGAGCTCGATGCGTATCTCTCCCGCATACTTGCCCCGGCAATTGAGGCCATGCCAGGTGTCGCTCTGACCGCCGCCCGGGATGAGGACGGCTTCGAGATTCACCCACGCCTCGCCAATCAGCTCCGTCTTCTTGTCATCGTTGAAGACGGACACCTTCAGCTGGTGGTAGTCGGCCGAATCGTGGACTGTGAATCGGAGCTCCTGGTCCCTGCATCGTGTCAGTGGGAGTGGTTGCATCATCTGGGTTCGAATTGGGCATACCAGCGAGGCGTCTGTCCACCGCGACGGTCCGTCGCCGTCTTCTTTGCCTCCTTCCCCAGCCGTGCGGCGCAGTACGGGTCCTGCTTTCCCATAGAGCGGCGGTTCGGCAGGTTCTTCGCGCGGTCCATGATGGCCACCAGAGTGCCAATCACAGGCCCGTCGACCGTCATATCGGAGTAGATGCCCGCGGTATGCTGCGGGCCCAGCGCCGATGGTTTTACCAGCTTCGTAGTTGCCATCTTGAGCTTTCCTCTGTCATAGAGTTAATCTTACTTCCAAACAGAGAAATCAAAGCGGCGAGCGTAAGAGAACGAAGGCGCGGTGGAGGAGCAGGCAGAGGAGCCGCGCAAGCAGCTACAAAGAGGCTCGACGCGGTGCATGCACTGCAATTGCAGAAGCGAAAGGGAGAAGCGCAGCAAAGGAAGCCGGGAGAAGGCGTCAGTGCGAAAAGAACGAATGGCTTCACAAGACGAAGCGGCTGCAGTGGAGCCGTTGGGGAGTTTACTCTGTTTGTGTTGCGCATTCAATGTGGCTGGATACACCCAGCCACCATAGCGTCAGATGCTGCAGTCGCTCCACTCAGCACCCCCAGATCTGCTCGTAGCCCCGGAAGACAAGGCGTACCTTGCAGAAAAGAAACACAACAACAAATAAAGAGATGCATTCCCTGCGAACGCACAATCGAGATCAGGCGCCCATCGTGAGGCGACGCCGCAATTGGTGCCTGGCTTTGCCGCACCATGACCTCAATCAACATGACAGCTCTCGCGTGCGGCTCTGGTATGCAGCCTTGCGGCGCGTGTATCCATGCAGGAGAACGCCAATATCTATTGCCCATCCCTCGCCGCGTATGCCTCGCCGCGTATGGCCCCGAGTACGAGCTTTCGGACCCGGCGATAAGACAAACACCCGCTCACAGTACTCCATTCCAAGTCGTTGCGATGCCCTGTCGCTTCTGTGAAAAGACTTGGACGCGTCTACCGACAAAGACATGCAAATTAGTGCATTTCGCAATCGAAAAGACACGTCTCACTAGGATACCGCTGTTCACGGTCGTACACGGTACCCGTCAACATCAACGTCCAAGTTTGTATCGCTCGGACATTACCCACCAAACAACGTGGCTGGGACACAATAGCAGATGTCGACTCACTTCCTACGATCCGATCGCGGATTGGGCGTCGGTAATTGCTAGAAAAGCATGTGCAATCATTCCGGCGGTGCTTCCAATGCTCATCCGGAATCGTAGTCGCCCGTCACCCCGAAGAGCCGTCAGCACTGACGGACGACCTCCCGATTCTGATGTCCTCTCGCATTCCCATGCGTGCATCTAGTACTGTGAAATTACTAGTCCCTACACTTATTCGATCAACACCATGACCACGTTCCGTCTTCATGCCTGTATGAGAAGATTTTCATCCGGCCTATCAGACTATGTCTCACCAAGAGACAGGGCCAGCGCATGGCATTCATTACGTTGATAATGACCCTTGCATTCCAATTCCAGCCCCCACGGGAACCTCTCTACCTAGGTAGGCTTCAAAACACGTGCACGTGGCAGCCGTGTAGTGCGCGTGGTGACTATGTGATTTGATTGGACGAGAAGTTTGGTGTGGAAAGCTCACCGGAACAGTGACCTGCAAAGCGCCTGGTAGAGTAAAAATAGCTCACCACGAAACACTGCGTGCCAATGCATCGAAGTGCAGGCGATACATGCAAGCCGAGTGCCGCGACATCAGCCTCGAAGCACCATCGATCATGATCCTCCTCGCTATTTACGCCAATCAAGCGCCACGCGAATTTTGCATCTCAGCCGCATCTCAAGCACTGCGACTGGAGTTTTCCTCTCCACCGGGTCGTTCCTGTTTACAAGCCACGACTCCCTCCTTCTCCAGTATCTACAGTGGGTCGCGCCGTGCGAAGCGCTTCTCCGTGACGACTCGACAATCATAGCCTCTATTCATAATCGTTAGCTTCACGACTCTGATCAGTTGAGCCCCCGCACTATCATGGCGGTCATGCACGAGATATCGATTCGCTTAAGCGTGCCGCACTCTCGGCCTGGCGTATTGGACAAACCATGCTTCTTGCATTTAAAGTGCGCCGCGACCCTATGGCTACCAATCCAGCGTTATCTGTATGCGAATACATCGGCTGGGCACATTGTGCCACGCACGGTCGGGTCCTGTTCTGTGAGAAATAACTATCCGCGGTTTGGACCCTGTTGTCGTCAACATTATGCAGGCACAACGGGTGGCATATCGCCTCTCGTCCACCTTTCAGCAAGACTGATGTCTTTCGTTTTTCGTCGATAATCTCCGTGACCATCTTTTTTCTCATGATCCATGTATACTAAAACATTCATAACGGCCTGTCTGTTGGCGATTCGACAGCACGTGGTATGCGCAGCATCAACATGGCCAGCACCTACTGATGAGCTGGAAGACCTGATCTTCCTCAGCACAGGATATCGCTCAACGGGTTTGGCTGGCCTGGTCACTCCTTGCTCCAAAGGACTTTCATCTAGTCGAGTCACCGCAGCGGAATGGCTTCGGACAGCCTTCCATGATGCAATCAGCGGCAACATCTTCACCGGCCTAGGCGGATTGGACGGTTCCATCGCTTGGGAGATTGATACACTCGAGAATGAAGGTGTCTTTGCCGATGACTCTGTCAAAGCTTGGGCGAACTTTGTCTCCGACCAGACGTCTCTGTCGGACGTCATTGCGGCTGCTACGTACGCTGTAACGCGATCCTGCAGCAACATCAGCATTGCCGTTCGTGGAGGCCGTGTAGACGCCACCCAGGCTGGACCTGTGGGATTCGTACCCCAGCCTCAGAACGCTGTTACCATCTTCCGAAATCAATTCGCACGAATGGGTCTGGATGACCAAGGCATGGTGCAATTTGTCGCTTGCGGTCACACCATTGGAGGTGTTCACGTTGCCGATCATCCTGAAATCACGGATAAAGCTCTTGCCACTTTTGACAAGACACCTTACTCCTTGGATAACTCCATTGCCGTGGAATATATGCAAGGCACGACAAATAACCCATTGGTAGTTGGCCAGTCCGTGGCAAACAGGAGGAACTCGGACTTCAAAGTTTTCAGCGGAGCGGACAGAAATGTGACCATCAGCGCACTGGCAGCAGATCGCGAGGTTTTTGACAACGCATGCAAAACTATTTTCCAGAAGATGATTGATCAGGTGCCATCTGGAGTTGTACTCTCCGATCCTGTCACTCCTTATGAAGTCAAGCCTTATGGTTTGCAACTTACCCTTCTCGATGGAGGCTCAAAGATCCGATTCACAGGCGACGTCCGAGTTCGCAGTACCAGGGGAGCTGTCTCTCAAGTGCAGCTGACATACACTGATCGAAATAGGGCAGTGGCACAGACACCGATCGACACCACGGCCAAGGGCATTGCTGCAGGCTTCGACGATAGTTTTGACTTTTTTGGATTTTCCACAGACCTTCCCGCGGACACATCTATATCGTCTTTTAACGTTGTAGTCACATATGGCGACTCCATAACGACCTTCGATAATAATGGGTCTGGCTTCCAGGTACAAGATGCCGTGATATATCAGGCCCCGCAGAGTTGTTTGAATTCTGACGGGCAGTTGACTGTGGTTGCTGCAGTCCGCGACGCGCAGGATGCGCCGAATCTTCAAGTTATGATCAAGGTACCGCAAGCCAGTCCGAATCCCGTTCCTTCAATCTCGACGACAACGATACCGATGGCGACTCAATCCGCGGTAGGGTCGTATGGGCTGTACGCTGCGAATTTGGCTTTCTCTCCTGATATAAAGCAGCCTCCTGTGTTTGGTATTTTCGGTGGGAGCGTTGCAGACACTCGCAAGGGCGTGAGTGACTTAGCGACCAGTTGCGCGACATTGGCCACTCCGACTCAAAGTTCTAGCTCTTCATCATCGTCTGCGAGTGGTGATTTCATCACATCATCCGCTGGTGGTAATTTCACGTCATCATCAATCAGTGCTTCTGCTTCCTCGGTCATTACGCCTACCCCTAGTACATTGAGCGACTCCATGACTTCATCGACCTCCGCACCAGAATCGGTTTCTTCTTCTGAATCGACACCAAGCTCCTCTTCAGAATTGACACCAAGCTCCGTCTCAAGTTCATCGATCTCCGCGCCAGCATCGGCTTCCTCTACAGAATCGACGTCAAGCTCCATCTCAAGCTCATCCTCGAATCCCGAGCCACCATCCAGCACGGCTTCTACTTCCACCACCCCGTCACCAACCGGGTCCGCAGACTACGCATTCGAAGGATGCTACTACGACCCCGTCAATCCACGGGCCCTCACCGGAAAGAATGATTACAACGATGAAATGACGATAGATCTGTGCGCTACCTCTTGCTCACAGTTCCACTACTTTGGTGTCGAATACGGAAGAGAATGCTACTGCGGCAACGAGCTCAACTCACTCAGTACGTCGCAATCTCTCACAGATTGCGCCATGCCCTGCGGAGGCAGCTCAACACGGATCTGCGGCGGACCCCAACGCATCAGCCTCTACACAAATTCAAAATACTCCGCGCCCGTCGAGCCCAGCATGCCAGGGTACGAATACAAAGGCTGCTACAGCGAAGGCTCCAACACGCGCGCCCTGCTTACAAAGTCCTTCAATGCTCCAGATATGACGGTTGAACAATGCGCATCCCTCTGCACCGGTATCCCCTACTTCGGCGTTGAATACAGCCAGTAAGTCTCCCCTCCCCTTCCCTTTCCATCCAATCCCTCACAATTACAGTGGACGCTAACACCTCATGTAACAGGGAATGCTACTGCGGCACGACCCTCCAATCCGGCAGCGTCCCCCAACCCGCCTCGGACTGCAACATGCTCTGCGCGGGCAACAAAACGCAATATTGTGGCGGCCCCAACCGGCTCTCGCTCTACCTCGATGCCGCCAACCCCGTATCTTCCCCTATGAACCCGCCCATGTCAGATTCCACCTACCAGGGGTGCTACACGGATAGCGTGAACGCGAGGGTGCTTATCGACCTATGGACGTCCGGGTCAGACATGACGGTTCAGAAGTGCGCTAATTTCTGCGCACGGTATGCGTATTTTGGGACCGAGTATAGCGCGGAGTGCTATTGCGGGGACGTGTTGAAGAGTTCAACGACGAAGGTGGAGGAGGCGCAGTGCGGGATGAGTTGTGCTGGGAATATGAGTCAAGTCTGTGGGAGCGGCGATCGATTGAGTGTGTACTTGAAGGATTCGTAGGGCTCCTTTCCCTTCTACTTCTTCTCTTAGTAGTCACTAGTGTGTCGCTATCCCTCCATTTGTATTCCCGCTCTCCAGACTTCGTACTATTAATCATTAGGCAGAAGAAGAAGAAGAAGGCATTGAGCAGGAAAAGTATTTTGCGCAATATCCATATCTCTCTTCCCACATTGATATTTACTTTAATCCCCGTTCATACCCTTCGTATAAGCATGATTTCGTATTGCCTTCGTCACCCTTCTTGCCGCTACCCTTCATGAGGTTCTTCGGTTGCCTGAGACTCGCCAAGCCGGAAGGCATTGAGTTGAGGACGTCAAACACCTTGATATCCTCCGACACCATGTCGGTCCTCTGCCTCGCAAGTATGACTTATGTGCCAAGCGGGCGTAGGCTCAAGTGTTGACTACACAACATACAGCAGCAATATAAACCACCAATCGCAACAAAACCCGCGTTTTGAAACAACAAGTATGAAATTACCGACCCGTAAAACATTATTGAAAAGACGACTTCACGCCCCCTCCGCCCCCAAGAACTCTCACCTTCCAGGTCTGACCATCACAAATCTCGCAAACCTTCTTATCACATGCACTCCCGCCCACTTTTGACCTAAATCGGTTATCTTCACCACCCCCCTGCAGCAGCAATAAGGAATACGACCATGCCGACGCTCGACGACGTAAGCTACTCGCTCGCAAAGTGCATCGAAGCGATACGGGATTACTACAATTTCCTCACCAAGCTCTATCTGGACCCTTCCGAAATTGTCCAGCCCCCTGAAGGAGGCTGGTCCACCATCACTTCCACCGCTCTACAGGGACTCGGCAAGAGCAATGAGGTGATTACTCTGCTCCGCAATCTACCCTACATACGCACCACGTTTGATGGCGAAGACGCCCAAGGCGCGCCAGCGACCAATCTTATGAATTGAGACGTTGCATGCAAACTCCTGAGGGATGGCGAAGCCGAATTCGAGGATTTGAAAGTGGCCTCGCAGGGAGTTTCTTATGCGGAAGATATACCCGCACACGTGGTAGGTTTGTCCACTGGGGAAGACGGCCATGGTACTTTCCTGCTGGATACGGACCTGGGAGTCGTTTACTGGATGGAATGCGATGGGGATGTCGCTGAAAGCGCCTCAAGAGAGCCCATTGAAGACGATACATACGACTACGCGGAGGACAACGACGCTGAGCGGCGCGCGGAGAGCACGGCCTAGGCGGTTGCTGACTTCTTCGAGGTGTTGAAGGGGCAATTTCGGAAGCTCAAATTTGTGCCAGTCAGCGAGAAGAAGGTCATGGATGTGTATGCAGGGCACGATGAAGGAACTGAGGAGGCGCTGCAGGAGATCCAGGGGATCTACCGAGCACATGGGTAGCCGGATCTAGAGCGTTATCGTAAATAGGAGTGTATGGCTGCTGTGAGAGCCGTGGCAGAGAGGACGGGGCTTGCCTACGTTTAAGGTGATGGGCCGGTGGTCAGGATTCCTTGTAAGTGATACTGGCTGTCGCATCTAGTCGGCTAGTGTGGAAAGCAATAGCCAATGCTCTGATTGTATACCGTACAGGTGAATTTACAGAATTTACAAGTGGTCCCTTTTCCTTGTGATATCTTACAGACTGATCTCGCCCCTCCAGGTCCCTTCAGTCAAACCCAGCGTCTCGATGCAATGCTGCCACCTCGGTCCGCCACGCTCCTTTCTCCTCAGGTACTGCAGCATCTTCTGCCGTCTGTGCACCAACAACCTCAAATTCCTCTTGTTGTGCTTGTCGCCCTTGCCTCTCGTTTCAAGGAAGTCCGCCAGGGTTTTGATCTTCGCTGTCAAAATCGCAATCTGCACCTCGGCCGATCCGGTATCGGCACCGATGCGTTTCGCCGTCTCCGCAAGGTTGGTCTTCGGGCGGACGGGGTGTGGTCCTTTGGCGTTCGGGGCAGCTAGCGGTGGTGCACGCGGTGGAAGGATCTTGTCGGTGTTGTGTCGGCCAAACGTACTAACGCATCGCGCTTTGTTGACGCGCATTCTGTCCTTGGAGCTGGAGTTCTCAAGGGCCGTGATGCGTTTGATTGCCTCGGTAGCGCGGTCGTGATCCTTCGCCCGTTGTGCGTCGATGTCTTCCTGAGAAGCTTGGGGCTCCTCCGAGGGGAAGGCATTGGAATAGTCGATGCCGAGGTATTTCGACCGGAACGCGGCCTGGTTATCCTTCGGCTGGAGCTCATCCAATGGAACAGCAACTTTTCTGCTCTTCTCTAGCTGCGTGTTTACAGCTTCCGAATCAAACGCATAGTTGAGATGTCGCTTATCCTGGGCTATCTTCTTCCCAGCTTCCCATTGGAGAGGTGTAGCGGTAGCAAAGGACTCAACGAAGGGTGTAGAATTGCCGCGAACTGGGTCACCCAAGGATGCTACGCGGACGGCTTCGAGATCGGCGCGACGGGAGAGATTGGATGCTTTTTTGCGTTGTTTCTCGGCAAGGATGTACGGGTCACGACTCTGTTGTTTCTTGTTCGGCGCGGCACCCTGGGCCGTTGCGGAGAAGGGGCGAAAGGGGAGCGTGAATTGGGTCGAGGGAAAGGGCGCTGCGAGACGATTAGCGATGGCTGCAACAATACGGGGAAGAAACCTACCCTTTGATGCCCGAAGGCACGGCGCGATGGGTATCCGCGGCGGCATTATTCGCGATAGGTCCCTCTACATGACCTTTTCCATCTTGGATGCGTTCCAAAACTTGCCGGAAGCACAGATAATCCGACCGCCGACCCTTTCCCGAATGTGGTTAGATCGCCCACTCGAATATCGTCCACCACATCGCGAACTTTTGAATACCTTCGAACACGTCCACCCTCTACCCAAATCCACGACAGCAGCTGCTTCGACCGCCATTCCTTCAAGATGGCTCCCTCCAACCTTCCCGCCATCTTCAACCCGACGTCGCAGGACATTGAGATGCTCCTGGCCGCCCAGGCGCATCTTGGCTCCAAGAACCTCCAGGTGCACATGGAGCCGTACCTGTGGAAGACGCGCCCCGACGGTATCAATGTCATCAACATTGGCAAGACCTGGGAGAAGATCGTGCTCGCTGCGCGCATCATCGCTGCCATTGACAACCCCGCCGATGGTGCGTAGCTCCAATATCCGAGTTACTGAGAAGCTCCCAGTGCCCGCTACAGGGCACAGAGTTTCTCTATATATGCGACGCGCAAGAGTTCCGGTCTGACATTGAATAGTCTGCGTCATCTCTGCCCGTCCCTACGGCCAGCGTGCCGTGCTCAAATTTGCTGCCCATACTGGTGCTGTCGCCATTGCCGGTCGTTTCACTCCCGGTAACTTCACCAACTACATCACCCGCTCGTTCAGGGAGCCGCGCTTGATCGTTGTCACCGACCCCCGCACCGACGCCCAGGCCATCAGGGAGGCGTCCTACGTCAACATCCCCGTCATTGTAGGTTTGACCGCGCCAGAGACTGTATGCTTGATGCTGACAAGCTTAGGCCCTCTGCGACACTGACTCCCCCACCGAGTTCGTCGACGTTGCCATTCCCACCAACAACAAGGGCCGCCACGCCATCGGTCTCGTCTGGTGGATGCTTGCCCGTGAGGTTCTCCGCCTCCGTGGTACCCTCGCCAACCGCGAGACCGAGTGGGACGTCATGACCGATTTGTACTTCTACCGCGACCCCGAGGCTGAGGAGAACAAGGACTCTGCCGGCGTGGAGGAGGCCAAGGTTCCCGGTGCTGACGAGGTTGGCGCCGGCCCCGTCGCTGATGGCTTCACCAGCGAGTGGGAGGTGTCCGGAGCCGCTGTCGGTGCATTCACTGCTCAGGCCGCTGCTCCTGCTGGCACCAGCTGGGATGCTGATGGTGCCGACTGGGCTGCTTCTGGCGCTGCGGCGCCGGCCGCCACCGAGGGCTGGGCCGCACCCGCTGATGGCGCTGCCCCCACTACCACCAACTGGTAGAGGCCAAACGCTACTCTCTTATGACGCCTCCCTTTCCATACCCCCTCTTCACAGGTACCTCAGCATTGTCGTTTCGGAGTAGGAGCGCGGGTCGGGAAAATGTAACGGATGTCATGGATCTAACAACACCAAGAGTTTGAATGAAAAACATCAAAAATCATTGGAGAAGATTGGGATCGCTGGAAGTGCATCGATGCCTTGCACTTATGAGGGAAAGATACTCGGACTCTTAGTGGGACGAGGGAAAGCCCTGTGCTGGTAGATCGGGTCGTTCTTGAGCTGGCACCCCTTCCTGGAATACCATGTCTTTTCTCCTGCGTCGTGCTCACTCTGCCGTGATCGTACTCATTGGGATTATTTCCCATTTTGATGCCGCGTGAAAAAGCCAACGAGAACGAGATGTGAGCGTAGCCCATTATATATTGACAATCGGCTTAAAGGCAAGGGGTATTCTAAACGTGATATGTCTACATTTCAAACCAATGCGATCTGTTGTACAATATCCAGATGACAATCACTCCTCTTCACTCTCCTCGCTTTCAGACCCACCAGCTAATCCCGCCATCATCTCCTTCAGCAAAGGATCCTCTTCCTCCTCTTCCGCATTGCCGTCGGCTCCCGCATCGGGCTCAGGTGCCAACGACACGTCACCGCGCTGCACCGGACTGCCCAAATGATACGACTCCACATCCCTATCATCATCACCCACATCTACCATCATCTCCTCAACATCCTCATCTTCGCTCGCAGCTCCACCGCCCAAATCGCCAAAGTCTATAACGCCATCCTCGTGCCTGGTGCGCGACTTGTTTCCCGTAAATGTATGCGGCTCTGGTGACCCTTGTAAACTGCTCGCTGCACTGAGCGATATCGGACCAGGCGAATTGTGGTATCCCCTGCCGATATCCTGGCCCAAGCCCAGGGAAGCCAGCGCGCCATTGTGCGCGTGTGAATGTGATTGCGACTGCGACTGCGACTGCGACTGCGACTGTACACCCACGTCCTCCATCTCCTCATCCTTGTCTGATTCGGGTGACGCGTTATCCGGCTCGCCCTCTGCGTCGGCATCCGCGTCCGACTCGTCTGACGAGTGCACGATCTCGGCGGACTTAATCTTGGAAGCAGGCGGTGCGGCGGGCGGTTTGCGCACGGGCTTGTTCTCTGTTGCGCGGCGGTCGAGGCGGACTGTTGGCGTGCCAGCAGCCGCCGTGGCCTTTTTCGCAGGGGGTTTCTTCTGCAATGGGCGCTCTGGTTCGGGGGAGCGGCGCTTCTTGGGCTTCGGCTTTGGGGCCGCCTGGGGGGCTTTCGAGGGTGTGGGTGCGGGCTTGCGTGCGGCGGGGAATTGGGGCGTGTTTACCGCGGAGCCGGTGCCTGTGCGGTAGTCGGGGGAGGAGGCAGCCGCGTAGTCGGATTCGTCGCCGCGCTTCGTCTTCTCGGCGGAGAGGAAGTGGCGGAAGTCGAAGGGGTTGGTGGAGTCCGGGGGGCCGTCGCCCGTGTCGCCTGTGTCCTCACCGAAGAGGTCGTCTGCGGGAGCCTCATCTGGGGCTTCTGCTTTCTCCTTGCGAGGGAAGATCTTTGGGTGGGTATGAGATATATCTTTCCCGTTCTTCGAGCCGAGATTGAATGTGTACGTCGAGGAGAGCGGCTCCAGCGTGGCCTTTTGCGAACTCGGGTCGAACAGCAGGATGTACGACTTCTTCGGCACCGTCTTTTGTCCGTGGAACGTGTACTCGTCTTCTTGTTTGGCTGTTTCTTGGTCGGTGTTTGCGTCGCGGATTACGAGCACGTAGTCGTCTGTAGGGCGGGCATAACGCAGCGTGGTGCTCCGCTGGTGCGTCGTCTGAGCTGGCTTGTGGTTGTCTGGCAGCGGTTCGGTCAGCACCGTCGCAAGGGAGATGGGACGAAAGCGTTGGAGGCAGTGAACATAGGGGCCAAGTTACATTTTACGCTGGTATAATCTCCCACCTCGCCGTCTGCGATTGCGTCGCTGATGTGCAGTGTAAAGTGGGCTTTCTTGTGAGGATCGACACGGCCCTCTACCATCGGGGACGCCATCGTCGTTGCAGCGTTCCCTTTATTGACTTTTGAAGAGAGGAATTACCGATGAGACTGGTCTAGAAAGAGACTATACGAAAGCGTGTTAAAGCGTGTTCGCGGGGCATTCACATTGGTGTCTGAGGGGATTCCGTTGTTGGTGCATGTGAGGCTCTCTCTCCAGGCGGTGCCATTCGTGGACCGCCATCCGCGGATCGGCGGACGGAAGAGAGGGCCGTCCCCGCAAACACTATTCTTAGACCGTCCCTGGCATGACTTTCTTCCACAAGTTTTCTGGAAGAACGCATACCACCATTCACATTTACTTTGCTTTTCGATAGTTGCCTTGTCGCTGTGAAGATATCGGTGTTGTCGTGTAGGCCACTTCTCTGTGGCAGCACGACTAGTCCCCTGCGTTCGCCGCAGCCAAACACCATACACAATCAGCGTAGAAAGAGCCTGCACTGTGCGACAGACTCTCACACGGCTACTAACACAGCGACAGTCGTCCCTTTGCTTTTTCTCATCTTCGCTGTACGCTGACTAGGTAACATGACGCATAAGCCGTTATCGATAGCCTATTCGACACCAGCATACCCCCCTACTTCAGTTGCCGACTATATGGTTGGCTCGACGCCGATCACCAGGTCAATCAGCAAGTCATCTCCACAGGATGTTGTCGGAAATATGTCTCGGTGTTGACGCTGAATCATCGTCTCCAAGAAGATTAGCTCCCGGCCCCTAAGTCTAGTCGACGGCTAAGTCCGCCCAGCAAGACGATCTATGAGCAATCACGTCCGAGTGTTTAGAGCAATGTTCTCTCCAAAGGCTCTCCTCCTTGTAAAAGGATTGTCGTCCGTGCGTGTGGCTTCATCGTTGAAACAAAAGGCTTATTGCGGAGTCTTGCTGATGCAGATCACTAATGGAAAGTATAAGATCCATTGCTCTCATTTCCCATCCGTTCTTCCACTGCTCTATCACTCCTCATATCCGCTCCTACATTCTCTTCTTGTCCTCATCCTCGTCTTTCCACCATGCTCCACACCGCCCTCCTCACCACGGCCCTTACAGGTCTCGCCTCCGCCCACACGGCCGCCTGGGCAAACGGGATGTACTGCAAAGGCGGCAACGACGGCACCGACAATCCCAACACCAAAACTGCCGTGGATCCCCTCTACCAACTCCCAAAAGAACAATGGTGGTTCCAGCACGACCGCTCCTGCGACTCATTCCCCCCTCCCCCCGGCGAACTCCTCGCCCTCCCCGCCAACGGCGCTTTCACCGTCGAGCTCGCGCACAACCGCGGGCAAACCACGCTGTCCGACCCCAACGCTGCCCGTCTGGAATGGCCCGACGGCCAGGACCACCCGGAGGACTGGAACTCGTATGAGGGTCCCGGGAGCCCTTGTCTGAGCGACGGCGCGCTGCACACGTATAACGAGACGAATGCGGCAGGGACCGCGTGGGCGATTAGCTACGAGAGCGACTTGGCGAAGGTGACGATAGAGAACTTGGTTGTGTTCTCCACGTTGGCGCACACGCCCTGGAAAAGGCTGGCTACGTATCAGGTGCCGGATTTACCGGCTTGTCCGGAGGGAGGGTGCCATTGTGCGTGGTTGTGGGTGCCGGAGGGGTGTGGGCAGCCGAATATGTGAGTCCCCATGCCGTTCTTTCATGTGGTTTGGTCGAACATGGATATAGGAGATTGGTTGCTGACGCTGGATGGACAGGTACATGCAGGGATTCAAGTGTACCGTGACTGGCGCGACTTCTCAAACACCCGTCGCGACGGCTAAAGCGCCCGTGTACTGTGCCGACGACGCGTCCAAGTGTGTCAAGGGCGCGAAGCAGATGATTGCGTGGAATCAGCTTACGGGGAACAACATTGAGACTGCGGATGGCGTCAGCCCGGTATACAACGAGAAGTGTGGATGGAGCAACGGCGCTCAGCACGATATTTTCGTGAGCTGAGAGCTTCTGAGAGCTTGTGTGACGTCCCAAGGGTGGCGAGTGGGGATCGTTCAGGGGTGGACAAGTAGATTAAAAAATCGTTGTGGATTTGCCTCCAAAATTGAACTTTGACTACCCGAGTTCAAAAGACCTTCAAGAATATCTCTTCAGTCAGCTACTTTGGTACAGTTGTGAACAGTTCTATCTTAACAGATGCTGTCGTGTTCTTGGACCACGGAATCGTGAACATCCTACGTGATGGAATTACGAAGACCATCACAAAACTTAAGACCTAAACGTCGTCTGAACGCAGAATAAGCGACCTTTCCAAGGAAGTCCCTAGCGTACTGCGCAGGTACCCGGTGTACAATGTGTAACTCACTTGTCAGAGAGCATGTTCTCGTACCACCTCAGCCCTTTCTCGAGACATACCTTCCACCGCCCTACACCTACCCTCGTCCAATGTCTCACCACGACTAAAAGTATTGCTTTGTGTACGCACCCGGATGAACGCGTGATACCCACAATCCACATGGGAAGCAGCTCTCTGGCTAAATCCCTAAATTACTGTCACATCCTGCCGGCAAGGAAGATGCAATAAAAGGATGGAACCTGCCAGGGACGGGCCATGTGCTACTGTCTCGAAGCGCGTAAGGAGAATCTCCCGTCTGGATATAAGACCATAGCCGTCCAGTGCACTTTCACCCTCTTTGCTCACCCTGCACGACCAACTCGTTACACGCCCACAATGCGTCTCCCTACCCCCCTCCTCGCTCTCGCCGCCGCCGCCGCCGTGGCCGCGAAAACAGGCTCCAGCATCGTCGTTAACACGAGCTCCGAGCCGTTTTTCCTCTGGGTCGTGCCTGATGCGACGGGCGCGCCGATTGGAAACCGGGTCACTGTCGAGGCTGGTACATTCCACGCTCGCGTCCTGATCGCGAACAGTATTTACTGACGGGTGGGTGATGTAGGCAGTGCCTGGTCCGAACCGCTTCACGTCGGCAGAATTGGAAATTCTAACACGACTACGGGGGTTGCGATTAAGTTGGCTAAGGATAGGGAGGGATTGTATGATAGTGCGCCGTTGCAGGTTTTGGGGTATGCGCTTGAGGGGGAGAGGGTGTGGTAAGTTATTCATCTGTTCAAGGGTGATTCATTCATTCATTCAGGGGTGATACGGCATTGATAGGACATGCTCCTTGCATACCTTTGCTGTCCGGCACGGCGGCCCAGAAACGGTTACTAACAAGTGACATAGGTACAATCTCGACGCTGTCAATGGTGCGCCATTCCAGGGCCAGAACGTGAAGGTGACGAGCGAAGGGGCTGGAAGCATCGAGTGGCCGACTGGAGAGGACGTCGGCGATGTGACGAGGGATAATGCAGCTGATAAGGATATCGTCCTCGTCGTTTCTGGGAAGGTGTAGGTGCCAGAGCGAGATGAGATGGGGGGCGGAAGCGAGACAGCGCCAGTAGCGTGGGGTCGTTGAAGCTGGCGGGGTTGGTGTTCGTCGGTGTGGGCGGGGTGTTGGACTCGCAGTCAGTGGGTAAGATGCCGGAGCAAGGACGGGTGAGAGGAGCGGGTGTCGGAGCACGGCGGTGTGGGAAGGTGACAAGAAATTGCAAGGCCATCCCTTTCGCAAAACCTCCGACCAACTGATGGGTTAGCGAGCCCTTCCGCACATGATCTCTGACCTGCTAGGCGCTTGGGCTCATTGTGATCCTGGTTAGCGATGAGTCGCAGATCAGTCGCTACCGTGCCCAGCGGCATGGCACGCATGGGTGCCAGACAGGACCCTGATGAGGCCTATTCTCTCCTGGACCCTGTGAATGATCCCAGACGAAATTTTCACACACCTCAGTCTGGAACGATGCTTTGTTCGCAGTGAATGTCGGAGGGTGTAGAGAACACCAAGCCGGTCGCGCTCAACGGTTCCGGGCTAAGCCGCTTGCTTGGTCCACGGATGGCAGCAGGTCACGAGGACAGGGTAGAGTGCTCGTATCAGGAAACCACCACGCACAGGTGCACAGAGCCTCTCCAGCTTGATTGAAACGGGTCGGAAAACAATGGGTCGTCCGTCCGTGCACACGAAGTGGACCGGCACACCTCCGCTGTTGCCATGCGGCCTCCACGTTCCCTTTCGCCCTAGGCGTGGCCGTGGCAGCCTGAACCACACAGCGGAAAATTGGCGGTGACAATGGGCGCCCGTGATAGATGGAAGCCGGCATGAAACAATAAGACATTGGACGTTGTGCGCAGCGGGTCGCGCTACACAGACGCCGTCGCCGGCCTCAGCCCAGGCCTGGGGCTACAATCGACAGGACCCAACGTGCGGCGCGGTTCATCTCGCGACGCGTTTGTGCGACGCTGCGGTAAAAGTGCGCCATATACAGCACTGCTATCTGTCGTCGATGCATGATGCAGCCATTAGCGTCCATGACACGCACGACAAGCACGCACCAGCTGTCACCACGAGGAGATATGCAGAATTGCGCGATAGCAGATCGCCTGATGTGTGTTCAGCGTCGCTCTGAGCCTCAGCCCAGATCCTTCCGGGCTCCTCTGCCCGGTTGGCGTGGAACGGTGCTCGTGCTGAAGACGCCTGTGCAACACGGCCAAAAAAACATGTTGGAGTTTGGACGCCCATGTGCTGTCTTGATATCGCAACCTTTACCCGCCACCCGTTAGGCAGACGGCTGCTTGACCGGGCTCGCTGACGTTCTGTCCGAGAGGCGGGGAGCGCCTTTCCGCATTACCATTGGCGTCGTGTCGCTGTAGTCTCGCTTGAGGGCTGATGATAACACCCTGGACACGCCCTGGGGCCCGGTTCAATTTCATCTGGCCGGCGCCGAATTGTTCTTGGGCAAAGGGCATGCCTTCACCTGCCGTCATGTTGGAGCCCGCCGCCGCTTGTGGCTGTGATTGGCCGCGAAACGCTAAAATACCGCGTAGCCGGAGCATACCCTCTGTCAACGCTCTGCCGCTCGCCACTACCAGCGCCTTCCGGACGGACGGTGCTACAGGGTACCCTCAATACGCATCGAATCGCCAGCGGTGGCCCATAATATTACTGCTGTCCCCTCTGCTGTGCCATCCCACCGTTCCTTCCATTACCAGACATGAGTGATACTCCGCGGCAGCGACGACCAACACCGGCTCGCACAACAGCGGACAGCGCGCACACCCAGACTGATATCTGACGAGATGACGGCGCGGACGCTGAACAACGTGGTCAACGACCAGACCGTCGCCCTCAATGCCCTGATATACGGCTACGGGGGGCATTCGCTCGTTACCCCGCATCACCAGCTGCAGCAAGTGTGGTGGACCGAAGAGCGAATCCTCGAGAAGGTGAACCAAGAATTCGTCACTTCGAGGTTACAGCCGAAAGAGCGCGAATGGCTCAACAAACCTGTGGGCTTTGGAGATCTTACCGACGACACCTACCTGGAATGGATCCTGGAGAAGGCACGGCGGCTGTTCCTCATCCTGGTAGAAATTGGCGAGGCAGATAGGATCTTCGCGGTCGTCGAGAAGAGCTGGGACGATGATGACCTTCCTCTTTCCATGGATGACATCGAGCAGCTTGCACTTGCCAATAGACGCGACGATCAGGCCAACGCTCGTTTCTATCAGACGCAGTTCTCCTTCCTCCTCCGAGTGTTGGGTCCGGGTATCCACGTCGACTATGCATCCAACGAACAGATTCCGCTCGAATATGTCATGGAACTACCTCCCGCCGTCAGCCTCCAACAATGGTCACGTGTGCACTTGCCCAAGAAGCCGCACGAGGTATATGTCCGGAGGAAATTCGCAATGGGGAATGCAGAGTCTCCGTTCGCGTTCGAAGAAGACTATATCATGGATGTGGAAAGTGCGCAGATGGTGGAGCATGAACACATAGCACCTGTCTGGGCCTCATATACTTCCAAGGGTTTCGGCTATACCTTGACCGACTTTGTAGGCCAGCACACTCTCAAGACATTCATCGACCACCGAGAGCCACCGCAATATAAGAAGCTTCCCAAGCCTGAGCGGCGCCAACTAGTCCTCAACTGGATGCTTTGTTTGACGGACGCTGTCGCGACGCTGCATCGGAACGGGTTCTGTCACTCTGCTATCCACCCATCCAACATTCTCATTGATGAACGCAACAACATAGCCTTCAGCGATATTGCAAGCCTGTCAACGTTTCAGAGAGACAAGAGGCCAGATCCGATGGAAGCCTACGTTTTCGGTGCCCCGGAGACGCAGAATGAAGTGGACGTATTTGAGCCCAATGTTGTAGCCCCTCCGCCTGTGGTCGGGTCACACCGGAAGCCTTCCGTTGCGAGTAAGAGCTCGTCTGGGTCATCCACCAGCAGCGGATCGCGACAAAAGTTGACGAAATCCCCTACGGCTAACGAATTTTCGGGCTTCAATTTTGGCTTCAAGAGAAACAAGCAGCCAATCCAGCGCCGGAGATCGCGAGTACATGAAACGGAGCAAGCAGACGTATATTCGCTTGGATGCGTTTTTGTAGAGATGATGACGTTCATGCTGAAGAAGAAACCCAACGACTTCGTGAAGCACCGATCTTCGAAACTAGAGAAGAAGGTGAACGCCGGAGGGAGGAACTCGCGGACAGATTCATCGTATCATGCGAACATGGACAAAGTTGAAACCTGGATGAACACGTTGGAGAGTTCAGCGACAGCATTCGAACACGAAGAGTTCCAAGTTATACCCCACATTCTGGCCCTGGTGCGAACGATGCTCAGCAGGAATCCACACATGCGTCCGAGTGCGAGAGAGATCCGGACACAACTTACTGATATCTACCTCACCTACACCTCCATGCCTGACATTCACTGTGGCGCACACAAACATGACCCGGCTCCACCGGCATCCCTAAGATCGGGCTCGGACGGGGGATGGACGACTACTAACCGTTCCATGTCGATCTCCAGCGCCTCAACCGACTCAACATTTTCAGATACTGACACCATCCGTGGATCGACTTCATCGAGTGTACGTGTATCATCTATCCTGGAATCTTACTCTGATCGATCTTCGCTTTCGGGCATCTCGGAGGTCGATGTTGTCGAAGATGCGACGTGGACGTCTTTTTCGAAGAGACCGATCCCGCCTCCAGTCAACGTGAGATACGAGGCTTCACCGCCTATTTCACCGGTTTCGCTAGTCTCGCCAGTCTCGCCGCGGTCCTTCAGGACGCCTATAACACCAGAGTCAGACCGGTGTCCGAGCCCATCTAGCAAGATAGTGCAAAATAAATGGCACAAGCCGCGTTTGCTACTTCCATAGTGTCGAACTAGTATGTGGGGTAGCTTACATTGGATTCCCGGTGGGCGGAACGGTCCAAGTTAACGGCATGCCATCCGTTACTTGGTTCCGACAAGCGGTCTGTTCGGGAAGCTAGACACTCATGCTGGCGGAACAGAGCGCATCGCTGGCGGAATTCTCTAGGGCTGTTTGTCCCAAATCTTACGTTCAACTGGAAGAGGAAGGTACCATTGAATGCGCAGAGCTTCGCTTTCCACGCTCTACGACATACGAACGAGTGGCACCGCGAAAGCGGTCAGCCGTTAGTCACAAGGCTGAGACAACGACGCGAAGAAGGTTCGAAAAGTTCTGTAGCACGGCGCACGAGCTCGCGCGTTCATGTGCTGTGTTACGCAAGATCACTGCAGCGTAGCCGCATCATGATTGTAAATTCAGCTGGAGGGATAGCAGATGACGTACGAAAATAATATAGATACCTTTTGATCGACAACACATGGCCAGAGCTATTTGCCTAATGCGGAAGGTGGCTGTGGGGAAATCGTTCTCACGTGATTTCATCCAAACTCATTAACTCAAGTTGTCTTAGCTCGTGTAGGTTGGTGTGGGGTGTGCATAGCGGTTCAAGCTGACTGCATCTCAAGCTTCACGATCCTGCGTCCACATCAGCGCCGCATCCCAGTCTCTTATCACCTGGCCGCTTCTTGTTGGCCAGCCTTCTTCCAGTTCCTGCATCTGGGATGCCTCATCCAGCTGCCAACGCATACGTCACAGATGTGCAGCGTGCCATCGCAGAGGCGCATTCACACAGCAGAGCCGCTGGCTTCGCCAAGATGACGGTACTTCACAGATGACAGGCCCTTATTGCTTTCTCTCGATCAATCTTAAACCGTTGTCTTTGACACGAACAGAGGCGTTTGCCGTCCAGATGGAGACTGATTTCGACGTAGGAGGCGGTCAGGATCCAACTTTTTTCTTACTTATGATTTTGATAACGCACACGCTGAGTATCCGCGAGGAGCTACAGCGCTCAAGGAGGCTGCATGGAAATACGGTATTGGTCTACGCAATGCGCCTTGGGGAATTGCCCTCTTAGTAAACAATGCGGGGAAGTACGCAAAATTTGGAGACGTCCGCATGGCCAAGACGCTATCAGTCCGAAGAACGGCAATGATCGGCTCCTGTTCGTTATTATGTTCTCGGATATTCCGGCCCTGTAGCTTGTCCTACGAGATTTACCATGCAGCCACGCCGTTGTTGCGCTACCGAATCACGTAGCCCCGATTTCAACTCCAGCCTCAAACTGCGTCACCGACTTCTCGTATTGGACGTCCTCGTGTTGTTTGACAAGTCATACTCTAGGACTGGAGTCTGTGTGAAGACTCGGAACTGTTCCTCGCTGTGGAGCTGGCATATTTGCATTAAATTTTATTCACAGGTCCCTTATGACTGGTGCGATCGACAAACCCATGCAGTCACCGGGATATGCTCCTACCCTAGAGACGTGCAGCAGACACGACTTACGCTCCCCCTGCAATTGACCCGGCAAACACTTTCTCATTTTATTCCACGGACCTCCCTGCTAAGCCTTTGTTAGTGGCTTTCTACCCGGGAGCATATAAGTCTCTCCATGCCCGCACTGCCGGATCCTTCCCTGCGTCCATTCATCGACTACTTCAAGGGCTGGTACTACGAGCAACTAGACAAGATGCTTCCATTTCTAGGAGCATTTGCTCTGTTGCTGTCGGTCGCTTTCGGAGAGGGAGATCAGACCTCAAACTCGACTGGCGGATATGTCTTGAAGCAGGGACCGCTCGATACCCCATGGACGGACAAGGTCGGCACCAACCCTTGGCCGGAATACCCACGACCCCAAATGGCACGCTCAAACCCGAACCAGTGGAAGAATCTCAATGGCGTTTGGCAATATAAGAACCTGACCAAGGCAGAGTGGCAAGAGTTGGAGAAGGAGAACGTGACCATAGGAGGAGAGTTGGAGGGAGGTCAAGCTGTTCTGGTACCTTTCTGCCTCGAGTCGGCACTTTCAGGTATGTCAAGTTGTTCGAGACCTGGGCATCACTTATGAGGATTCAGGTGTAATGGGTAACTTCACCATCTACAGTCGGTACCGGACGACCTTTGACGTGCCTTCTACTTGGAACGACCGTGTGCTACTCAATTTTGGTGCGGTTGACTACGAGGCAACTGTCTATGTCAACGGGAAGAATGTCGCTCATCACGTTGGAGGCTACTGGTCCTTTAACGTGGATATCACGGAAGCCTTGAACGATAACGGTACAAATGAGCTGTAAGTTTCATGAAAAGTATCACAGAGCTTCCTAACTTACATAAATTGTAGCAATGTTCACGTGTTTGACCCTACCAATCTAGACCCTTACAATATTCCACTCGGCAAGCAGAAACTGATCCCGGAGCACATATTTTACACACCCTGCAGCGGCATCTGGCAGACCGTCTGGCTTGAGTCTGTTCCATCCGATAACATTGACAAATTGGACATCCATGCTGATGCGGACGGCAAGAGTATATAAACCCCCATCTTCCCTATTACGAGTTACGCTAACAGAGCCACATAGTCAACGTGACAATCCATACCTCGTCTCAGTTGACCGTTGCCGACTTTGTCCTCTATGAAACAGGATCGACCGACATCAAGGCCAAGCTCCAAGTGCCCGTCAACGAGGCTGTCGAATTCCCGGTGGACTCAATCAAACTTTGGTCACCCGACAGCCCCACGTTGTACAATATCTCCGTGACCCTAGGTAACGATACAGTGCAGAGCTACACTGGTTTTAGAACGGTTTCTAGAGGCGTAATAGATGGCGTTCAGAGGCCCTTGCTTAATGGGGAGTTTATCTTCTGGTTCGGAACGCTTGACCAAGGGTACGAAGCAAACCGTCTTTCTACCTCCATTCACAGCTGACTTCTGTAGCTATTGGCCCGATGGCCTGCATACACCGCCTAGTTTGGAAGCCATGGTCTTCGATATTAAAGCTTTGAAGGAGGTTGGGTATAACATGGTTCGCAAACACGTAAGAGGATCTTTCCAAGCGTCTCGCTAAGTGGCTGACTCTGTGCACAGATCAAAGTCGAGCCAGCGTTGTTCTATCAAGCCTGCGACCAGCTCGGGCTTATGCTCATCCAAGATATGCCCGCACTCGCCACATCTCAGGTTTGGGTAGAAGAGTGGCCGGCATGTCCTATCAAGGCCCCGTCTCTCGAGCAAAGAACAGTACAGCGTGAATTCGATAGGCAGCTTGAGATACTGATCGAGCAGCACAAGAGCTACCCGAGCATCGTGACATGGGTAAGCTTCCCGACCAGAAAGAAGATTAGTTAAGAATGTGACTGAATAAATGCAGGTCATTTACAACGAGGGCTGGGGTCAGCCTTCGGAGCACTACGATGGCGTGCAAAACTATACAATTGATTACGACCTCACTAATCTTGTTCGCCAACATGATCAGTCCCGGTTGGTAAACACTGTTACAGGCTGGTTTGATCATGGCGCTGGTGACTTTCACGTAAGTGTTGAGCATAATCTCTCACATTTGAGAGTCTAACACTTCTAAGGACAACCATCATTATTCGTCCCCGCAGTGTGGCACACCTTGGTACTCCGATGCTGCAGTACCATACGACCCAACGCGCATCGCGATCCAGGGGGAGTTCGCCGGCATCGGCCAAAACGTCACAGCAGAACAGTAAGTATTATCTCATGCCCTTCCCCACTTTCTCAAACACTGACCTCCATAACAGCGCCTGGAAAGTTCGGAAATCGATCGAGGAAGTCCAAAAGACCTACGAGCTCGACGCAACAGTCGAAATCTGGAATCTTCGCGCGCACATGATCTTCAAGGAGCTGCAGTTCCAGATCGAGAACTTCGCCTGCTCGGGCGCTGTGTGGACGCAGACGACGGATGTCGAGGGCGAGGTGAACGGCATGCTAACGTATGATCGCCGGATCAATCGTATGAACAAGGAGCAGTGGAAAGCAGACATCAAGGCGCTTTACGATGCGGCTACGACAAGGAACGGATCGAATGGAACGGTCTATCTGGGCTCTAGGGGCGAGATGGGGATCTGAACCGTATCTGGTGTTGTTGTTGTATAGGGAGTCATTTGCACTTATGCATTAGAGCTGGTCAGCTACACAGTCGGCGTGGAGAAAGCGCTCGACATGCTTTGGATAGGCAGCACCATTGCTAGAAGACCCCATTGGTCTTCCCTTCTTGGATAAGACAAGATAATCAACTGTTCATATCATCGGCACACCACTCTCGTCCATTTTCTCCCCCTTCCCCTCCCCCTCTTTCTCCTTCTTCTCCTCTTCCACCATCGCCCTCCACTCCCCCTCCAACATCCCAAACCTCACCTCATCCCAAAACCGCCCCTCATGCCAACACGCCTCCCTCTCCCTCCCCTCTAGCACAAATCCCAACCGCTCGTACAACCGGCACGCGCCGGTGTTCCACTCGAACGCGCGGATGCGCACCCGGTGCAGGCCTGCGCGGCGGAACGCGTAGTCGAGCGCCCACCGGATGGCTTCGCTGCCGTAGCCTTTGCCTTGGTAGGCGGGAAGGATGTCGAGGCCTATTTCGGTGTGCCGGTGGTGGATGAGGCGGGGGCGGAGGGATGAGAGGTGGATTTGGCCGATGGGTGTGCCAGCACAGTCGTCTGGTTGGGGTCACTTAGGGATAATAGGAGGGAAGACGAAGTGCGACGTACGTATATTGTTGACCCTCTCAGACAAACATATTATCTGATTTACAGTGAGTACGTGAGTATTTAGGGTATGAAAGTAGTAGTGAGCTTTTCTTTCGTCGTCACCACCGTCCTGGTTCGATCATACGACATACAGGAGCTGCAGAACAATACATAAGAACAAGGTAGTGGGTGGGGGACGTACGGCAGAGAGTAAGTTATCGTCCATGCCTTTGCGGAAGCCTTCTGCGTCGCTGGGACCAGGGAGGTGGTTGTTCGTGCCGTTGCTGTTCATGTAGCCGATGCGGTCTTCGTTTATTTGCGCGAAGAAGGCGTCGTCTTCGGCGCCGCGGATTGCGCGGTCTGGGAGGCGGGATTAGCATACTATCGCGTTTGTGAATGGGAAGGATCGGAAATACTTTCAAGGGGTGAATGAGCTCTCAAAAAGTGTTTGGTTTAATAGGGCAGTTTGGACGTACAGAAAAGGCGCGTGCTGCGAAAAGGGTCTTTTTGTGCTGCCATCACGAGGAAGTGTTGAAATAGACAGCGAGATCAGAAAGTGCTATCAAGACACTGCATAAACAGTCTTAAACGCTCAATATATTAGTTTATGAACACTTGATAGAGATTTTCTGGTTTGCTTAGGGCGTACGGGGTGTAACGATAAGGGCGGTGTGGGATCGCGGATATCCTAGTTGGTCTTAGCGTGAAAAGCGCGCCTGATGTTACGGGAAGGTGGATACCCGGCATACTGTGGTATCCGGCGAAAGTAGTGTCAGTGGGGCTGTGGCGTTACGTCTTAAAACATAGACATATGGCTGGATAGGAGTGTGAGAGCCAATCAATTCTGCTTATTCATAAGTAGCAACCAATAGGTACCCTTTTATACGTACAGACACCCGCACAAACCTTCGTCTTCACTAACACTACTTTCGCCGGATACCACAGTATAAATTAATTGGAAGGTGGATACGAAAATATCGTTTTCCTTTTCAAGTCTGCTATTTGTACGACTTGAAACTGTAAAACTCGACAAATTTCTGTAAAAGAATGTTTACGGAGATGTTGCAACGCGCTCAAGCTGATTGGCTCTCAATTCCGTGTGCGTTAAACTGCAAGCGATGTCCGTGGGACGGCTTTGAAACAACGAGGCACCACGTTAACCTAACCTCACTTTAGCGTTAGCTAACCTAAGTTTTTAGTTAGAGTAATGCGCAAGCTGGCGCTATAGCTCTAGTACTTAAATAGGTAAAATTCTAGCTAAGTAAAATATATTACTATTATAAATTAGTTAACGTACTTTATAAATAAATAAGTAGCTTATATAAACGAGAGACTTACTCTGCCAAGACCCTACTAAAATCTATACTTTATATAATATTACAGAACGTGTATAAATAGTTGTTAAAAATTATAAAAGACTAATTTATTTAAAATTTACTTTTACTTCTTTCTTACACGTACGTAAGTTATATCTAGTCTTACTATAGCACCTATAGCATTATTAGTGCACGCTTTTTTTTATCTTCTTTTTATTATTACGTGCTCTAAACTCCTTTAGAGTAGCTAGCTACTAGTCCTTTTAAGCTATTAATACTCTTTTACAACATACTTACTTTTCTTATATAATTTATATCGCGTAGTAGCTTTATTAGTAGCTTAAAGCTTAGCGTTATTATAATGTACTTTATGGCATGCAATTCGGATTAGGGTAAATATATATATTAGACAAATCCTTGGGGATTTAGGTAAGGAGCTACAGAAGCATATTATGTATATAAGACATAGAAATAGATATAATTTTAACTATACTAATCCCTTACGCCATAGCGTAGACATAGATATAATAAAATAAAATATATAAGAATTGTATTAAGCTTGTTAATTCCTATTAAGAAGACGATGTAATATAACGCTTAATATCGAAATTTAACTTTACTATCTTCCTTATTATTGTTAGGATCTGAACATGTATGGGACGCGGAGGACCAACGGGCCCTCAGCGGGGGTGACACTTGGTGGGGTTGCGCAACCGAGATCACGTGATGTACCATCCAGCCAAGACATACCA
>ML976711.1:63721-126841 GCA_010015655.1 Bimuria novae-zelandiae CBS 107.79 | reverse complement strand
ATTATGCTGTACACACCTTCGATACCAACGCCCCAGTGACAAGCGCAAGCTATCACTACAACCTCTCTTGTCCTACTAGTATTCTTGCCCGAGAACTAACCTTTACCCCTATAGGGATTAGCTATCCTTTGGGGACTTAACATTTTGAACACCCTTAACATGAATACTAACAGGACCCCTAACTCTTCCATGGCTTTGGACAACCATGTCACCCCTATAGGGGATGGCAAGAACAAGGCGCACAAACCTAATTTATACGATAGCAATCGCAGTCTCCTCGATACCTAGCTTTTATAGCTAGACCTCTACTTCTTTGACCAGAACTAAGATCTTAAAGACAAGAAGAAGGTTATCTTCGCAGCGACTTACATGCGAGGAAGCGCTGAAGAATAGATCTATCCCTACTTAGTTAAGTACCTGGACATGGATCACGACAACGAGGATAAAGACTACATTAACCGCAATAAAGATGCTATCAACATTATTAAGGACTACGCTAACTTTAAGAAATGTCTCTAATAGATATTTAAAATCACTAATAAAACCGCTATCGCTGAGCAAGCGATTCAGACAATCTAATAGCAACAATCCACAGCCAAGTATGTAGCCAAATTCCGCAAGTACGCCGTGCAACTTAACTAGGAGGATAAATCTCTTAAAACAATGTATAAACAAGGCCTTAAACGTAATGTACGCGAAGAACTCCTGCGTAGTAGTGCAAAAATAGAGACCTTAGAAGAACTGTACGAAGAGACCATCCGCATTAATAGGGAATGGTTTGCATTGCAAGAAGAGCTACGCAAGAACCCGAGGAACATTAGTTTCGGACGATAGGCACCTATAGTCTACAAAGCGCCGCCGAAAACACCTCGACGCCAGCAACGCAACTACTACGGACCCCAACCTATAGAAGATATCCAGTTTAACAACCTAGAAAAGGGAACAGGAAAGGCTATAGGCTTCCGAAAGCCTAACTAACGTATCTTAGATGGAACCCAACGACAGGGGACTAAGACGCGTAAATGCTTTACATGTAGCAAACCAGGCCACATCGCTAGGAACTGCAGATCTAAGAACAAGGTCATTAAACAGTTAAACGTACTTACCGTTAATAACACAGAAGTAACTGACGAAGAATGGCAGGTGATACCCTCTATTAAACAATCTGACATCCTAGATAAGGACTTAGAGCGATTAGACTCGCCTGACTCGCGACTCTACGAGGATGCATACGAAGGTTTAGATAAGAAAGAGATAGAGCTAATGCCTTAATCTCCTACACCTTACCCTAGCTAGAACAAACCTGTTACTAGCAAGACGACGAATGTTTTCGACTTCTTAGAAAAATACTAACCTCGAGAAGGAGACTTCGGGTTTACGGCGATAGAATAACAAGACTATATAGAAGCATTTTTTCATGCTTACTAACCCGATCTGGTTAGTAAAGTAGCAAGAGAAATGGCAGATCACCGCTACGCCCACAAAGACCCCAAGAAGAAATACCTAAACGAAAGCCCAAACTACGAACCACAGTACGACCTAGACCACTGTAACCCTACGCATAAGACCATACGATAGACCCTCTATGGAGAAGACTAATATACTATTTATTACTAAGCCAAGGAATACAGCTACTTTCCCTAAACGTACTAATAATATAAATAGGAGTGGTTTGACTACCCTATCACCCATTATGACGTTTACCTCTAGGATAAACGTGAAAAGCGATACTTTTCACACCTTAACTAAGCGCTAAACTAAGTAATGTTACTACTAGTTAATAGAAAATACGCATCTAACAAATGGCAAACATGCTTACACCCTAATTATAAGGAACATAAAGAGCAAAAAGGAAAGCATGGATTTAATCGCATACTAAAAGGGACTACGACCCTTAGGATTAAAACGGTAACGAAGGAAGAGGACGGTAAAGCTCTCCTAGAAAAGGGCTAGTAGTAGCCTTAGGAGAAGAAGAAGGAAAGACACCTTAATCCCGTAAAGCCACCTATAGAAAAGATATCTTTTTTAGACCTAGGCTCAGGAGGGAAGACGCCTTTAGAGAACTAAATGCCATAAATAGCTAGGCATTAATTAAGCTACCAGTATAGCTTAAAAAAATATGGATGAAAGCCATGCTGGACTTAGGAGCACAGGAAAGCTATGTGTTAAGAAAAGCACTTAATAGAGCAGGACTCTATAAGCGCAAGAAGGCTATACCCTATGCTATCTATGTCGCGAATAGACAACTAATGCCCGGCAAAGTAACGATTAAATACGAGGTCGAAACTACCCTCACGATTTATAGACACTAGGAATCGATTACCCTCGACATTATTAAGGAAGCTAATCACGACGTGATTTTAAGACTACCCTAGTTAAGGAAGCATAATCCCACGATTAATTAAGAGAGAAAAAAGCTATTCTTTAAGCGCTACAACTGTGCATTGTAAGTAAAGCCTACGCATTAACAGAGCATGATAGTAGATAAGAGAGCTATTAACACTATAGTCTCGCGACGGACAGTCGAAAAACGGAAGAAACCCTTGGCAGACGCTGGTAGGAACCACCAGGTCACAGAGCGCAAGAAGATGGAGGAAAGCACAAACCATGAAATTCCGGAGTGCTATCAAGCATGGAATCATATGTTCACCGAGAGAGAGGGAAAAGCAAACCTTCCAGAACATCAGCCCTAGGATCTAGCGATAGACCTAGTAGAAGGGAAAACGCCACCCTTTGGACCACTATATGGCAAGACTGGAAAAGAACTCCAGCAAGAAAAGGAATTCATCAAGACAAATCTCGCGAAAGGATATATACGACCATCGAAGTCACCAGCAGCCAGCCCTTTCATGTTTGTCATGAAGAAAGACGGCACACCACGACCATGTGTTAACTATTAAAAGATCAACGACATGACGATTAAAAATTAATACCCACTACTAAATATCTTAGAATTAAGAGACTGACTCTCAAGAGCCAAACGCTTTACACTAATAGACTTACGAGATGGATACCACCTTATACAAATTAAGAAAGGTGACGAGTGGAAGACAGCATTTAGGTCACGCTACGGACTATTTAAATACATAGTTATGCCTTTTAGACTTACTAACGCACCAGCAAACTTCCAAGCACTAGTTAACCACGTACTCTATAACTACCTAGACATATTCGTTATTACATACATAGACGATATACTCGTTTACTCCAAAAACGATTTAGATCATATTCTGCATGTACAGACGGTGTTAACAGCACTAGACAAGGCACACCTTAGGATTAAACTAAAGAAGTGCAAGTGGCACGTAACACGACTTAAATTCCTAGGACACGTTATTAGCATAGAAGGAATTAAAGTTGCACCTAATAAGATCAAATGCATTAAGAACTAGCCAATACTAAAGATAGCGAAAAACATCTAAGAATTCTTAGGATTCTATGGATTTAATCGATAATTTATCAAGGATTACGCAAAGATCACGATACCACTTACAAACCTTATAAGAAAAGACACACTATTTGTATAGACTACAGAGTGTAGAATGTCGTTCTAACTCTTAAAAACCGCATGCATTATGCCACCAGTACTCATCCACTTCAGGGATGGAAAACCACTACGAATCGAAACGGACGCAAGCGACCTCGCAATAGGCGCCTGCGCGAAATAAGAAAAAGATGGCAAATGGCACCCTATTGCATATTACTCATGCAAGTTTACCGACACGGAAGCACGATATAACGTACACGACAAAGAACTATACGCAATTGTTAAAACGTTAAAGCACTAGAGAATCTACGCTCTTAGCTGCTCTACACTTGAGATCTTTATAGATTATAAGAACCTTACACGCTTCACGACTATAAAAGAACTTACGCTAAGATAGGCAAGATAGTTGGAAACGCTTAGACAATATAAATTTAAGATTGTATATACACCCGGCAAGGAAAATAGACGAGCAAACGTACTTAGCTAACGACACGATCTTGTAGGAGATAAAGTTAAAACCTACTCCGCAATACTAAAACAAAAACCTAATAGTTCTTTAGAACCTACGGCGGAACTTAATCAACTCCTTATACTTACACGAGAAGTACCCAAGGAACAACAGACAGAGGTTATACGATAATACCACGACGACTCTGTATACGGACACCCTGGAATTAAAAAGACAGTGGAACTGATTCAAAGGAACTATAGCTTTAAAGGAATCAAGGAAGTAGTAGCAACCTACATACGCAAATATGTAAAATGCTAACGCAATAAACACGCAACACATCTTAAGTATAGAGAAATGCAAGCTATTTAGATACCCATAGCACCTTAGGAAGACATCGCAATGGACTTTGTTACAGGATTGCCAAAGTCGAAAGATCCCACAAACGGAGTAAGTTACGACGCAATACTGGTAATCGTATACAGATTCACCAAATACGTGGAATTACTACCGTGCAAAAAGGCAATAACAGCAACGGAACTAGCGTTCCTTATCCTAGATCGACTTATACAACATCATGGTATCCCCAAGACAATCATCAGTAACAGAGACAAACTCTTCACTTCGAACTACTGGACAACACTCATGGCACTTATTAGAACAAAACGAAAACTATTAACAGCCTATCATCCACAGACGGACGGACAAACAGAACGTACGAATTAAACAATAGAAACGTACCTACGCATCTACTGTAACAACCAGAAGAATAACTGGATTTCCCTATTACCAATAGCACAATTAGCATATAACAACAAGATATTAGCAGTAACTGGATATACACCGTTCTATGCAAACCACGAAAGACATCCACATCTCTTTAATTAGACATTTCCTACTACCATTAGAACGGAAGAAGCCATCAACACGGCTACAAAAATAAAAGAAATACATCAACAACTCCAAGAGAACCTCGAGAAAGCTTAACAGCAAAGCATTTCCTATACAAACTAAAAAAGAAAAACGGCACCTCAGCTAAAGAAGGGGGATAAAGCATATCTGCTTACGAAAAATCTTTAAACCTAGAAGAAAAAGCACAAGAAACTGGATCATGTCAAGATCAGACTATTTTTCATTTCCAAACAAGTATCACCGGTCAACTACCAATTAGAATTACCACCAGACGCCAAAATACACCTAGTATTCCACATAAACCGATTAGAACCAGCAGACTCTAAAACACCAGTTAAAACCACCTTTTATTACTAACTAGAGGAGGAAACCGAATTCGAAGTTAAGAAGATACTACGACACACAGATTAGCCACGAACCTACTTAATTAAGTAGAAAGGATATCCACACTCAGAAGACACATAGGAACTAAAAGCAAACCTTAACAACTATCGCCAAATGTTGGCACAATACCATCGTCAGACCACAAGAAGGAACCCGGAACGATCGAAGGAGAACTAGATAGGAACTCGTTAAGAAGAAGATCTATTGATGGATTAGGAAGGAGATTGTTGGCCTGTAACCAGCCCGGATCAGCGAGGAAATCGTCTTGGAACAGAGCGTCCGCACTCGAGCTCTCCGTCTCTTGCACCTTATCCTAGGCATCTAGTAATTTCCTATCCCAACGCGCGAATAGCCTCTTACGACTCTTAATCTCTAATAACTCACGCTTATGCTAAGCAAGTTCTTATTAACTGCGCAACGTCTCTTCCTTAGCGCAAGCTAACTCTAGCCACTTTTCACGCTCTTCATCCTCTACCTTCTCCCACTCCTCTTCAAGAACAAACAGCTCACACTCGCTCCTTGCAGCGATACAACCAGCACAACGACCAGACGCAGTATCCACGAAACAACGAATGTTCAGCTTTTCGCAGCGAGTGCAGCGGAAAGGCATCTCCTTACTACTCCCTTCAACACGACAAATGCGATTACGCCGCTCTTAGGTCGAAGTCTTCTTGCGAGGCGCGCGCGCTTTACGGGGCTTGGGATCCTTAGGCATGGTTAGGAAGGCATTAAGACCAGAACGCGAAAACAGCGACTCACGCGAGTATTTATATGCGACGACCGTATCTACAGCCAGGGGGCGCGGAACGAGGATACCGAGGACGCTATCTAGAAGAGGGGAGGTGATATTAGGATCTGAACATGTATAGGACGCGGAGGACCAACGGGCCCTCAGCGGGGGTGACACTTGGTGGGGTTGCGCAACCGAGATCACGTGATGTACCATCCAGCCAAGACATACCATCCAGCCAAGATCATGGACGGTATACCATCCATGGATGACACGACCATCCACCAGAAAGATAGGATGGCAGAAAGATAGGTGGACAGTAACCAATAAACCTCTTGTATATAAACCGACACGAATACCCTTATGGCATTCGTGTTCAATCTTGTTTATCAATCTATCGTTTGGATCTGAGTAAGCAACCTTGTTGATTTGATTGTGCTGTACACACCTTCGATACCAACGCCCCAGTGACAAGCGCAAGCTATCACTACAACCTCTCCCGTCCTACCAGTATTCTTGCCCGAGAACCAACCTTTACCCCTATAGGGATTAGCTATCCTTTGGGGACTTAACAATTATCCCCGAGAAAATACGAATTAGAGATATAAAATAATCTATTAAGTTTACAAAGGAGATAATGGGCGTCTTCGAAGACAAAGATCCTATAGAACCCGGAACACTATATCTTAACTAGCTTAAAGAGCAGAACAGTTGCTATACTACTAGGAACTACAAATTTAACTTTAGATAGACGCTTTACTAATATGCCTCTTATAGGAACTATTTTGTGTACAAGAGACATAAACCAGCACATATATGCTATATATTGCTAGTAGAAAAAAGGAGAAGTCCCTAAACAGTACAGATATAAAAAAAGTAGAAGTAGAGGAGGCCACAGACAGTGATAAAGACAAGGAAGTCAATAAAAACATAGTTAATAATCATGCGTATAGGGAAAACGAGGATGCAAACGCCAACAGTAATAATAAATATAAAGACGAAAGCGAAAGTAGAAACGTTAATAATAGAGGTGAAAGTGCACATTGCGAAAAAAGCGCGTCTATTAATAAAGACGCAGGCGAGAAAGAAGATCTACTCCTAAAGGGAAAGGAAAAAGAACAAATAGCAAAGTTCTAGGTCAAAGATATTTAAAATCTCTTAATAGATAACTTTAAGTTTGAGCGAGGCAACTTTATAACTAAACTTTAGATCTGCCAGGTGCAAAAGAAATCAGGAGAGCTTATATAGGTTGTAGTACAGGATTATATCTAACTAAAGGAGAAGTACGTAAATAATAAAGCTAATAGTAATAGTAATAAATCAGAGGGGTTAAAATTCAGATTAAAGAATCGCGAGAATGCAGACATTAGGAAGTGGATAAATAAAGAGAGAGCTGTTTTAAGAGCGACATATAGGTACTTTAAATTCGGTTTCTTATGTACCCGTAACGTGGATCAGTATAAAAAAGAAAAACGTGACATTATGTTATATGTGTTCTCACCTTTCTCTCATCCTTACGTAGACGTTTCACCGCAAACGAATTTTCTGAGCGCAATGTTATATTAGTGACACCCTCGTAAATGTCATCTTCAAGGTTTCTAGGGAGTCGGATACCGTGCTTTTGGTGCAAAACTACATTTCGAATAACACGCCACAACCTATCTCCAATCTGACCTTTCAGGTCGCAGCATCAAAGGTACGCTACGTTGCTTCTGTTACGTAGACCAGCCTACTGACGTTATGACAGGGCGCACAACTCTAACTAGGGCATCAATCTGATCTCACAATCACTCCCAATCAGCGCAATGGCATTACACAAAACATACGATTGAACGGCGTACAACGAGGGTCCAGGAACAGTATCAAAATGAGGTAGAAAGTTACGTATACGGTTGGAAGTCAGAACAAGAACGAGGTGGGTGAGATACCTTAATTAGGTGTTTTATAATATTAGTATGTGTAAAAGCTAGAATTAGGTTTAATTGCGCTTTTGTACTTAATGCATTTTAGCGGGCATGGTTAGGCCGGGGTGGATATCTGTAGCTAATAGATAAGGGGAATTCTCATCACTGGATTGCACTTCATCCCCTGTGTCTTCGTCGCTCTGACAACAGCCCTTTCCTGGCGCAGATCAGGGAATCGATCGCTGCGCTGACGCCAATGGTGTTTTCGCGCTAACCGATTCAGTACTAATGCTCTTTTAGCCTTCACCACGATTTCCGTTTCCCGCGGTTGCTATTGCCCCCACTTTTTCAAGGTATAATTTCCCTGCAGCACCGAATATTGCGAATGCTTCTAGAAGATGCGTGACCACCTCCTTTCCTAAAAGGCTTGTTGTTTTAGCTAACCCATTATCTGTCTGCAGACAGCCATTCACCCTTGACAGCATGCGAGATGCTTCAAGACTAGTCACTGGGCTTACTAGTATGAGGTCTGTGTTGATATTTTACTGCGCCCATGGTTCCATTGCGGTGTGTTTGTATCGGTCAGAGCGTCTCGTGGACTTTCACCTCGCCTCCTTCTCAGCCTCAGGACCTTTTTCTCTCCATTTATTCCTTTCTTCCGTTTTTCAATTTCGTCTTTTCCTTCTCTATTATTCACATAGTTTATGTTTCTTTTCCACAAGTCAATTCTCCTCCTTCCGAATCCGAAATAAATCTCACAGCCCACCATGCTCTGTAACCTTAAATGATATTCTACTCATGAGGAGCAGAAGGTTAGCCTTTTGCTTGCTTACATGCTCGCCCTCTCCCTCGTCCTCCTGCTACTCACACTCCTCGCCCCATCCACAAACGCCCAACCTCTCACTCTCACCCCACTCCTACCGCCTGTACCGTATTCTTCAGGCCATGCCTCCCAAGGTCCTCACGAAACGAGAGCAACCACCTGCGTCAACGTCCTCCAAAACCCCTCCTTCGAATCTGCACACCTCGCCCCCTGGATGCTCTACTTAACCGGCTCCTGGCGTTCGCGAAGTATCATATCCGGCGGCGCCCACGACGGAACACACTTCCTCCACACGCGCAACAATAGCAGTAGTACTTCGACGCTTACGCTGGCGCAGAGTTTCCCGCTCCCGGCAGGCAGTAGGACAGTGGAGTGTGGGGCAGGGGTGTAGTCGGGCAGGCAGCTTAGAGGTAGGGAGAGGGCGCAGTTTGAGGTCTTTCTGGATGGGGTGAGTTGTGGGGCGGCGGTGTTAAGTGGAGAGGGCGGGTGGGTGAAGATTGGGAAGAGGGTGAGGGTCGGTGATGGGGGACGGCACATGTTGGTTGTGGTGGCTGTGGTGGCTGTGGTGGATGCGGGTGGGGTTGTGGGGAGGGGCGTTGAGGTAGGCGTTAATGGCGTAAGGGTTGCGGCGGCTTGCTAGGTTGAGTGCGGTAATAGGTTGAGAAATTGGGTGGATAGTTGCGGATTGTGCGTTGCTCTGGCGTGTACGGTTCCGTGTAATGGTTAGGGTTGAGAAGATGCAATGCACTCAGAACGTGTGGTGCGGTGGTGACACCTAGGCATCTGTGGGGAGGCATTCATGTGTGTGGGATATGTTATTTCCCTTCGACGGTTTATACAACTTCCTGTATACTAAGTATGGCGAAGAAGACATGGCTGCTGCGTTAATCAGTTTGCTATTGGTGGCGAGATGTTCCCGCTCTGTAGATTTCAGTGTCTTTCTATAAACCTAAGATGAGGCTGAAAAGTGATGATATGCATGATCTACGAAGGGTGAGCGCTGAGGGCGTATATACCAGCAGTCAGGGGTCACCGCTCCTCCGGGAAGCTGCATACGCCCGCAATCAGGTGTCACCGCTTCTCCGGGAAGCTGCATATGCCAATGAAACATAACTAATGAAGGAAAACGAGCTATCTGCAGGCTGGCAGTCTTCACCGGAAGCTTCACCCATCACACTTTCTCCCGCGCTTTGTTCGATTTACTGTCTGCCAACTAATTATGGCGCTGAATGCATGGCTACGACGGATGTTGATGGTGCTCACTCGCTATGAACGGTGTTGAAATCCTGTCAGGGCTGCTTAGGTGGGGAAAGTGAACTTTTATGGGCGGAGTATGCACATGCGCATCGTACTAAATTTCAAGACAGCCTAGTGCAGTCCATAACAATGATTAAATACGGAGTCAAAGGGCGTCCTCGGTCGTACCGAGAGTTTAACCGATTTTGGACCTAGACGGTAAAGGGGAGCCGGCTGGTACGTGTGGGACGCGTGGTGTAACTTTAGAAACCGAAAATAGTTCAAAATAATGAATAGATCGAGCAGTCAGACCCACTACACTGCGCCTCAGATCGAATGAGCTTGGGTACGGACTTCGGAAATACCATCGTGTTAGTTGGCGGTGTTCAGTTAGTCTGGTATGAGAGCGGTCAGTAAGACAGCGTAAAGCCCTTGAAGTTACGCGTATATTGGATTAGCCAGTGCCGAGAAGGAAGGTGACCAATGAATCCCGTGTGCCCCGAAGGCACACTGAGACGGACTGTTGCAGAGGCCCAGAGGTTTGGCGTGTCAACTGTGCAACATGACTGCGTACAACTGCACCGCATCAGAAGTCCACGATAATGAACTCCTAGACCGACTCGGCCACCGATCTACAAACCCAAGTCACAATTGCCAAAATAATAAACGGAAAACATTGAATTAATCATGCACAGGAAGGTTCCGAGTGAGACGATACACTTGAGTACCGTTAGCACCTGTCTAACGGGACCTTTGGATTCAAAACGTCGATTCGGGTCAATTTGCATCGGGCAGGACCTTTGGTCTAGTAATTGGATAGATATCATCCTCTTAAGCTAAGATCTTGCCTCAAAATAGCAAAGCTCTATTGGCGAGAAGCATCCGCAGGCGGCGAGCTGCGAGCGTTGACTTTGACTTCAATAGCTACACAATACTGAGGCCTACGCGTATTGGAACGGAGGGAATCGTGCAGGCCCTTACAATATGGAGAAACTTAACGGCACCGCGATGCACTTCTTAGTGCGTTATATCCAAATCCGTCTTACATGTCAACTTGCAGACCCGAAACACCGAGAGCCAGTCCTCTCTAGGGCTACGGGTACAGATAGTTAATAGTATTGAAGTAGCTAATGTTAAGTCCCTAAAATGCCTTTAGACCATCAAAACACACTCATTTTATTCACTCCTGCGTTTCTTACGGCTCACATTCACTCTTTCACACGACTTTATTCGTTTTCTGTCTTCATCATTATGAGGCTTTCGACTTATTCAGCCCTGGCGGCATTCTTCGGTACTTCTGTATCAGGAAACATCCTTTCGACCCAAGCAGCAAGCAGCAATCCGGAGCCAATCTCCATTGGTGGAGACGGTTTCCTCAAATAGCTAAACTCGGCAACTCACGAAGCTTGCGCTGAGTGGCTTAAGATCAACAACAACAACAACAACAACAACAACAACAACAACGTTACCACGGTCGACAGCGCACCGTTTAAGCTAAGCTTCTCTAGCACCATTAGAACCACGAACAATGACGCATGCGTCTCCGCCTTCGCAACTATCATCGAGAACTGTGCCGGCGATGTTATCTTTGGAGGCTCCACCGCATCTCAAGGCGTCGACTATACCATTGAAGGGGCTAAAACCGACTCTGACTTGCATTCCAAGGTTGTAGCACGTGGACGTGGTAGAGGAGGCAGAAGAACGAAATCTGCTGCATCTACATCTAGAAAGACACCTGCTAAAAGGCCCAAGAAGAAGACTCCTACAAAGCCCAAGAATGCAAAGCCCAAGAAGAACAAAACTCTTGGAAAACCCAAGGATAAGAAGAAAACATGTAAGGTCAAACCTGGCAAGAAGGGTACGAAATCTGGCTCTACTACGAGTTCAGGCGGGAAAAAGTTATCTGGCAGGGCTGTATTACTAGATTTGATCAAGCGTACTGCAGTACCATTAGTAAAGAGAGGGGAACCAAAGTCAGTCAAGACATGTGAGGGAAAGTTTCATTCGGGCCCATATCCTGACCCGGGTTGATTTTTGGCGGTTGATCGCGGTCGGCGAGCGCCGGTGGTGAAAGGCTGCCCGGCGCGCCACACGCGACAACAGGGGGTGAAATTATTAAGTGCATATTGATACATAGAGGAGAGATATATTTCCATCGAATCAAATGCTCAGAAGGCCTGTACTGCGTATTGTTCTGCGGAACTTCATCAGTGACATTGAAAGCTGAGTATAGACTTCGCGAGGAATTCGTCAACTTACAAGAGACATGTATCAGAATCCACACAAGTTTGACGAAGATGATCGCACTTGACCATGAAATACATAAAATCTAATTCGCCATGGATTTACACAATGCCGCATACGGTTGCCGGTGGTGTTTGCGAAGCAATGAATGTCAATCCAGTTCGTTGTGCGCCTAACCATTTTCGGACACGCAGTCGACTCATAGCAGCCGCCATAAATTGTCAGAGCAAAAAAATAGCTACAACTTGAAAATTTGGAGTCAAGGCTCGTCAGTGTCGCAAGCAGCTCAGACCGTACAGCTGCCCGCTATACTGCAGTAGAAACACCCCTAAACCACTTTGGAAGCCATTCAGTCGGGACTGCTTCTGCGATACGCCCACTAAGCCTTTAGCTTTTTGAAATTGTTGCGTTCTTGTACTGCGTTATGCCGTGGCTTGGAGAAGTTGCGAAGGTGCTAGAAATTCACGAACCACCTTAGACGACGCCC
Source organism: Bimuria novae-zelandiae CBS 107.79 (assembly GCA_010015655.1). Taxonomy (NCBI): domain Eukaryota; kingdom Fungi; phylum Ascomycota; class Dothideomycetes; order Pleosporales; family Didymosphaeriaceae; genus Bimuria; species Bimuria novae-zelandiae. Next base: position 114,186 of record ML976711.1, on the reverse strand, counting down.
AGGATATGAGTGTACATATTACTGAATCAACAAAACAATGGACAGCGATTCTAGCGTTTTCCCATGGTTCTCGTCCCAGAGCCATTGGCGTGAGCTTGGAGCGGCGCGACGCACACAGGCCGACGTCGCAAATAACCACGCTACATTTTCGAGTGTATCTTGGCGACAATAGACCTGTGCTGAGGAGCAGACGATGGCGACGAGGACAGGATGAAAACACGTTAGGGCATATGTCGTCTTAAGATGTTGGTGCAACGCGGAGGGCCGCCGATAGGGCAACCGAGACACGGCACGAGCCGCACGCAACACCTGGGCAGCCTTAAGAGAAGGGTGCGAGAGGCAGATCGTGCTTGCGACCACAGCACCAATGCCCGCGTAGAGTCGGTCGTGTTTCTGCAATGCGGAACCCGGTCGCATGCGTCTCGTGCAGAAGCGCGAAGCAGAAATGCATCCACAACGGTTAGGCCACCCCCCGCAGGCGCTGGAAGCCGTCCACACTGCTAACGCGACGCAGACGCCCCGCCCTGTGACCGATGCAAGGCGGCGGGTAGGGCAGATCTTTGCGAGTTCCCACCACCAGGAACCAGCGCCATTCACAGACGACCCAAGCGGCCGCGGCAGGATGATGGCCCTACGCCGCCCGCGGCATCCAGCGCTGCACAACAGCCCTATCGTACAGCCGGCAGCGAGCCCACTGCCGCCCCATCGGCACTGTCGCCCGCCGCCACGGCATCTCTTTTGGACAGCCTAGATCCCTTTGACCTACTCACCGATGAGGTGGTGAATAGCTACCTGCGCTGTAGCTACAAATGGAGCTTCCATCATACGCCCACGCTGTTGCTGCATATCCGCGACCGCACGCTAGAGTCATGGATGGTGTGGGCGATGCTCGCTCTGGCGATCCGGTACGGTCATGCACGCCATTCAAGACGGCTTCGCTGATAGTGGCAGCTTCGTGAAAGAGCCGCCGACGCCTTTCAGGACGCAGATTGAGGCCAGCAACGCCTACGCCGCGTACGCCCGCCAGATCGTCCAGTCTGACCTCGAGACGCCGAGCATCAGCCGTGTACAAGCCCTCTTGATGTTGACAGGCCACGACTGGGGCGCAGGGAACGGAAGAAGGGCCTGGATCTATCTCGGCATGGCCATTCGGCTCATCGAGGTGATGGACATGACGCGGGAGCCCAAATGCCCCAGGAACAGGAAGCTTACGCGCGAGGAGTTTATCGAAGCTGAAGTGCGTCGGCGAACAGCCTGGACCTGCTTCTTGATGGACTCGCTGCTCAGCGGTGGCAGAGGACGCAAGCGATCGCTGGCCGCCAGCGACATGGCCATCCAGCTGCCTTGCGAGCGCGAGGATTTCGTCTTTGGGGAACCTAAGTGCACGCAGCGCCTCGATGGATCCATACACATGCCTCCGCTATCGCTGGACGTCGGGGAACTGGGCATCATCGCTTATAGCCTTCGCGCCGCGAACATCTGGGGCAAAGTGGCTCGCTGGGCGTGCTCGGAGGAGCTGAAGACGCAGCTTCCCTGGACGATGACCTCGCAATTCCAACAGCTTACCTATGAGCTGGGCAATTGGAAGAACTCGTTACCTCTACGGCTGCAATACGATCTGTTCTCGCTCCACAGTCACAACGCTGTAGATCAGGGCCAAGCATACTGCTACATGCACTGCATCTACTTTATGAGCACAATGTTCCTGCATCGGGCATATCTACCTGTGCTGGGACCGCGGAATACACCCGAGGAAGGGCTTCCCCAGTATAACCAACACCGCGAAAGGTGGCAGATGTGGCAGAAATCGTCGCGAAGAGACTTGTTCAGCGAAGCGAGCACGGTCCTCGACATGCTTGAGGAGATGCGCAATTTCGGTGTCTTCTTCTTGCGCGGTCTCGTACCGTGGATTGGCTTTACAATCTACACTGCCGTAGGTGTCATGCTGTATAGTTACAACTTCCCGTCTGGCGAGGACGACCCGCGGGTTACAGAGAAGGCGCGAGAGCGCGTCATCCGGGGCTGCACCTGCCTGAAAGAGATGAGGAACACATGGCCAATGTCAGTGACATGGTTTGAGACGATCAAGCGCATGCAGGCTTATTACCGGTCTGTGTTGGGGCAAGACGGACCTGTGTCGCCTGATGAGCGGCAGGCGCTGCGGCGCGCCATGGTGGATTATGGAGCCTTGCAGCCGTCGCCCGTGCAGAAGCCGGTGGATTTCAAGGCGTCTGTCGACGGGAATGTCGTTCGCAGCTCCATTGCACACGAGGTACGAGCTCTCTGGCAATATTTGACTACGTCGCTAACCTCGACCAGCAAGCTCCTTCCCAGGAGGCTCCTGCCCCTGTCAGTACGCCCACCCAGCACCAGATGGTCTCGCCGCCCGAGTCTACGCCCAACGGCTACACTTCGAAAATGGGTTGGAATGGACAACAAACCATCCCGCCCCTCGAAGACGACGATACCTTTAATTTGAACTTTGACTTTACGAGCGCGGATATGGAGGAGATGATGAAGGATGCTACACAGGACTTCTGGGCGTCCTTCCCAGGCGAGGTTGGTGTGGGTTATTAATGACTTTTGTACAAACACGTCGTATTTATGTACCTATTATGATGGGTGTCGGTTCCAATGTACTTCGCGATGGACACAATGAATTTATATCTCGCTCGCTTGAGCTACCTAGCGCGTCGTCTTTGCTCCATCGCCGAATGCTTCCCCTCCCCCACTTTGACGAGAAAATTCGCTGCGACCAGACCAGCCCACAACGAAACCCTGCAGTTCTTTTGTCCACATTAATCTCTTGTATATATATACATATTATTTCTAAATTCTGCCACCAATCGGCTTTACAGCATCGAGTGATTTCCGGCCATGTGGCCCAATGGCAAGGCGCTTGACTACGATTTACGTCCCAATCAAGAGATTCCAGGTATGATACATAATTACGCGATCACGTGATCACGCTAAAATCGCATCAGGTTCGACCCCTGGCATGGTCAATTGTTCGTTTCTTTTTTTTTGGTGCATGTGTGGGGCGGTGGTGCGGATGTTGGAGGTTTTCTACTCACTCCTCTGTATTTTTCTGTGAGTTGTGGTTTTAATATCAAGGACAGAAATATGTAATTTTCTACAAAACGCCCTTTTATTCTGCTTCTTATATGGTGAGGTGAGGACATAGTAAAGCTTTGCTATTGTCCATACATGTGTTTCCCGCCAGTATCGCGTGTAGCAGCTTCTTAATAAGTTATTAGCAACACATTTGTTGTGTTTACTCCGGTGCATTCACTTAGAGGTGAAGCAGTAGCGCCTGCCTTCGCGGGCGTTGGTCCGCAACCGCTCTATCGTGAGCTTGCCCCGCGCCATGCTAACGTTAACTCACACCGCACTTCCAGGACCAACAGCACTTCGCGAGTGACACGAAGGAGACGTGACACTGATTCATACGCAATACGGAACTTTCACACTTTGAGAACGTGCGTAGGACACGTTGGAGGACCTCAGGCTGGGTGAGCTCCGATATCGGTGCTCGCAATCAACTCGTGGAAACTCATCACTTCAATTCGAGAAAGAGATATCTTACAACCGAAATCCACATCTAGCGCTGAAAGAGACATCGTGTTCCGACTTGGCCTGTCACCAACACGGCTCTGAGTCATTCATCCCGGCCGCGCATTCAGCGACACCAGCCTAATCCCATCCTCCAAGACCAACCTTTATCAACTCGAACAAACCTTCCGCAGGCGTCTACGAGGACAGACCTTCAAGTCGCCAGCATGGGCGTCTACTACGAGACCATCCCCGACTCCCTCAAGCCATGGATCCTCGACCAGAAAATGCTCTTTGTCGGCACCGCGCCGCTCTCCCCAACCGGCCACATCAACATCTCTCCCAAAGGCGGCAAGCAATTCGGCATCATCTCGCCAACGCAGTTCTGGTACCTGGACCTCACCGGCTCCGGCGTTGAAACCCACGCACACTTGCACGAGCCCAACAACGGCCGCATCTGCGTCATGTTCATCGCGTACGACGGGCCTCCTCGGATCGTCCGGATATGGGGCACTGGCCGCGCAGTCGAGAACGGAACACTCGAGTGGGATGCCTTCGTGCGGGAGAACAAGGTCAACACGATTCCCGGGAGCAGGAGTATTATATTGGTGGATGTGCACCAGTGTGCCACGAGCTGCGGGTTTAGTGTGCCAACGTATGAGTGGACGGGGTGGAGGACTACACTGGATGACTTTTTCGCGGCTAAGGAGAAGAAATATAAGGCGGGGAAAGAGGAAGAAAGCTTGGATAGGTATGTATCTACCCTTGTATGCAACGGGAATTGCTTAAGGGGGATGAACTGATCGGAACAAGGTATTGGGCGTTCAAATCGCAGTTGAGCATCGACGGCATGCCTGGGATGAAGCGCGGGTACGAATACGCTCTGAAGAACAACGTTGCGCCGTTGAAGAAATGGGTCGGAAGGTGGGCACCGAGGGAGTCTGGTCCGAGGCCGGCGCAGCAGATCTCGCCTGTGCATATCATTGCTGTCGCGGTACTGAGTTTCGTTATTGGTGTCACGCTGGCGCTGACAATGGCGCCGCCGGATTTTGTGAAGAAAGTGCAACACAAGGAGTTCTTCTTGTGAGAAGGGTCTTTCTCTAGTACTTCCCTTACATGAGTTATGACGACTGAAGTGATTTGCTGAACTAGGAGTTGTCTTAATCTCTTTGTGCAAGAATTAATGGTGCTTGATTCTGCGGTGTTCACTCGCTCCATTACCATATACCACTGTCTTCTTGGCCATATTGAATGCGACTCTTCTGGTTGTCTCTCATCTCGGAAACTGCGAAATTAGGGCTTCCCACTCCTGTTTGCTAGCAAGCAACTCTGCCGGTCTCTTTGCTCTCGATTTGCGCTGATATTCCTGGATTGATGTTGCCCTGTGGTTCTGGGCATGCTGTCAATAGTGCGGACATTCGCCATGGGAAAAATGCACATCAATGACGACTTAAGGGCAACACAATTGGTGTAGTAAAGCTGACGATGTTATGTATTTACTACGCGATGACGTTACGGAGCCCTCCACGGCAAGCAGCACACCTGGGCATTGGGCATTGTCGCCTCGTCCTTTCAACAACGATGTCTATTTTGCGTTCTCCATGTTTTTTTGTCAGAGCATCTAACTCTACATCTTGCCCTGGACACGAAACGAGCTGTCACTACCTCAGGCTTGCAACACCACATGGGCCCATGGTTCCTACCCGTGCTACGACCTCAACACCAACAGCTCCACTTCCACCGCACTGGTGCTACTAACTACAGTCTCAACGCCTAGAATCTTACAAGTTCAAAGACAACAGGATTAAGATTACCCCATCAATGTCCCGCGAATCGTTATGACACGCAGGTCGAACTCTATCGAATTACACCGGGAATCAATAACTCACTCTGCAATATATCGCAACATGATCCATATCACTAGGGTCTTGTGATAGCGCAAGCATCGTGCTTTCGAAGCGACATGATGCTGGGGTAGAGGCCCATGAGCGTCGAGCGGTCCTTTTGGGCAGATAAGGCCTATGAAGAAGCGCAAGTTGGGATGGTAGGGTGGTATGAGAGAAAGGACTAAAACTCCTACCGATGCAAGAAACGCCAAGTTAAATAGAAAATAGATTTTCGGTTGGACAGAAAGGTTTTGATATGACGCGCATGCAACAGTGCACCACCATCACCAGAGGCGTCTGGGAAGGTATCCCCCGCTCTGACGCGGGCCGTGATCCATCGCGGGCTTTCTCGTGCTAAAACGCCACACACACACACTTCATTAACGCCCGGCGGCTAAGCCGAAAGGGCTACTAACGCTAATTTACTATTTTACTTCCTCTAGTAATCTTAGCCTTATTTAGCCCTTATATCTATATTATTCTACTTCCTCTAGCAGGTTCTAATCTTATTTAGCCTATATTTAATCCCTTTACGCTTTCGTCCTTCTCTACTTGCCCTTTCTCTCTAATTTCTCGTAGGTTAGTAGTGTTAATCGCAGACTAGCTTAGAGTGCATTCTCTAAGTGTTTAACGTCTTATCTTTAGCGGGTAAAGCGGCGCCTGCTTCTATGCCACAAGGTAATATATAGGGTGGGTTAATTATATAAGGTGGTTAGGAATCTTTATTTATCTACTATTAGTTTGCGTTAAGGCGACCTATAGCGATTGCAAACCATATTATTACTTAGACCGCGTCTATATTTGGAGCCCATTTCTCGTCATCCGTAGGGGCCTTTCCACCTAGGTAGAAAGACATGTTGCTTCTATTTATTTGTGTATATTATAACATCTCCGTCCTCTGCGTTGTCTATCTTCTGCATTAAAAAAGAAAGTGTTCTACTATCTCTCGCGCTTGTCTACACTTGCACTAATCTATTATAAAGGCTCTAATTTAGTATAAATATACGTTTAACCTTGCTATGCCTATTCTAAGTTAGGCAAGTACGCTAGCTTCTTTCTATAGTAGTTAATTATAGAGTTGCCGCGTATGCTTTCCCAGTAGTGCTGTATTAATTATTTTAGAGTATTTCCTAACCCTTTCTAGTAGCCTTTTAGCAGTGCTAAGTTTTCTTGCGATGTTAAGTGTTATTAATCGCATCCTAGGGAGCGGTGCCTATAGTATAGCGCCTGGTCTTGTGGCTTCCTTTGCCTTCCTTTTGGCGAGTGTTGCAAGTTCGTATTCTTCGCTTATTAGGAGCCATAGGAACGATATCGTATTCCCCTCTCTTTCTAATGCTATAATTAATCTGTAGATGCTGCTAATATATCTCTGTCCTAATTATTAGTGCGGTCTTCTTAGTGTAAGTACGGTAGCTTTGTTTCTTGTTACTAGTGCAATATTGCAGAACCTAAGCTTTAGTAGCATGTCTATAGTTTTTACTATTACTACTAACTCCCCTACGTACGGGTTCTGCTCTTCCCTCTTACCTAGTGTGGTAGAGAGAATAAGAGTTTTATTGTTATAGATTTTAATTACTCCGCCCATTCCTACTACACCATTCTGTGACAAGCTACTTATAGCGATGCGTACCGCCTAGTCTAAGTTAAGGCTTAGTGCTGCGTCCTTAGTAATCGTCTATACTCTTTTCTCCCATGGCGCTAGTAGGCATAGATTAATAGTTTCTAGTTCTTCTATTATAATGCCCTTAAGCGCTTCCGCTACTTAGTAGAGTAGCAAGTGGTGTTGTCTCCTAAATTTTCGCATCTAAGATATGTTCCTTTAAAGGGGGTTGCTCTCAGGTAGCGTATAAATATCTATCTATAGCTTAGTCGCCTGTTTCTAGAACCGTTCCTGCGCGCTAGAGATGTGTGCTTTAGCTTCCGCTACACTTATTACTATTATAGTAAACGTCCTTACAATCGCTTGCGCTCTAATTCTTTAGACCCTATTAATAGGTCTTATAAGTTTATCTTTAAAGGCGTGCATCTAGACATTAGAGGCATAGTCTACTATTAGGGCGACTATTACTATAAAGAGTTATCGTGCCGTAGCAGGGGAAAGGCCTCTAAGCTATTTAAGCTCTATTATTACTTCTAGGCCCTTAGTGGCTACTCTCGCGATGTGCTTCTAATACTTTAATTTAGCGTCTATAAGAACTCTAAGTATTTTAACGTAATCCTTTAGTAGTACGGTTTGTCTTTTAATGGTAAACGGTTTGGTAGCACTCTTGTATAATTTACGAGTAAAATAGATAATTACTATTTTTTTTACTTTAAACGTTGCTCTACTTCTTTTCTCCTAGTCTAGGGCATTGTTAATAATAGCTTTAATACCTTCTTAGTTGCTTTATGCCGTGGGCCCTAAAACCCATGCTATAAAGTCGTTAACAAAAGCTATCGCTCCTCCGTGGCTATCAATGCGTTGTTATACCAGGTCGGCATTAAAGAAGAGAAACAGAATTGGTAAAAGAGGAGACCCTTGCGGCAGTCCAGCCTATAGTAAGTCTCAAACCTTAGAAATCTACTTATTAACTTGTATCGTGGCAGTGCGTGCTAAGTAAAACGCTTCTATCTACTATAGTAGCTTCTCTAGTATGCCTCGTGCTTTTATTCTCTGCAGCAGTCTCTCTTTACAGACTTTATTATACGTCCCTTTAACGTTAAAACTAATTAGGCTAACGATCTATTAACCCCGCCACGCGGTATAGATCTACTCTTATAAGAAAACTAGTGCTTATTTAGCTAATTATTATTTGCGAGCTCTAAAGTAGTTAGTAGGAAAGAGGCCGTGTACCTCTACTACGTGCGAAATCCTTTTCGTAACTACTAACTCTAGGAGCTTCTTAAGCGTCGCTAGGAGTAAGATTAGCCTTTAGGCCTTTACGATTATATAGTCTTCCTTACTAGGCTTTTTAAACGGGATAATCTTAGCGTATTACTATTAGCTAGGTAGCACTCCCTCCTCTAGCGACTTTTAAAATAGTAATAAGACGTGGTATTTAACCACTAGCTAGGTCTGTTTCTAGACTATAGCTAGTAGACTATTATCTCCTAGTGCCTTCTAAGGCTTTGCGGCGTGTAGCTACCTTTTTACCTCCTTAAGTATAATGTCTAGCATCTTAATAGGAGCTCTTTGTAGTTTAGGCCCTTTGTCTTCTATATTACTTAGAAGTAGGGGAAAAAATATAGCTAATAACTCCTCTACTTGCTCCTTGTGGTTAGCCGTGGTTGTCCCGTTAGCTCTATTAAGCTATAGGATTTTTCTAAACGCCTCGCTACTAGCTTTTAGGTATTTAGCTATCTTCTAGATATTATTATTATCTGCTAGAAACTTATTCTAGTGCCTTTTCTTTTATTACTAAATAGCATCGTGGTACTATTTTAACGCTCCTTTTACTATTTCTTCTAGATCTAGCTTGGCTACACCTGCTCGCCTCTTGGCTCAGGCATGGTTCCTCTAGTATGTATAGATACGGCGTAGCTACGTTAGGTCCTGGGTCCACTATCTTTTCGTGTAAGGTAATGGTTTAGCCCTAGGTGTTAGTGCGTGGACTACCTCTAAGACTGCTACCATTAGTCTATCCGTCCTCTACTGTACTGTGCGCTAAAACGCCACGTAAGCTACATTATTAGTGATTTCGTAAAATCCCGCTACACATGTAATCTAGGCGCTTATTAGGTAATCGCTTCCTGCGCGTCATTTGACCCCACCTATTCACCATCACTAACTTTTGGAACCTTGAGAAAAGTGGTAAAATTACGAAATTTTTATCCTGTTTATCTTACTTTTACCTAAAATTCTACTCCTAGCTATCCTTAGGCACCGCACGCGTGCGGTAGGTTAATAATAGTAATAAAGACGCCTTAAAGGCCCCTCTTAAGGGCCTCTATAGCGACTCGCCCTTTAGACCCTAAGTCTGCGTGGTAGACTAATATCTAGCACCCCTTTAGGAAGCGCTAATAGACTAATATCCGCCCTTTTAGACGCCTTTCCTTTAGTAGAGGCGTGCCTACCCGCCTAGAAGCTACTATAGAGATAATAGCTAGTGCCCTTAACTCCCACCTTATAGCTACGCGTAAGGCGATAGAGACCTAAAAAAAAGTTATAATAGCTATAGCTAAAGCTATTAACTACTATATTACTAATTTTAAGCGCCTAGAGGAGCTAGTAGCTACCTCTACCCTCTATAATTGCCTTATATAAATACTAAAAAATTTAGCCACGCTAAGCCTTCGCCCTAATATAGTTAGGACTAGCTATAACTTAATAACTACTACCTATACTATAGATAGCGACAGCGGTCTTGCTACCTAGCCTTAGAGGACGTAGGCAAGTGTAGCGTTTGCCTCCTATAAAGATAGCGGATACACGACTATAGCTAGTAGCAGAAAATCCACATTCGCGACCAAGTGGCAAACTATACCTAAATAGGTAGTAGACCTACGGATCCTGCTCACAGTCGCGAACCTAGCTAACTAATTAGGCTAGACCTTTGCTTCGCTATACAAATAGCTATTTATACTACTATAAGACTTAATTTTAGCGCTATCCCTACGGCCACAAGGACCCGCACTAGGTGGGCTATTACCCCTACCTCTAATAATATATAATAGTAACTTATAGAATAGGAAAAGAAGGAATTAATAATAAGATCTATTAAAGCTAATAGCGCTGAGTTGCCTACGCGATAGGTTAACTACGCTATACCTAGAGTACCTAGTAGCTATCGCTCGCTGCTAGGGAAAGACGTACCCTACTCCCTCTAGATAATAGCGGAAGAGGCCTATACGCAGACAAAATAACACCTTATAAACTACTACCCCTCCTAATATGGCCCTAATTAATTTAGACATACTACCTAGATAGTGTCCTTTAAAAAGCCTACGGTGGCTTTTTGCCTCTTTAGTGCTAGCGACCTAGCCCGCGAGATAAGCAAGAAGCGGGCTATAGAACGCTATAACCCTAGCTATTAAGGCTACTATAACGCGGCACGCTGCACACGCGCACCCCGCTACTATAACTATAAAAAGAAATCTAGTAAGCACGAAGGCCTAATAGGAGACAACTACGCTTATAAGTAATAATGCCCTAACTACTATAGCCTATATACTATAGACGACCCTACCTACTTAGTTAAACCTAGGCGAGTAAACAATTGCATTATTTAATTAACTCGCCATAAAATAGCGACACTAAGACGCGCTAGATAGAAGGCCTTTAACTAGCTATATAACTTATAGCCTTAACCTAAGCTCACCGCCTAGGGCTAAGATACCTCCCCTAGCAGAGAAGATAATACCAGACTAGAGCAGGAACTAGTGGCCCTAAGCTATCGTCCCCTAAGGGGACCTCGACAATTAACCCTGTACCCTAACACCTCCTTACGATAAGTGGCCCCACGCTTATTAAGTAGGCCTGTACAATCCTCTACGCTAATTAGCAATAGCTTAAACCTTGCTACACTCTCTACTAGAAGCGCGAGACAGGATAATTACACCTAGTCCTCCTTATAAGAGGACTAGACTATAGATAAATCTTTAAGTTAATAAGGAATAACCGCCGTAGACTTACCCTACGTAGGGATCCTAACATTAAAGTATACTAGATAAATATTAATAGAAGTGGCCTAGTACACATAGCCGCCCTTAAGATTACTTTTACGGAGGGTATTAATATTATTTGCATGTAAGAGCCAGCTACCTGGCCAGGCATACGCACTTTAAACCACCCTGGCTATAACCTCTACCTACTAGTAGATAGCTAGGATAGCTAGGAGACCTAGGAGGCAGAACGCCCCTAGGTCCTTATCTTTACCTATAAGGGCAACTAATTAAAAATCACACTACGCACTCTACTTTATAACTAGGATATATAGTAAATTAACGTTAATAAAATCTTAATACTTAATACTTACTAGGCGCCACAGACTACGCCCGTTCTTAACTATATTACCTACCTTACCCCACCTAACAGGTACCTTGCTAGGGGCGACCTTAACGCTAAATATAACATATTTAAGCCTAGAGCTATAACTACACACGGCGGTGCTAAACTAGCCTAATAGGCTATAAACAGCGGCATAGACTATATTAGCGAGCCTAAAGTTTCCACCTACCATGCGGGGCATGTTATAGACCTCTTCTTCTATAACATCCCCTTCGCTACTATAGCTATACGATTAGACATAAACTGTAGCTTAGACCACAACACGCTAGTTACTATAATACCTAAAAGGGGACAAGAGCTGCTTAACTAGTTCTAATATAAGGTCCCTACTATAAAGCTCTCGCTATTTATTAACGCTATCGCTAATAGGATAAAGGGCACTCCTAGCTTAGATAGACTACGCACTTATAAGCACGTTAATAGGCACGTTACTGCCTTAAAAGAAGTTCTTACTAACGCCCTAAAGACGGCAGGCAGAAAGAAAAGAGGGATAGGCTATTTAGCGCCCTAGTAGATAAACGCCTATAAATAAGCTTACCAGGCACACTTAAACTCGCTAGACAGCCACACTAGCTAAGGCCCTTCTAAGGAGACGCGCACTTTCCTAGTAATAGTCTATAAAGTAAAGAAGGAATACTAGCAACACACTATAGATAATATAAAAGATAACTAGAAACTGTTCCGAATTATTAACTAGTATAAGCTAGAACCCACTAGAACCCAGGCACTAATAGTCTTTAGAGGCATAGAGGTAACTAAAGACAAAGATAAGGCTAAGATACTTCGATAAGCACTGCTCTATAGATTTATGGCGGAAGACGACCTGCCAGAACCGTCCTCCCTATAAGAGAACCCCACTATCCCTTAGGACACGTACTTATTTATTAAAGAGACAGAGCGCTGCGTAATTAGGGTCTCTAGCACCTTACTAGGCGCTAATAGCATAACTATCTAACTACTTATAGCATGCTAGAACTATATTAGATAGTATATCTGCGATATCTATCGCGACCTACTTAAACTCGATTACTATCCTGTCGCCTAGACAGACGGGGAGATTATGTTTATTAAGAAGCTTAGTAAGAAGGACTATATGGTCCTAGGCTTTATAAGACCCCTCGCTATGCTACTCTACTTTAGAAAGGAATTTAAAAGGATTGCCGCCTAGCGTATAGCCTACTTAGCTATGCTACATGGCGTACTAAGCCCCTAATATAGGGGGGCTCTACTAAAAAGGTTAGCTATAGACTTAATTGCCGCCTTTACCTACGAAGTAGAACTAGCCTTTAGTAAAGGCTAGCATGTTACTATAGTTACTATAGACGTGCTTAGGGCCTTTAATGCCCTCCTCGTTAATTAACTACTATACTAAATAAAAGAATAAGACTAGTACTAGAAAGTCCTTGTGCTTACGCGTAATATTCTTACGAACTAATATATACTTATTTACTATAGCTAACAATAATCTGGCCGCCACCTAGTGGCTTGCGGCACCCTATAGGGCTCCCCCTTTTTACCTGTTATCTACATACTGTACCTGGCGGAACTCCTCCTCTAGGACACCACGCTGTAATTTAGATATACTAATAATATCTACCTATACAGAGCCTCTCACAGCCTTAACCTTAATGTTAAATAACTCGCTAAAGACGTCCGCAAGATTAATAGATATAGTATAAATAATAAGATTACTTTCTTACTAGATAAGCTTAAAATAATCTACCTTACACGGTAGAAAGAAGACTACGCCCCTCCCTATATTATTAATAAGAACCTTACTATACACCTTATTCTCCTTATAAGTAAGAATAGGGCCCTGCGCTAGCTAGGCGTATAGTTTAACTAAAAGCTTACCTTTAAGGCCTACGTTATAACCCGCGCTACTAAGATAAGAGTAGTTGCACATTATATCTGTAGCCTAGCTCGGATTAAATACGGCCCCTTACCAGGGTCCCTCCGCAAGGCAGTAATCTCCTACGTCCTCCTACGGCTCCTGTACGGCGCGGAGGCCTGGTATAGAGATAGGATAAAGCCCTCTAGAATCATGTGCCAATCGAGAAGCGCTAAGGTAAGCACCTAACTAGGCTAGCATATTAACGCACTTAATAAAGTCCTTAAGTAGGTATATAGAGCTATTATACTAGCTTATTAGACTATACCTACTACTGCCGTCTTCCAGGACGCAGAACTCCTTTTAGTAATAGTAGTACTTAAAATATATAAGCTTTGCTTCGCGGCACACTTACTAATAATTAATAATAAATACCCGCTAACTACTAGAACCCTCTTACTTATAGTTAAAAAAGGCTAAGGCGCAGGCCTCTTACAAAGAGCCTATTTAAAGGTATAGTAACTCGCATAGATCTTTAACCTAGTACCTTAACTAGAGTTCCGCGCCCCCTACTACTCCCCCAGGAGCCACACTAACCCTACAGGCTAAGTGGCCAAGAAGGACGCCGCCTATTACTTTAAGGAGTAGTAGGCTCTCCTCTCGCTAACTACTATTACTATCTTCTTAAATAGCTCTAAATAATAGATTAACGGCGTTAAGCACATCACATATGGCTATACTATATACAAAGGGTAGGCCCTTACCTTATAGGGCAATAGCTCCTTTAACCCTAGGTCCTACATTTTTAATACTAAAGCTATTAGCGCGTGGCGAGGACTCGCCTATATACTTAATATGCCTGCCTACTAGCTAAGACGTATATACATGTATATTAATAGCACTTCTATTATATAGTGCATAAGAGGCAACTTGTCCCCTTTCTTATAGTAGGCGTTCGTTAGGTGCCAGGAGATAATAGAGAATCTAGACATTACTATCTAGTGGGCCCTAGGTTACTGCAAAATAAAAGGGAATAAATTAGCAAATTAGCTAGCTAATAACGCAGCAAAGTCCCCTTAACCTCTATATGGCATAGTAGCTAAGCCTATAGTCTTAGGCCTTAAGTTAGACGTCCGCGCCTATACTAAGAGCGCTAAGATAGACTAGTGGCGCGCCCGCTTGCCTAAGTCGTTAAAATAGTACATGCAGTGGGACCTTACTTACTACCTTGCGAAATAGCTAAAGGAGCTTACCCTCTAACGACTAGCGCTTGCTAAGCTGCTGTCTATGCGCACCCGCCACGGACACTACGCCTAGTACTATAAGAAGTTTAGACACGAAGACGCCGTTACTAAATGCCCCTACGGGGCAGACCTGGCGCCTAACCTCATTATACACTGCCCACGATTAGTTCGAAAGTTCCGCTACTGGCCGAAACGGCCAGCGTGCCCCCCAAGCACCACCAGGGAGGGCGTGGAATACCTAAAGGCACTTAAGCCAAAAGATTTCCAACTTCTACTAGAGCTTGTTAACCCTATAGAATAAGTCTATATGTATAATAGATACACCCTAACACCTTAGCCTATAGGTAAGAAGACAAGGATTTAGCCCCCGCACGGAGGGGGGCGGACTCTTATAAGCTACTATAAGAAATAGTAATAGCTATATAGTAAGAAACGCCCTTACTACTTTAGCTAGCCTTAAATGGTTGCTCGGCGCGTCTCCATGCCCTATGGGAGGCTAGAACATTATGTTCCTAGACGTTAATCAATACTACTACTACTACTACTACTGACCCCACCTATTTTTCCGTATAATTAGATACCGTACATAAATTCATTCCCCTAAACGATACCCTGCTATTATCCTTAAGGGTTATTATAATACCAGCCAAAAGTCGTAAACGTAAGAGTACTTAGGTGTTTAAGGGGGGTAAGAATCCACCCTAAGCGACGCGGGTAGCTAAAAAGTCACGTATAATAAAGTTACCTTGCAAAAAAACTCTTAAAAAAGTAAAGGCTAGGGCACCTTTACAAAAGATAGTAAATAAAGCTATTTATATAACTACTACTAAGATAGCTAAGGCAGAGTAACTTAAGGATAAAGACGTTAAGGAGTAAGAGATATACCTAGAGGATAGCCTATTATTAGCCTAGCCAGGTTCTTTTATATAATAATTAGATAAGGAGCTTGCTAAAGTAATTAATAAGACTTATGTAAGGTGTTGCTATAGAGCGTACTATAATAATAAGATAGTTAACGGCGTAGAGGATAGTAATTATAAGCAACTACTTAGTAGTCTAACAACAGGCGAGGTTTAGAGATAGGCTAATAGCGTCGTTATAAAGATAAGCACCCAGGAGAAAGTCTCTATTAAAAGCCTTACTATTATTATATATTTAAGTTAAATTTTAGTAAAGGATTGCATAGCAAACGCTCTTAAACGCAGGGAGAGTTACTTACGTTTTACTAACGTAAAAACCAGCGTAGAAAAGTTACTATAATTAGCGCCCCCAGGGGCCACTACGTGTATGGATTTTAACTTAGTGCTACTACTAGAGTCACCTTAAGTGCCTACTTTAAGTCAGTCACGCGTAGGTAGCCCACAAGGCTCTTAGGTATAACTTACCGCTACTAATTGCCAACTCGCTAAGCTACCAGACGTTATAGCGATTAACTAGATAGGCAATAGGCTAGCCATCCAAATACGGGACGCGTGGAGGTGCCAGGACACCATGTGCTCGAACTACGCCCATGTGTGCTACTTTTAGCGTACTAAATCGTTGCTGGTGCGATTCTCCGATCATATGCCCGTCGAGGGCAATATAGTTGCCATATAGGCCCGCGAGGTGTCGCTGCAAAGGTGTACAGTTGCAGAGCCGTCAGACAACGTTCGGTTAATAATAGCGAGATCTCGTGGGCAGGTTGGGCGACGGCGGAGGAGGAGCGACTCTAACGGCGAGCCTATAATAAAAGATATGCTTAAATTACTAATCGCGTCTACGGCAAGTTAATTAGCATAAAGTTAGCTATCTTAAAGATTACCTACCTAGTAGCGAGAACCTAATCGCCTACTAAATAACTTACTAGTTTCGACGTAGGATCTATTAACTTATAGTAACGTAGAGGAGCTCTACTATATAACACTACTTTTCCTGTAGTAGTAGCTTGACAAGGGTCCACATAAAGATCGCAGAGATGTGAGAAAGGTCTTTACTATAGTTAAGGATAATAGAATTAACATTAATATGCTTATAGATCCCTTAGAGGCTGGCATGCCGTATACCTTATAGCAAGAGGTGTAGGAGCTACCGCCGCCTCTACTACTTAAACTTTAAGTATATGCTGTCTGATGGCAGCGTGGATTTAAAGGACTAACTCTAGAGCAAAAAGCTTAGTGCCTAGAGAATATGAAGAAGGAGAAAGAGCGTGTAGAGCAAGAGGAGCAAGAGGAGGACAAGGATAAGGAGAGCTTATTTATATAGCAAATATAAGAAGTTGCTAAAGCTTTTAGCTAGGTTACTAACGTTAATTTTATAGTTACTTGTACTTTACGCTCTAGTTATATTATTAATCGCTCCTAGACAGGGCGCGTCGTAAGTACTTTTATTAGGGGATTTACGTTCTTTATTTTGCTAATTTTAGCCTATAAAAATTAATTTTAAGGAATTTGCTACCCAAATATACGTATATTATATTAACTTATTAACAGAATTATATAGAACTACGACGTAAGTAAATTAACGCTAGTAAATAATAAGTCCACACGGGCTACTATCGTTAAGCTTAGCAATATTTACACTTAATAATAACGCGTTAATTACTTAAGTTCTCTATCTCCTATACACCTTACACCTGCTAGCCTAAGTAGCTAAAGTACTTTCTCGCCCGCTCGTCGTTATAGCAACCCTCCTGTACACCTAGCTCTAAGAAATACAAGAAATCCTAAAAGATAGGCGCTTTCTAGAAGTTCTTTTTTATCTATGACTTTAACGCTTTGAAGCTCTGCTCAATCGGATTCATATTAGGTAAGTACAGCGATAGGTACTCGAGTACTACCCCAGCGTCTATACAGAGTTATTAAATTTTGGCTAATTAATAAATAGATGCGTTATCTATTATAATTACTAAGCGTAGCCCTAGGTACGGCGTGCAATATAGCAGCACTTTACTAGCGAGGAACTCCTCTATTAACTTTGCCATAATTACTCCCTAATAGATAAGATAATTAAGATACCTATTAACGTCTATAGCTAGTAATAAACTCTACCTCTCTAACCTTTACGCTAAGTATAATACCTAAACTAGCGTATTTACCTCTAACTAAGTATATTTTTAATTGCCTGTACGCTCGTTGCAAGCGCTCTTATTAATTACTATTACTATCTCTACCTTATACGCCAGCTAGCAGCGAGCTCTAAACGCTTAACAGAGGACTACGTTACGCTTAGCTACCACTTTAGTTACTACTTTTTAACTCCACCTTATGCTGGCAAGAGTCTCCTATATAATTATCTATAAGGCTTTTACGTTGTACTCGTTATACAAGAAACTCTGCATCTTATCTAGGTAAGTATTTAGCTAGCTTAGTAGTAACTCTTTAAGCTTCTCGCAATAGTACTATAATAATAATGGCAGCCTACCTTACCGTACGCAGCTTGGCGGGTAAGGTTGCCCCTAGTACTCTAGACTAAGTTAAATCCTCCTAATTATTATCTTAGCTACTTTTATATCTCTCTAAATTTAGGTGTTGCTAACGTCGTTGTTTAATTAATTAATTATAGCCTGTAATACTATCGGCGGTAACTTAGCTTTGCTATAGGTCCCTATTAAGGACTTTTAGATTCTTATAATATATTAAAAAGTTAATATTTAGCTAGTAAATCCGTGTTTCAAATGACGCGCGGGAATCGATTACTAATACGCGGGGCAGGTCACATGTGTAGCGGGATTTTACGAAACGACAATAGCACTACAGACTCTCAGCCCCTAACTACCTCATTTAGGGCTCGGTAGCAGAGGGACTTTGATTAGGCTACAGAGGAGCAATGGGCGATTGCCATCGCCACACTCTATTCTCGCGCGGTTAGAGAGACCTGCATTTTCCTAATCCGGATATACCAGGGCCCTGGAATCGGCACCGCTGCCGACATCTTTGTGCGACAGCGAGACTATACGGTCAGAGTGTGCGACATCTGGACCTTGCGGCTTTCTCTGCAAAAAACCTTAACGTCGTACCCGGTGCCTGTAGATCTTTTCTCGCACCTTGAGTTATCTACAAACCCACCCAGTACAGTCACTCCGCAGTAGTCTGGTGCGCCAAGGTGATCGGCGTCAGTTTCGCGAAGCGACTCCCCCACCAAAATAACCCATAGAGTATCGAAAAGTAGGCTAAATTTAATAATTCTTAGTAGTAACTAGTAAATTAATACTTAATACTTTATTTAGTAACTATTTACGTACATGCAGGCAGCGATTCTATCTAGTATACTTAATATAAGATAACGTATAAGGCGCGTTAGGATCCTCTACTAGTAGTCCTTTAAGGTAGTATAAAACCTCTCCTATTTATCCTTACTAGTTCTAAATTTAGTTATATAGGGATAGCAATTCCTTATCTTACGTTTAAGCTGCCACCAAAGGTGCTCGATAGGGTTAAGGTTAGGAGAATAAGGTAGGAAATTAATAGTCTAGATTTTATAATTAACTAAGAAGTCGCGCGTATAAATTACTATATAAATCTAAGCGTTATCGTGCATAAATCGCTTACCTAGTAGGTATAAGTTTAAAAAACCTTCTTCTAGTATTTTAGTGTAGCTTTAAGTGGTGTATCTATTACGCGGCGCTGTAGGGTCTCTCTACATAATAATAAGTAGTGATCGCCAAGTACGCCCTCGAGAATCAATCCATATTAAAGCCTATACTATCTATTAAGGTGGCTAACTAGTAAATTATTCGGAGGTTATACGGCGCTCCCACTTCTTATAGGGATACTTAAACACCCACTCGGCGTTAGCGCTGCGACCCTTTTAAATAGAGCACTTATCTAAGAACTAGAGAGACGTTAAGCGCTAGTTAAAGTTTCTATACTTATAATAGAACTTAAGCTATAATTAGGTAGTAGCTTTATTAATTTTAGGCCTTTACTTAGTTTTAAAGTTAGTAAGGCCTTGTTCCTTAAGTGCTCTATATAGTGTATTATTAGAGATGTCCTTCTTAAGGTGCGCCTCCTTAGCGAGCTCTTAATAGGTAATCTTTAGCTTTTTTTATACTTATCGCAGTAGCGTTTATTTCTCTTAATAAGTAAGCTTAAGAGGCTGCCTACTACAAGGGCGAGAGGTGTTATTACCTATTTTATTATACCTCTTAATAGTGTCGCGTATACACTTTACTATACAGCGAAACTTGCGCGCTAGCTCTGCTAGCATTGCACTAGCCTCTACCTTAGAGATAATACCTTTCTGTGCCTGCGCTATTAATTCACTACCCGCGACGCAATTTGCGCTTATTTCTAAGCTAAAAGCTCTTATTTTGGTGGAGATAGAGAGGGTGGAAGTGGTTGAGGTGTTTGGCGTGCGCGCGTCGGGTTGACACTAGCGCACCAGACTAATGCGCTAGTACTGTATATTATATAGGAAGCTACTACTAACTAAAAAGTATTTATACTAGTGCGTTAGTATAAATTATATTATACTAAATTTTTATAATTTAATTACTTCTATCACGGCTATAATTAGGTCTATATTGGTGGAGATGCAGCGCGTTGAAGTTGGGGTATTGCATGGTGGGGTGGCGCGTTCGGTGATGCGGCACGCCAACTGCCAAGCTACGGTATGTGGCGCTCCTATTACCCTGCCGAGACAGTCAGTGCGCCGCGACACTAACGCGCCACCCCAACAGATGTAGCACCTTAACTTTGACGCGCCGCATCTCCACTAATATAGATCCAATTAAGGCTGCAATCATCGCTATCGACTCACGAGAACCTAGAGAAACTTTCTTATATAGAAAAATTATAGAAGAATTTGGTGTTGTGCGGTCAACATTAACGCGCCGGCATAGACGCGCTATGTAGGCGCGTACATAGCTACTATAGACTTGCTAAAATCTTAACTAATAATAAGAATTTAAGCTCCTATAATATATATAGCGTTTTACTTAAAAAGGTCTACCCCCTACGCGTTAAATAATCTAAAACTTTACATTAATTATTGCTAAAAAGAATGTCTCTATGCAATAGGTTAATTACTTTATTAAGCGCCACCCTAACTCCCTAATCTCGCGATGGACGACTAGGCTAGATAGTAATTACTATAACGCTAATTTAGGCGCAAGATATAGGCTCTACTTTAAGCTTCTATATAAGAAAATTATAAAGTATGGCATAGAGCCTTAGCATACCTACAATATGGACGAAAAAGGCTTCCTACTCGGCATCACTGGCAGTCAAAAAGGATCTTCGACAGGCCTATATATGAGAGTCGCCAAGTGAGGCAATCTATCCAGGATGGCAGTCGTGAGTGGATCTCGCTCATCGCATGTATATGCGCCGATAGATCTACTATTAATCTATTACTAATCTATCGATCTAACGCTGAGACTCTATAATCAAGCTAGGTTAAGGAAATTAACGTTAATTCTTATAGAGTTTTTATCACCTTATCAACCTCTAGATAGTTAAACAACAAAATAGGGCTTTAATAACTAAAACAGGTGTTTAATTGCTGTACTAAGGAGAAGGCTTAATAGCAGTAGTAACTCTTAGTCCTTAATAGGCATGGATCTTACGTTACTATAAATTTTATTAACTACTATAATTAGAAAAAGATCCTCCTTGCGATATTTCCCCCTTACGCCACTTATACGCTATAGCCTCTAGACGTCTATATATTTAAGTCTCTTTCTACCGCCTACTCCGACGAGCTCTTCGCATACCTGTATAAAAGTTAGGGGCTATTAATAATTGCTAAAAGAGACTTCTTTACACTATTCTAGAGGGCCTAAATAACGTTAGTTACGCCGTAATTAATTACTAAAGCTTTTAAGTATATAGGTATCTTGCCGCTAGATCCTACACTAATCCTTAGTTAATTTAATAAAGATAAGTCTCTAGAATAGAGATCGTGTAAAAGCTCTATTTTAGTACTTAGCGCGTTTAATTAGCGCAAAATTAATTAGCTTTTAAAGGTTGTTATTAATACAGGGGGAGGTAATAAGGCCAAGAAGCTAAGTCACACTATATACTTAATCTCTATACAGAAACAGCTCCTAGAGCATAAGAATTAGGGGCTACGAGAAGCCCTCACAAACTAGAAACAGCGTTAAATAAAGGGCAGGACTCTACCTTTTAAGCAGCTAGATAAGTAGTATAGAGGATCTGTTTTCTAGTCACCTACCCGCGTATAGAGGGCGCGCGATTCTCTCAGCCAATAAAAGGCTAAAAAGCAACAACTACAACTCCAGAAAAGTAAGCAGAGAGAGATCTAGATAGTAAATAGGTAGCTTAAAGCTTATCTACTATAGGAGAAGCGTGTTACGCGTATAGTAGCTAAAAATACGCGCGCTAAGAAAAAAGCTAATTAGGCTACTAAGTAACGCCTTTATTAATAGGCTCGCAAAACTTAATAATAACTTTAAAAATGTCTTAAAATTGCTAAAAAGGGAAGCTAGAATGCTTTAAAAGCTACTTATATAATTATAAAAAGGAAGAAGCCTACGCCAGCATCTATACGCGTTAATATAGTAATATCTACGCTATTAGCGCTAGCATCGCGCAGTGGCCAAATAATTAGAATACTAAGTAGATATTTATAATTTAACTAGCTAGTAATCTTCTATAGCTCTATAAAATCTTAACTCTAGAAAATTTCGCGATAAAAGCTTTTGTGTAAAACTCTACAGCCTCATGTTGCTGGCTGCGGTGCTGGTGTTGGGGTGGCGCGTTAGTGTCGCGGCGCACTGACTGTCTCGGCAGGGTATTGAGCGAGTGGGTATATCGCACATCGTCTCCAACATTATCCAACCGAGCCTACCTATGCCTTCCCATTCGGCTCCGCCAACGCCGTCAAGTCTTCCTGCGCTGTCACGAATCACTCTACTCCCGGCCTCTCAGCAGCTTTCTTTTCGCCAGCGCCGTTTTTCTCGCTAGTCAGTGCCCCGATATCCGCGGTGACGAATCGCTCGACACCCGGCCTCTGCACGTCGTCTTTGGTATCTTTGTCGGCATCTTTATCTTCAGCACCATCAACGCTCTGTCCGTCAAGATTAAGCTGCTTGTTCTCTTGTTCAAGCCCAGGTGAAACCAGATGCACACTCTGGAGCGTTAATGTACTAGCATTCACGTCCCTCTCTTCACCTTCCACCTTGAGACGGAAGGGATACGCAACACCACCTCTCGTCGGTCGTGTGCTCAATGTATCAGTCGCTGGGATCAGTGTAGGCGGACTCTGCGGTCTGTCGTCTCTAGGCAACACGATGGTCGGCGTGGTCGCGCCACCACTGCCATCACGCTCAGGCGCGATAACAGTCGCATCCGCCAGACTCGGACTGGGCGGCGCGAGCTGCGTAAGGTTGTCCATAGACTTGCTTATCTGACCACGGTCTGTGACGGTGGAGTGACGGGAGCGAGAACGGGAGCGGGCGGCGTCGGCGACCGTGGCGAGGTGTTTGTTTGATTTGCGACGGGTGGTGGTTCCGGGCTCGGAAGAACCGTCTGTGGGCTGCACACTGGTCGTAGCAGCTTCTCGGTCGGGGGCTTGGTCGGCTTCACCTTCCCGGACAATCTGCACGCAGCTCGTGAGTATGCTGATAAAAGAGGTGGGAGGAAAGTGGGGCAATGCGTACAGTAGCTTCATCGTGTTTACTTCCCCACAAACTCCACAGAGCCATCCCCCAACTTTTCTTTGTCTTCTTTTCTTTCTTCATGCCCTTTACTCTCCTCCCAGCAAGCGCCGTCGGAGGTGGTGTCTCGCCTTCGAATCTCTCGTACCCCTTCTCCATTTCGCGCATGCGCCGTCGTTGTATCTTGAGCTTTTGTTTTGCAAACTTGCCGTTCCATTGCTGCTGGGCCGCCATCCACTTGTTGACTGGACCTTTTTTCGGCACCCCGACTTCGGTGCTTTGTAGGTTCAGTGCTGGGAGTTCTTTGGGCGGTGGAAGCGGGTAGATGCGTCCGTGGCGGTCCACGCGCTGGCGTATCATGTGGTTTTCGAAAGGTGGGATGGGATTGCCTGCTCTGCCTACTACAGCACCCTTTTCTTCTTTAGTATTGACACTTTCGAAGCCTAGATGCTGCGCGCTTTGGGGCATGCTCAGTTTGATGTCGTCAGAGGCGAGCTGGCTGTCAGATGAAGTGGACACGGTTTCGGTGCTAACGATGGATATGCTTTCGTCGTCCATGATGTCAATGGAGGTTTTTTGTGCCCGAGCCAACGCCCAGGCGGCGAACTGCGATACGCCGCGGTACATGTGCTTTGCGGGCCGAGTGAAGCTAAGAGTATGTGCAACGTGGCACAGGTCGTCCCAGACCTGCAGCTGCACATTTGTGGGTCTGTATCTCATTGCTTGAGCTTGAATTTCTTCGGCAGTTTGGTGATTGGAGGGAGGAGGAAGATAGACAAGTGGCTGCGCAGCTTTATGAGCGAGATAGATCTGTTCATCGCGAAGGAGCTCTCCTCCGCCGACCTGAATCAGAAGTGGTGGGAGGCCGCCTAGCGAAGGCTGCAGTACTGGCGAAACAAGAGGGTGGGTAAGCATGTGGTTCGGCGCGTACATCTGGATCTGGTCCTTGATCTCGATGAGCTTCCCCTCGAGCTGAAGGGAGAAGATGGATTTGGGCCCTATGCTATATTTGCCGTCCCGAGACACCCAGATGTCATCGCCAGAGCCATTGGCTTCTTTCGATTCTGATGCATTTAAAATGTCCTTCAAGTCGGGTTTGTCCTCGTCCGTGAACGAGAAGCCTCGCACGCGGTCCTGCTTCTCTTCCTTCTTTGCCTCCTTCTCTGCCTTCTTATCTTGTAACGGAGCTGCCTTGTCATTTTTCGGATTCTTCCCTTCGAGGGCGAGGAGATCTTCAGCATTTGGAGGCGGCCAGCTCATGCTGGGTTTGTGTATGAAGCCGTGGGCGGGAATGTAATCCATCTTGCCGTCACCGGCCAAACTCGGAAAGCTGTGGGTGAGATCGACCCAGGGACTCAACAGTACGGCTCCTGCCGGCAGAGGTATTCCCTGGTCTCGCATGACGACCAGCATCGTCAACACCATGCCTCCGCCTGCCGAGTCGCCCGCCAGTATGATGGTTGCCGGATCATGCTTCTCTTCCAGAAGCCACAGATACGCCGACAAACAGTCCATGAGCCCACACGGGAACGGAAACTGCGGTGCAAGCCTGTACCTCGGCGCCAGCACTCTTGCTTTCAGCTTGCGCGCGTGCCTCTGCATCTGGTAGCGATGCTCGTCCACGCTGCCGAAGTAATAAGCTCCACCGTGCACGTACAGCATGATCCTCTGCCCCTTTATGTTCTCGCTCTTCTTCCTGACCTCCATGTCCTTCCTCATCTCGATCCACTCCGCCTGCAGCTGCTCGCTCCCTTCGCGCCTCCACTCCCACCACGTGCGTCCACCGACGGCCTTGATCCCTTCGGGTCCCAGCTGTGCGCGCACATATTCGGCAGAGCGCTTCAGTTGGGTGTCGGGTATGACGACGTTCTCGACGTGTACCCAGGCTGGAACGGGCACCCATTGGGAGGTGAAGTCCTGCAACTCGTCGACGGCATGGAAGGACGCGTAGTGCAGGAAGCGTCGGACGAGCTTGAGGCCCTCGTGGTAGGAGATGTGCGCCGTGGGCTTCTGCTTCAAGGGGCGACGATTGAGATAGTGACTAATGTACGTCTCGATAATGGTAGGCGCGATGGCCGCGCCGACGGTGATGGTGTTTACGGGCATGGCGGAGCGACGGCACTGGCCTATAGAGCAGCCCACGCACTCAAAGCTGAGGGAGAAAGGAAATGTTAGGAACTATGTAGGAGGAAGGATGACGAGAACATAGCACACCCTGTCCTCGTCGCATTCCGCCCTGGGCGTGGTCCAACGTGAGACATTTCCTAGAGTGGAGTGTCCGTTCCTCAGATTGCCAATTCAGGGTCCGAGACCCACATCTACGTCATCGCGTGTTTGGTTCTAACCACATTGAGCCGATACACTTCACTTTGGGACGACCGGGAAAATCCTTCGTTGCTTCAGGCGTCGATATTTCAAAAAGAGGTGACTACAATCATGTTTTCTATGTAGACGCGAGGGAGTGAATTGAAAGTGATGCGTATGGGGCCTTGATTGGAAAAAGCATCTAACTTCTAAACAGCTTCAGCCCTTGCTCTTCAGCATCCACCGCATCCTCTTCTCCGTTCTGCACTTCGTCCTCCTCGCCCAGAGCCAATCGTTGTCCAAATAAGCTACTAAAGAGGTCATCACACTGTCGCTCGTTCCAGAGCCCTCCTTCTTCCGGTGCCATGAAGTTCTGCAGCTTCTCATGTACCGTATATCGCAACCGCCGCCCTTTGCTAGCCTTTGTGTCCACCACCTTCTTCGTCTTTGCTTCTCGCGCTACCTGCCACGGCGCTTGTACGACGAACTCGGCGGTGCCGTTGTTCGAAAGGTCAGCGGATCGTTGCTCGAGCAACTCTTTCAGAAGCAAGCCATAGAAGTCGGCATCGTCGTAGATGTTTGCATCGGGGACTGGCTTGGATGTCGCCGACTGGAGTGGTGCACATGATCGAGGTGTCTGCGTTCGCGCAACGAGGTGAGAAGAGTTGGCGAACTGGGAATCGAGCACTTCGGTCAACGTTTGCTCGGCACTGACATTGAGCTGCCTCTGTGCAGTGGCAATCTTTGCTGTGCGTGTCTTCGTGGACCACTTCTCCAAGACTGCTCGTCGCTGCTTCTTTGCTGCCGTTTCAGGCGCACGCAAATTGTCCCAGATATCAGAAGAAGGCGTCGTAAACGTGAAAGATGTCCGCTTTCGCTTTTCGCCAGTCCGCGCCTCCTCAAGTGATACCCTCATGTCTGTAAGGTTATTTAAAAGTGTTATCGCCGCAGCTTCAGCAGCCTCGATCGAAGAAGTTGGTGCAGTTTCGTCTTTGTGAGGTGTGGCAACCATGGAGTTTGTCGAAATGAGGGCTTTCTGCAGGCGCACGCGGGTATTGAGGAATGAGTCGAACGTCTTTCGCTGGGCCTTGATGGCTTGGCCCTTGGCGATGTCGGATTGCGCGGCGGCGGCGATGCTGGTCGTGAGCGACTTCTGGTCCTTCATCAAGTCGCGAACTGAGTCCGACTCCGGTTTGTTCTTGCCCATAATGGCTCTCAGCTCCGACCTGTCGCCATTTGCGTCATCTTCAGATTCCTCATCATCCGAAACAACCTCAGATTTTGCACTTTCCTCGTCTTCTGCGCCGTCCATATCCTCATCCGCCTCTGAGCCTTCCTCGTCTTCCACAGACCCTTCTTCGGCCTGGTCTTCGTCGTCTTCTTCGCTATCCGAACCCGCCTGGTCCAGAGCTATGCCATCCTCAAGTTCCTCCTCGCTTTCTTCCTCGTTCTCACTGATTTCGCCATTGGGCCGCTCCGCAAATGGATCGTCGCTGTCCTCATCTTCGACGGCGTGGCGGCTAACCCGAGTGCCGGTATATTGCGGGCCCAGAGGAACAGCCTCCTTCTTCCTCAACTTGCTCTTTCCTACATCGGCATAGTGTTCGCGACCTGCATTATCGTCTTCTGCGCCGGAGAAATCGGACTGCTCATCGTCACTCGAGCTTGACGGTGCCGGGTCGAGCAGCGCCTCGGGGTCGAAATCTGGGCGATATTGTTAGTGCAAAATTGCACCCTCATATCGGTCATCTTTACCTGTAATTTTTGACTTCTTCATGGCGATATCTGTAATTTGCGACGTGTGAGAAACTGATGAGCAGTTTTGCGGCCCCACAAAAAAGTTTCCGCTGCGAAATCTTGGCAGGCGCGGGCGGCATGGTCGCAGCTTCCGTCTCAAGCTGCGGAGCTTCTTCGCCGCTCATTCGTCACCTCACGATGCGACCATGAATAGGCGATTATTCTCGACTCTGCGGTGCTTGCAGCATGAGAACCCGCTGGTATGCTTCTGGAGTGTATGCTACGACTAATTGAGATGCTGATGAAGGGTCCCAGGGACTCCCGCGCTCCGGCGCACCGCCACAGATGCCTCGCATGCAACGCGGGCTACCACAAAAGCGAAACATCAAGGACGTGAAAAAAATCGTCGCCGTCTCATCAGCCAAAGGCGGTGTAGGCAAGAGCACCATCGCAGGCATGTCACGCCTCCAACAGATATGACGACCCGTCTGACCATTTGCAGTCAACTTGGCCCTCAGCTTTGCGCGCAGTGGCTACAGAGCTGGCATCCTGGACACAGACATTTTTGGTCCTTCGATTCCCACTCTGCTGAACCTCTCCGGCGAACCAAGACTTTCAGCTGGTCAGTTTTCTCTCTGATGCAGTCAGGACCCACCCCCACCCGGAATCTGACACGCCGTCAGGCAACCAACTCATCCCGTTATCGAACTATGGACTGAAGAGCATGTCCATGGGCTACCTAATCCCAGAGTCGTCGCCGGTAGCATGGCGTGGGCTAATGGTGATGAAAGCTCTGCAGCAGCTTCTCCACGAGGTCGAGTGGGGCAGTCTTGACGTCCTCGTGTTGGATATGCCGCCTGGCACTGGCGATGTGCAGTTGACCATCACCCAACAACTTGTCCTCGATGGCGCCATCATCGTATCCACTCCGCAGGATCTCGCGCTTAAAGATGCCGTAAAAGGCGTTGAGCTTTTCCGCAAAGTGAATACGAACATCTTGGGGCTCGTGTGCAACATGAGCGGCTTCCAGTGTCCCGGATGCGGGGAGACGCACAACGTGTTCGGAGACTTGAATAAATTACGGAACATGTGCCGGACGTACGACCTGAGGCTGCTGGGCGAGCTCCCCCTGCATGCTGCCATGGTTGCAGACGCTGAAGATGGGAAGCCTACCGTGGTCGCGGAACCGGAGAGCCTAAGATCCAAAGTGTTCGCCGCCATGGCAAAAGAAGTGGCAAGGATAGTCGAACTGGACAAGTAATCAACCTACCAAGCATTGATACGTCAGAGATACAGTCATTCGGGCCCAGAGTTATCAGCCATGTCCAAGGCTACCTTAGGTCCTGCTTTATCCAAGCAATCGCGTGGGATTTCGCGTAGTTGTGGACCTCGTTTCGTTGGCCCGGTTGTCATTGAGATAAATTTTCACACCTCTTGACGAATCAAAACAGAGGAATATTGGCAAAGTGAGGGCAATACACTTGCCTCTAAGCAGGCCAGGATAGCGTGCGGACTTGGTCGAGTGCGGTTCCCCATCACAACCTCGCAGACTTTACACCACGAGGTGGCTCGGTCAGAGTGGGGCTATCTTAGTCGCAACGCTAGTCACGTTGCTGATGGAACCAACAGATCGGTCACCTCATGCAAGCTTTCAGCATCGAAGCACTACCGAGCGACACAACATCAGTAACACAGTATTCTTAAATTTTAATACACCAATAAATATTGCGATTTCGGTATCCTCGACGCCTTGTATCAAGGCTTTCAAGATGGTCAAATTTCCCAATGAGGAACACTAACAAACCAACATGGTCAGAAAAATCACCTCCACCATCAGAAAAAGTTTTCAATCTCATACACCGCTTCATACCTAATCTAGAGTCACTAATCCGGCACTTCGGAGTTCGGTTTGTTCCTGCGCATCCTCGGCCTCTTTTCACCACGCGATTGAATGGTGTGTAGTGTTCGCGTGGCTGGCATGGTACTGCCTTGTACTACCCTCGAGCATTGACATTATGTCTATATAACAGTGAGCCAACGCGTTGACCATCCGAACGACTTTGAAGCAGCATTACTACAATTGCTCTCTGCTCAGCTCAAAGCCGACCCGACGACATGGCCACCGTGGATTTCCTGGCGGACAAGGAGAACGGCATCTTGCACCAGACGGTGCAGGTGGTGCAGGTGCCAGTGTACGAGCAAGATATCAATGATGATATCGTTGTCGATGCTGCGGCTGGTAATGTGGACAGCTACTTGAAGCTCGCACCTGACGGCCGTACGGTATTGGTTCCTCAGCCGTCCGACGACCCGAACGACCCTCTCAACTGGTCTTCCACCAAGAAGCATGCCATCCTCATCGTCTTGTCCATCACCGCCGGTCTAGGAGACTACAGCTCCGCTGCTGGTATTCCACTTATCATGTCCCAAGGTCTCGAATGGAACCGTACCCCCGCTAAGGTTAACGAAACGGGCAACCTCAACGTGCTCATGGTGTAAGCTTTCCTCCCATCCTAACCTCTCTTCTAAGCTAACCTCTCCAGCGCAATCGGTGGTCTCTTCTGGATCATAGTCTCTACCTGGTGGGGCCGCGGTCCGGCACTCTTCTGGTCCACCCTCACTGGCTGCGCCTTCACCATCGCCTGCGCCGTCACGCACAACTACTCCGTCTACTACGGCTTCCGTGTTCTAATGGGCTTCTCCTTCTGCGCCTTCCAGATCGTCGGCCTCGCCTGCATCAAAGACATGTTCTTCTTCCACGAACACGCCCGCAAAATCGGCATCTGGGCCTACGGCGTCTTCCTCACACCATACCTCGCGCCCATGTTCTCCAACTTCATCATCGCAGGCACCCACGGCCGGTGGCGCGTCGCCTTCTGGCTCGTCTTCGCCGTCGGCACCTTCGACCTCCTCCTCATCCTCCTCATCTCAGACGAAACCTACTATGACCGCAGCATCCCCGCGCACAAGCAGCCCGCGCGCCCAAAAACCTTTGTAGGCCGCATGGCGCGCCTCACAGGTGTCTGGCAAATCCAGAACCACAACGCGGCTGGCTTCTACCACCTGCGTCACGCGGTAACGCGGCTGGTAAAAACGTTCCTCAAACCCATCATGATCCCCTGCATGATCTACTACGCCATGACCTTCATGTGGGTCGTTGGCATCAACATCACATCTGCCATCCTCCTCCAAACACCCCAGGAATACGGTGGTTATGGCTTCGACAACAACGCCATCGGGTACCTTCTCTTTGCGCCGCTCGTCGCCGTCACGATCGGCGAGCTCAGCGGCCATTTCTTCAACGACCTCATCGCGAAGCGCTACGTTAAGAAGCACAACGGCGTGTTCAAGCCTGAAGCGCGCCTGCTCATGAACCAGGTCGTTGTTTTACTCATGGTGCCGGGGCTCGTGCTCGTGGGCCAGACGCTAGAAAAGCATTTGAGCTACGCGGGCATTATTATGGGGTGGGGTATGTATGTAATAGGCAGTATGTTGGCGAGCGTGAGTTTGACGGCGTATTGTTTGGATTCGTATGGGAGTGCGAGTTCGGAGGTTGCGGGGTTGTTGAATTTTGCGCGTGGTATGTATATCCCCAGTTTGAGGGTCGAGCGTGTGGGCTAATGCGTTACAGTTGGCGCCGGGTTTAGCGTTGGATATTTCCAAGAGCCCTGGGGCAAGGTCAATGGTTATGGCCAGTCGTTTGGCATCCAGGCTGCTATCGTGGCCGCGGCGTCGATTATCCTTACGGTGCTGCAGATCTATGGTGCGAGGATGCGCGCGAAGAGCGGTCCTGTCGTGTAAGAGTAGGCTGGTGGTTCGTGGGTAAAACCGGAGGTAGTGTGCTGCTTTCCAAGTATTAGCTGGATATGAGAGTGGTGGCGGGAGGTAATGCGCGGTGCAAAGGGTTGGAGGACGATACCTTGTATGTAGAATTGAAGATTAGTAATGAATGATGGAACATAAAAGCATACTCACCCTGAGCAATGCTCTACATTTGAAGCTGTGCGGTCCAGTTGTGCATTTTGACCCACGGAATCGACCAATCTACACGCAACCCTTGACATGTATGTCCATCCCTCTCCCTACCAATCACTCCCCCTCATTCATCCTTCTTTAACCCCCCTACCGATCCACCACTCCCCCTACACATCCTGCCCCGCCATCCACTCCTCCGCCTCCTTCTTATACTCCTCCCTCCACCTTGTCAACGGCGGCCTCTCATTCACGATATCCCCAACAGTCCAGAGCATACGCTTCTTGTCTGTCTCCTCGCTGACGTCGTTGTCAGGGCAAATGATGTAGAACTTTCCGTCAGCCATCTTTTGCTCCATGTAGGATGCTACTTGCTCGGCGGACCAGGCGCCCGCGGGCTTGTCGGCTGTGGTGCCAGGCGTGTTGCCGACCTGTGGGTTGTTACACTCGTTTCGATAGAACGGAGTAGCGGGAAGGTGGATTCGGAGGTGGATATGACGACACGAGCTGAGGGGAGAGCACTTACCAATCCCGTAAACGTCCATCCAGGAACGAGCAGGTGCACCGATAAATTCTTGTCCTCGCGGAGGTCCCAGCTTAGATGCTCTGCCAGCGTTTTCACAGCAGATTTACTCGCGTTGTACGCGGGGTTTCCTGGGGGGTTTGTGATGCCCTGCTTGCTGCCTGTGATGACGATGGCTGCAGGGGAGCCATTCTTGCGGGCTTGGAAGGAGGGCACGTATGCGTTGAGTCCGTTGATCACGCCGAAGAGGTTTGTGGAAAGGACCTGATAAGAAGTTAGCGAGGGCTGTGCTTGGAAAAAGGTATGCTAGCGCAGTAGCGATGAGGCTTGAAGACAGACTGGACGAGTCGGTGCAAGGGTGCGTCCACGTGATGGGAGCCGAGTTCATTGCGGCGTCGTCCTCGTGCTATGTATGGGATAGAGAGC
Organism: Bimuria novae-zelandiae CBS 107.79; assembly: GCA_010015655.1. Lineage (NCBI taxonomy): Eukaryota > Fungi > Ascomycota > Dothideomycetes > Pleosporales > Didymosphaeriaceae > Bimuria > Bimuria novae-zelandiae. The sequence continues at coordinate 82,129 of ML976711.1, read as the reverse complement.
CGAAGTCTGCCACTCTCTCTGCCGCAGCGGCATCCCCTCGGCAAATCTTCAATCCGCCCTAGATAGGGCTGCGATTCAGGAAAGACTGCTCACCTTCTGGAAATACTCCGCATCTCCCCACGTGCCTCTCGGCATAGTCCCGGCATTCAGCATCAGAAAATCCACATCACCAACTTTCTCCTTCACGCTCTTCCAGTCTTGCTCTGAACTGACATCCGCCTGAAGAAATTCGACGTCTTCTTCAAGACTCTTTTTCGCAAGGTCAAGTGTGTCTTTGTTGAAGTCGAGTATAGAGACGCGCATCCCATGCTTCAGGCAGAGCTGCGCCACAGCGAGCCCGACGCCTGAGGCACCGCCCGTGATGAGGGCTTTGGAGCCGGTTTGGAACACAGACATTTTCTGTCTTTTCAGAAGACCTCAGTGCGTCGTTAGGGTAACAGAACTGCCGTGCACGTCGTCAGCGGTCAATGTTTCAGGCCGCCGAGCAGGAGCGAATGCAATCTGCAGTGCGTAATGTGGTAGTTGATAGGTTTCGGTTGCAGAGAAGCTACAAAGGGCGTGCTTCTGGAACATGCACACAGGCGCAGAGCGGGGGAATGAGGATCAGGAGCGGCAGGTGGCTTACGCGGCCTGCGGTGAAGTCCGTGTTTTAAGTTTGATACACAGCCTTAGAGGTGCCTACGACCTAGCAGGGGGTTTACAGTTCCAATGAGATGGTAAATGATCAAAAGAATCTTAGGCTAAAACAATATCTTGAATGTGTGGCTGAATTTATGGAAGTGGAGAGTGAGTCGTGTGGCCGGGCATAGCGAGTGGCCGAAAATGCCAAGACCCCATCAAAATCTACACTCTACACAATAGTACAGAACGCACACAAATAGTAATAAGAAATTGTAGTAGGCCAATCTACTCAGAATCTACTTCTACTTCTTTTTTACACGTGCGCGAATTATGCCTAGTCTTGCTATAGCGTCTATAGCGCTGTTAAGTTAATTTGCTTCTATTAGCGCGCACCCTCTTCTTCGCCTTCTTCTTATTACTACGCGCCGTAAAGTCCTTTAAGGTAGCTAGTTACTAGCTATTAGTAGTTATAAGGACCCCTTCCTGCTATAGTTACTTTCTCTTATATAATTTACGTTATATAGTAGCCTTATTAGTGGCTTAAAGCTTAGCGTTACGCTTTATTATTAATACTAAAGAATACGCTATTAGCTTAGCGCCTTTTATAAGCTTTTTAACTACCTTAACTATACTTATTAGGGAGCTATCTAGGTGCCTCTAAATCCTCTCCTTTACTAGCGTCGATTATAACCCTAATTCTAGGGTGTTACTAGGCGTCTGCGACTGCCACGTACTATCGCGTATAATAGAAGGCGAAGGCGTAGGTAGACAAACGTTAAACTTTAATATTACTACTTCTAAGTTAAGGGGAATAAGGCTAGCGCCTTAAAAGCCTCCTTAGATATTACTTTAAGTTATTATAGCCTTAAAAGTGGTAATAAAACAAGGTAGGAACTTAATTTTAGTAATATACGTAATATAGTTGCGTATTAGATCCTTGGCTTGGCGCCCATATGCCTTCTTTAACGGCGAGAAACACCCCACATCTAGTGGCTACAGGAGGTGCGACGAATATGGAGGCATATAAAGAGTAATACTCTTCTTATCCTTATAGTATTGCTGGAATTTAAGCGAGTTATAGCTCTCGTAGCTATTAATAATAAGTAACTAATAGCTACTAATAGTACGCTTTTTTATATGCGCGTTAAAGTGCTTTAGCCACTATAGACTAAGCTTATTATTTATCTAGCCATTCTTAGAGACTGCGAGAACCTAGTCGCGAGGTAGATCCTTCTCTTAGTACTAGGCAGAGAGGTGGTGCTTGCCCTGAAAGATAAGGAAGGGTGGGATCGCCCACCCTGTCGCGTTAATGCTATAAATAGCTATTGTCTACTTTTAATTGCCCTACTACACGCTCTTTAGCTTACCTTAATGCTTAAAGCTTATAATAACTACTCCTGTTAATATTATGCCTATTATAAAGCTAGTCTCGTTAAAGTTGTAAGTATCTTTATCCAGGATACTATACTTAGCTTTAGTATTCTCTACAAGCCGGAACTAGCCCTATATAACCTTAGGATCCTCACAAAGGGCTCTCTTATAGTTATACTTTTAATTAAACTTAACTTGGAGCTTTAGCTAGCGCTTAATAAAGTAGTAAGGCTACCTTTAACTAACTAGCTTGTTGTGGCGTGTAGCTAGTAAAGAATTAGCTATATCTTTTATAGTAGCGAGCTAGGGCGGAAACCCTTGCGTATTTAGATTAAGTATATACTATATAATTGCCTACTCCTTTCTTATAGTAAGTCTTATTAAGTTAGGTGCGTAGTCGCGTTAAAAGGTAGTTCTAGCGCGTTTCTATTATAGTGTTCTTTTAGTAATACTATAGACTACTACAGCGCGTGAAATTAAGAGTAGTGCGTCTCCTTTAATAGCTTAAAGCGCAAGCTATAATCTAGCCTTTTTTAATTTAGGTAGTTTATTGCGTTGTTAAGACATCGCGTTGTAGTAGAACGTTTTGATGGGGTCTTGGCATTTTCGGCCACTCGCTATGCCCGGCCACTCGCTATGCATGTACGTTATTATTTATAATTTATATTAACGTACTTGACAAGCGAGCTAGTAGTATAAGCGAACTAACACCCCACCTAACTTTTCGCGACGCGCCTCTAGTAATAACAACAGCTTAATTACCTCCTTCTTAATTATTTTATAATAAAGTAGATATTCTTCTTACTATTATAGCTATTAATAAAAATTAGATTTAGAGTGAAAAACGCGATATAGTAATACTTAACGTCTTATAAAGTACACTTTAAAGCTAACGCACTAGTATTACTATATAATATAATTATTAGCTTAATTAAAAAAGTTTACTAAGCTAGAAAAGGAGGTAATTATTAGGTATATACTTAATTTAGATTTGCGAGGGTTTGCGCCTATCCTAAGTACTATATAAGATATAGTAGATAAGCTACTTACTAAGTGCAGCGCTAGCTAGATAGGTAAAAACTAGTCGTGTAACTTTATTAAGTAAATAGATTACCTTAATACATAATTTAATTAGCTATATAATTAATAGAGAGCTTTATATAAGAATCTAAAAGTAATTAGAGCTTAGTTTAAGCTTATATTACGCACGAAGGGCACCTATAGTATTTATAAAAAAATACTTATAACTTTAATAAAACTAGCTTTATAATAGGTAAGATATTAGTGAAGCTTATTATTATAAAATAAAAAAAAATAAGATAGATTAAAGGCTATTTACCTAAGTAATTATAAGTAGACTATAATAATTTATAAAATTAACGCTACTTGGTAGGTAATCCCTCCCTTTATTATTATTTTTAGAAAGTATTACCTCTTTACCTAGTACTAAAATAATAATATACTACGCGACTAGGCTTTTACTATTAGTAAAAATAGCTAAACTTATTAAATAGGCTCTTTTAGCTAGCTGCTTATAGGATAAGCACTTACGTAGTAAGAGTAAGAGTAGTGTACGGTGTGCACAGCGTACAGAAAGTTAGGGTAGGCAATAATATCTGGTTTTTACTTATTGTTCTTCGTACGGACGAAAAGGAGAATATGTATATGTTCGCGCACGCGCACGCGCACGCGCATCCTTCTTACGCAATAGCTAGTATTCTAAATATAACGCTGCTGTGTATAGACAAAACTACTAATAAGCTTAGAGTAGAGTAGCTAAAGCACTTTATTAAATATATAGTAAAACGTAAAATAGGCACACGCTATCTACTTATACTTAATAATTATAAAAGCTATAACTTACTTAAATTTTAAGAGCTTTATAAGGAGAATTATATTATTACTTTTTATATATTATTATATTTATTATACTTTTTATAGCTATTTAATATTAATTACTTCTCGCCGTTAAAGCGCGCGTATAACCACTATATTAGCTATATTATAAAGCTAGAGTTTTTACTAGCCTTCTACGTAGCCTATATATAATTAATTATAAAGGGGAATATCTACGTAAGCTTTTAAGGCGCTAGCCTAGTCTTATATAACCTAGAGATAGTAATATTAAAGCTTAATATTAAGCTTTATACGCTAACGCTACCTTTACTAAAAGTTACCTTTTAAAAAGCTAAAATACTAAGTAACGCGTGCGAGCTAGAGGCTTAATTAATATTAATTTATAATATAATTTAAAGGAATAAAAGCTTATTATTTACTTTTATTATTATAGTACTTAATTAGCTTAAAAAAGGCGCTAAGGTAATAGCTTATAAAAGTACATTTATTCGCGATTAGATTGCGAGGCTTAAATAAGTAAATAGAGTAGCTATAACACGTAAAAATTAATAAAAGAAGTAGATATAGGAGTAAGATACCCTAATAAGGGTAAAGGTAAAAGAAATTATTACTTAAAAGGATATTAAGTAGTAACTAGAGAGTAAAACGCGTTAAGATAGGGCGTAATTAAGTGCTAGTTAATAGACTTTAACGTGCTATAGTTACTATAAAGAACCTAAGCATAACGCGCGAACGTGTGTAAAGTATACTATAAATACTACTTAATTTATAATAGTAATTATATATAATTATTACATTATGTGCTTAAGTTAGGTTGCTATAAGGTAATAAAAGTTAGTAGGGTGCCAGCTTACTTATACTGCCAGCTCGCTTGGTAAGTACGTTACTTAACTAAAAAAAAAAAAAAAAAAAAAAAAAACTAGTAAATTAACTTAAAAGAGCACCAAGTTAACTATAATAAATATTTAATAAAGTTATTATTAATAAATAATAGTTAAGATAGACTTACTTACTTATTTATATATTCATATCTATTATTATACTAATACTTAGTATTTTAGAGTCTACTAATATATACTACGTAAGCGTATTAATAGTTACGTAAAAATCTTAATAATACTAAATCCAGACTTATTAAATTTTTACTAGTAATATTATAGTGGCTTTAAAGAATAAGGAATTTTATACTTAAGTGCTAAAATAAACAATTTTTTAAATAAAATATTTTATTTTAAATATATAATAATAATTTTTAATAACGTACATGCATAGCGAGTGGCCGGGCATAGCAAGTGGCCGAAAATGCCAAGACCCCATCAAAACGTTCTACTACAACGCGATGTCTTAACAACGCAACAAATTACCTAAATTAAAAGAGGCTAGATTATAGCTTGCGCTTTAAGCTATCAAAGGAGACGCGCTACTCTTAATTTCACGCGCTATAGTAGTCTATAGCGTTGCTAAAAGAACACTATAATAGAGACGCGCTAGAACTACCTTTTAACGCGACTACGCACCTAACTTAATAAGACTTACTATAAGAGAGGAGCAGATAATTATATAGTATATACTTAATCTAGATACGCGAGGGTTTCCGCCCTAGCTTGCTACTATAAAAAATATAGCTAATTCTTTACTAGCTACACGCCACAACGAGCTAGTTAGTTAAAGGTAGCCTTACTACTTTATTAAGCGCTAGCTAGAGCTCTAAGTTAAGTTTAATTAAAAGTACGACTATAAGAGAGCCCTCTATAAGGATCCTAAGGTTATACAGGGCTGGTTCCGGCTTGTAGAGAATACTAAAGCCAAGTATGGTATCCTGGATAAAGATACCTATAACTTTAACAAGACTGGCTTTATGATGGGCATGATATTAACAGGAGTAGTTATTACAGGCTCTAAGCGTCGAGGCAAGCTAAAGAGCGTGCAGTAGGGTAATTAAAAGTGGATAATAGCTAACGTGCCCGTGCGTAGCGCGCACGGATTCGCAGCGCGTACGCCGAAACGCCATCTACTCAATCTCAAGAATGAGGCTATATAACGCCACATAATAGCTTAATACTAATAAGACCGTAGTGTTGCAGTAATTAGATGCTTACGATTAACTTGTGCTATCTATATTTTTGCGGAAGGTTAACGTTGCGCCCTTGTAATATAACCTTTAGTAGAGTAGCTAATAGAGGAGATGTAACTATATCGCGAGCTCTATCCTCTATTACTTGTTTTTAACGCTTATTCTTAAAGGAGGGCGCTTAGGAGGCTTTGCGCTTACGTTATTAAGTTTATTAAATAGTTTTTTCTTAGTATTAAGCTTTAATTTTATATACGCGTTTAGCTACTTTCTTAGCTTACTTAAGCTCCCTTATTTCCTTTAGCCTTTACCTCTCTACACGCTTCTCCTTAAGCTTAACTTAACGCTATAGTTAAGTCTTCTCACGCTACTTCTTAGCCTATACTTTTTAAAGTTTCCCCTCTATCTTATTTTGCTTTTGTACTACTTCTCAAGCTTAAGCCTCACGCGTCTTGTAGGGAGACTAGAAGACAGCGCTACTATAATATTCTTAGCGCTATTAAAGGTTAAGGACTTTACTCTTCTTCTTATGCTTCTACTTATACTAAAGAGCCTCCGTTAAGCCTTTATTTTTATACTTTAAAAGCTTATTCTACATAGAGAGATAGTGAACGCTTAAACGTAGCTTTCTTGCCTTATACTAATGGCTATTATTAATAGTAACTTAAACTAACTAATCGAGCTTTCTCTAATTACTGTTAGAGAGCCCTAATAATAAGCTCTACTTAGTTTCTGGCGTACTCGCGAATCTCTTAAGGATAACGTTAGGATCTATTAGCTATATACTAGTAGCTTTAAACGCTTTTAATATAGTTAATTGCTTAAACGAGGCCTGCCAAGCTCTTTAGAATAGTAGGAAGAAGTCTCCTTTTTTAATTAGAATAAGGCCTTAAGCCTTATGTAGATAGTTGGTAAGCTCGTTAGAGTAGGCTTAAGAGAGTAGCTTAAACAGCGCTATATTAAGCGGCTAGAGCGTATAAGTTGAATAAGAAGGGAGGACTATTAGGAGTATCTTATAGTAATTATAGTAGCTAATAAACTTCATCGTGAGATAAAATCTATAGCTATTAAGGATAAGTAATCTCTATCTACCTAATTACTGCTTTATATAGCGATTAAACACCTACTTAAGCCAGGCTAGCCCTACGTTATCGTTTGACCAGCCTATTAGAGATAATAAGATAAATACCTTATGTTCTCCTATCTTAATATCCTGCACCTAGCTTGATTATATAGCTCCTTTTACAGCTACGTAAATAAGGCCTAGAGGCAGCGAGCTCCTATTAGCGTAGTAGTAGGCTAGGAGTATTAGAAACTCGCGTAATTTATCCTAGAGAGAGGCTTAAACCTCCTTCTTTTCCTATTAACGCCTGCTAAATATCCTCTTACTTTTACTTATTAAGCTAATTAAGAAGCCTTCTTATCTATATTATATATATCTCGAGCCTTAAGGTAATATTTAGTGATCTTTCGATGCAGGAGCTTAAAGTAGAAATAGTATTTTAATTTAGAATTAGCTAAGTAGCGCGTATAATCTATAGTAGTAGTCTACTTTAAGATAAGATAGATTTCGTGTCTATTAATAAAGCGAGTAACCTAGCTCTTGCTAAGCTGCTAATATACTACTTTAGAGGAGAAATTCCTAATTATCTTTTTTATAAGAGGTAGGCCTTGCTTAGTAAGCTTAGTAATATACCGTATAAGCTCTAGCTCTTGATGTGGCGCGAGAGATTGTTTATTAGCTATATAGTTAGCTCTTAAGCGTGAAACGCCTTAGTGTCTTTAGCTTAACGCACTTCTTAATACGTTATACTTATTAGCATATTACTAGTATATAATTTTATTTTTAAGCTTTTGCGATTTAATTGCTGCTAACGCTTTGTTAATAGCTGCTATGCTGGTTGAGTTATAACGCGTTGAAGTTTGGGGGTGTTTCAGTGTTCTGGTGTTTGGCGTGCGCGCTGCGAATCCGTGCGCGCTGCGCACGGGCACGTTACAGCGCTAGACCACTTGAGATTAGCTCAATCACGTCGTAAAAGTTGCTCCACGTAAAACAACTCATAGCGCCAGGAGCCTTAGAATGTTCCATGCACCAGTGCGTGCCATATCCCCCGCACTGTCAAAATCTGCCACAGGCGGACTTCTTGCTAGTGGCCAATCGGACGATAGCTCCGATTCTGCATGAACACCAAGATTTATGAAGTTTGGCTGTAGATTCTTATACAATCTGCATTTTTACTCGTACTTAACTTAAATTACTTAATAATTAAGCTCTTGGTGGTGTCAATTGACTTGATTGTTTGCAGTCGGCGGAGGTGCTCCTGCCAGCACTCAGGGCGTACTTCAGGCCTACACATAGGCAGTTGGCAGAGACTACACCCAAAGCGCGTACGCGGAGTACGCTGAGGAGGTCGAGGAGACTGTAAATTGCCTTGAACGTGACCTAGAGCTACCCTGGGAGGCTGAGACTTGTGCTGGCGTCGCCCACGCTCCGCACAAAGTACACAAGTCTTTGCCTGTTTATACAGGTTTGCGGAGCGATGGGAGCTCTCCTCAGCGACAACGACGTCGTCTGATCTCTTGCGCTTTGCTCCTGCGTTGCAGAGACGCGTCCCGCGGTTGAAAAGCTGCTTAATAAGGTCGTATAGGAACCTTTTGTGGCCGCTCCTTTTGGCGGCGGCAGCGTTAGAGTATAAGGACAGCCTATACGCGTTATTAAGCGTTAGGTTAAGCAGAAAGTAGAGCAAAGGTTGCTAGGTACAATGCTTAACTTGCTAGGTCGAGTAATACGCCTTCGTCTGATTAAAGCGATTAACCTTAGTTTTATAATAATTGTAGTTGTTAATTATCTGCAGTATGCCCAGCAGCCTCACAGGCTTGTTGCCAAAGGCTTTTTCAAAGATCCCCTTGTTGTTTTGGCTTATTTTGGAGCGTTGGCGGAGCTTCATGATGACCTGAATTGCTGGTGGCGACTATCGTCAGCGTGCCAAGGCCATAGTGTTAAGACGACAAACTTACGCTCTGCGACGGTAGAGGCAAAAAGGACAACCTGATTGTCTCTCCACGCTGCCTGTAGGACTTCTCCGCTCTTTGACAAGTCTTATCTAATCTCTCCCTACTCTATGTGCTTTGTAAACTGCGTTTTTAGACGCATAAGGCTGCTCGAAAAGCGCTCCTTTGCCACCTTCTAGCGGGCGCGCCCTTTAACGCTAACGTCCTTAGCTTGCAACTCTACGCGCGCAGCGTCTTTAAAAGTCTCTTTAGTTGTTATCTTAGTTATCTGGACCGTCCCTGCGCAACCCACGCCTTGCCGCCGCAGGTATTCAAGCATAGGTATAGTGTTAAACAGATTATCGTCCCACACAATGTGGAGACCCGATAGAAAAAGGCGCTGACTATCAGCGTCAACGGCGAGGACAAGAGCGACGGGTACTAACTTTATAGGTGTAAAAGCCTGCGCGTTAGCGTTAGTAAAGGTTAGTAAATTAACAGGGCCGCGGCCTTTGCCTCTGGCATAAAATAATTAGTTTAGGACGACTCTATCGTTTGCTAGACACTAGATTTTAAAGCCCTTAGGTGTAGGCTTTGTCTTAATAATTATCACCTCGCTAGCACGTTTAGTAAATCTAGTAATAGCCTCGTCGACGCAGAGGTGCTTGCTAGGGCGCCAGTACTGCAGAGAGCGCGCGCGGAGGAGCTCTGAGAGATCCCACACCCTGCCAAAAGGTGACTAAAAAGTCTGACTAACTTCCGCAGTGTACAGGTAGCGATCTAGCTGGTGCTAGCGCGTACAGCCTATGAAGTCGTTGAGCTTGTGAGTAGGCGCGTTTTTGTGACCGCGACTCCAATATTCTGCCAGCGACGGCTCGCTGTGGACGGCCATATATACGACAATTGCAAAGTACGTATACAGCTCTCCTGGCGACGTAGGTTTCCAGCCTCTCGTGGAGGGCAGCTGAGGGTGCGCATGAGCAGCGCGATCGTTAGTAAAGTGTGCGATCTGCTCTATGACCTCGGCGTCGAAAAACAAGTTAAAGAGGGCAATTGGAGAGCCTCTGTTAGTACCCTTAGGTAAATTAGCGACTCTAAAAGTACGTGGGTTATTGATTTCGAGAGGTCTCTATTGCGGTGGCGGCGTGGACGGTAAGTTAGGTAAAACACCTCGTTTTTGTGAGTATTTTGTGTATTTTACGAAGTTAGGATCGTTGCTAACGGCAGACGCAGGATTTGGCATGTTTGTATGTGCTAGTAATTTTGAAAGAGGTCGATTTTGGCTGTAAAACAAAAATTGCCGTTATTATAATTCAAATTTGGTGTTGAGATCGACTAGACGCTGATTGGCGCGTCGTTTGTGGCAGATTTTGACAGTGCGGGGGATAGTTGAACTGGGATTGAGTGGATGGCTAACATAGGACCCATCGCGTCGGTGTGCTGACGCTCGGCAGGGCAGAAAGGACATGTCGTTTATTAAAAGCAATCCTGCGGTGCTTACAAAAATGTCTGTGCGTCGGGGACTATCGCCCATCTTCAAAGTCCGACGCCGTGCTCCTACTTTCCTCATTCCACAGATACCACTCGCACGCCGCGAACTCCTTTCAGTGTCGCTACTGCGCTTTCTTGGGGCCGCAGGTGTCTCGTGCATGGGATGTGGGTATCGTCGAGGCGTCGCCTGCTCAAGCAGCTCGCAATTCCTTTGTTGTCATCGGGCTGTACCTGTGCGCTGGGGCTGTATGTAGGTGGACTGTGCCACGATGAGATGAGTCGACGCTTCGGTGAACCCACTTTATTCCCCAAAGGCGCGTCTTTCCAATATTATGTTGTACACACGCGCGAAAGACACCATCGGGCTTCTACAACGCCAGCCCTGCTAGCCGTCGGGATCACTAAAGGGCCCAGCGCCTTCTCTAACCGTACAATATCCTGGGATCCATAAGCGCAATTAAGCTCACACTGCCGGATCCTGCACCTACCCCGCGACGCACACCTCGTTGCGCGCTTCGATCCGAGCGTCTCACGCACCCTCTATCTAAAGACCTCCATAGCCCCCAGCGTCTGCGTTACTAACTTACGTCGACTTCGCTGGCCTTGTGGCCGGTGCGCAGCCATCACATGACCTGGCAAAGTTGGCTTCAACGTTGAGGATTCGAGCGCTTTAACAACGACAACATTCAACATGGACCATGGGATGGAGATGCTGGAGAAGAGGCGAACAGCGCCAATAGGAGATCGTGGCACAGTCATTAACATCGTGTCTTGGTTACTGGCAGTCGTCGCAATATGTGTTATCACTACGAGGTTCACCATGAGATTGTTGATAAAAGATAAGACACGACGATTCGGCCTAGATGATCTCTTCATCTTTTTCGCTTTTGTGAGTTTTGCATCTCGTGCAATCACGCAAGGCTGACCAGCCTAGCTCTTCAGTATAGCTCAGACTATTGCTGTATCGGTAGAGTCCATACAAGCTCTTGGCCAGCACATGAGCGAGTTGAGCCCGAGCCAAGTGATTGTCTTTCAGAAGGTATGATCAAACATCGTAATCATACGACCGTTCTAACTCATGCAGGCTGAGTACGCTGGCTGTATACTCTATATTGCGAACATGGGTTGTGCCAGAATATCGCTCTGCTGGCTTATCAAGAGTATGCTTCCTGGCCGCACAGCACGCATAACGGCATTCATCTTCGCCACTTTCACGGCCCTCTGGACCATCTCCGGTGTTCTTGTCGCATCTTTTTCATGTTCTCTTCCAAACCCATGGCAGTGGAGCGATAGCAAGACATGCATTGACGCACGTAGCTGGGTCAACTACGTCGGCAGCACGAACATTATCGTTGAAGTACTTTTAATATCAATACCCTTGTGTATCTGGAACATTAGGACTTCCGCTGGACGGCGCATGTCTGTTTCATTGCTCTTCTTATCTCGCTTGAGGTATGTATATCCATAGGCGAGCTTGAAGCTTACTGACGAGTTCCTAGTGTCGTCGCCGCTGTTGGCGCACAACTGCACTTCTTCAACGCCGTACAAACTGAGGGTTACACCTACGACTTGTGGCGCACAGTTCTCTGCGTCCAGATTGCGCAAAATCTGTCCGTCATCACCGCGTGTCTTCCCACCCTACACCCCTTCATCGTGAAGATGCTTGCCGGTTCGATCAAGGACGAGAACGTGAACAAGTTCATATGCCCAAAGAAGGAAAATATTCTGGCATATTTCTCTAACGGGAAAGCTTTTGATCCCATGTCATCGCAGTCGTCGAGCAGACCAATCCAGCAAGAGAAGGATGTGGAGTATTGCGCCCCACTGGCGACGTACGGTCTCGATCGATCCTCGACCCATCTCATTTCGCCACAATCGAACCGCATCCCTTCCAATGTTGCGACACCTTGCGCCAGCCCAGATCCACCGGAGAACGTGTTCATGCGTAGCGTGGAGATACCCAGTGTTTCACGCCACTCTAGTGTGAGGAGCGTGAGGAGCATGAGAAGCATGAGAAGTACGAGGCGGCCGTCGATGGCTCGCAATTCAAGAGGCATTCCTCAAATTCCCGAGATTCCTAAGTCGCTGGCCGAAGTGGGCGTTCTGCCGCTGATAGACTATGATACGGACAGTACTGTGAGCGATAGAGGATCAGGCACGAGCAGCCAACAGAGTAGAAGGCCGCCATCCGATTACATCTTCAATAGATCCAAAGTGATCAGTGTGCCAGAGGAGAGCTATCTGAGAGAACAAGGGGACGAGAGGCAGTATTACAAGAAGTACTACCCGCCGCTGGCTAGTCCCAAAGCTCCCAAAAAGCCTCCGCGAGCATTCTGAATAGACGCAAATAATGAAATATAATGATCCAAACGCTGCCGTTTCTTCTACACAGCACTTGCAAAAAGTGCTGCTTTCGCCAAGATTGACTGCTTTAGTGGAAGGATTTTTGCGCCATCAGGGCTGTTCCAATACTCCAAACGCCTGCTCCTACATCGATTCTCTCGCGTATACGCTCTGTTATTTCCGGACCCTTATCTGGATCCATTTCCCTACCGATCCTCTAGCGTTCGAATACAGCTGTTGAGGTGCGCTTGCGGCCCGTCTCTTTTGACATTTGGGAAGAATCTATTGGTGCTGACCACAGCTTACACGAGCTACCGCACCTAATTCCCCATCCACAGCAAACCCACAATTGCACCATGCATCAGCCGGGTTTTCTTGCGCCTGAGCGCAGTCATGCTGCGCGCCATCGGTCGATTCATCTTTCCCACGCAATGTGAGCATTTAGTCTGTCCACATACGGAGAGAGCGCTGAATGCAAAAATGCTATGCTACTGCATAGCATTTTCCAATCTCGATAGGGCGCATGTTCGTAGATCGCGATGGCCCAGGCCAGCCCAAAATGATCGCTTCCGGTGGGCACTCAGTGAGCACACGAAGGAAGCCCTAACGGTGGATCTACCAGCAGCTGTTCACTCGCCTTGTCCCCTGGTTCTGAAGACGCAAAGTCTCAAACGGAATGACTTCGAAATACAGGAATATTACCAGTGCGCGAAATGGAGATAATTCCAGGGTCGACGTGATTTAGACCGTCAAGAACGCCCTGGAAAAGATACAGCAGGCTGATGCAGTGCGCAAGCTCTGCCATACCTAACTCTCAGGTGCACTTAACCACCATCCATAAAAAAGACTTGGGATTCTCAAATCCTATAGTGACAGTCTCTGCGATTGAATTTGCGCATTGTGCCATCTTATTCCGCCTTCCCGCTCAAAGCGTAGCACTTGCACCTCAAGGTCACACCATGAGTCCCAAGCACACCGCCCTCCATTGCCACTTCCATGAAATTCTGCCTTCGTTTCGCTCCCCGATCGGGATTGTAAAATTTGCGCGCTGATTCGCTTCGGAGTCCGAATACCAGCACGGGCCGATTGAGGGCTAGTACCGATTCGGAAAGATGGTGATGAAAGTGGATCGTTAAGTTTCACAGCGACATTGCGAGGCTGTGCTTCGATACTCATCTTTAACAAGAAGACTATGTTGTCGTATCAGTATGTCACGCGAAGAGCCAGTGGGATTCGAATGCCCCTGGTCGGAGACGTCACGTGATACAACGTGCAAGGTCCCAAGGTCTAGGACGTGGGATTCCAAGCGACATATAACCCATTTGCACATACATGGAAGTTAAAGGGAATTTGGGGCATGAGCTTCCATGTCGTACAGCTAAAGGTACCAACATCCCGGGCTTAACGCTCGGAGGATCGAACGTTCAGTACAGGCAATTGCCGAAGCTGTCTAGCCCAATGTATACCTATGGTTAATTCAAAGCTTGACGGATAACTTGATGCCTGCTTACGCCCGCAAGATATGCTCTCACGAGACTGGAAGCAGATACTGGACGACCGGAGACGCCGATAGGACCAACTAGCTGGGTTCCTAACATCTATAAATGGCACAAGTTTCCAACTGGCTTTTACTATATTCCTCAATCTGGCCCGGTAAGATGCCCAAAATACCTAGATAGCTATATTGGCTTAGATGAGGGTGAAATACCCAGCTTAAGCGTTCTGTAAGACGTCTTTCGCAGGTGCATGCAGCTTGTGTTATCCCACGGCACTGCCGCTCTTCTAGGCTTCTCGGACACAAAGGGGCTATGAACCGTATAGGCATGTTTCACCGGTAACTAGGTTTGCAATGATTTTCAGAGTAGTCTCGATGTAACATAACAAAAAATTCCTTATCGTTCGCTGGCGCATCAAGAGTTTCGCAAGCTATCTTTACCATTCGGAGAGGTCCACATATCCTTCATCAACGCTTGCCCACATTACAATCACGGCGGAAAAACCTGATAGCGCCTCATTACTTAAGTGGATACTAGTCGTATAGGACAGTGGACCTGCTGCAAGTACCGAGTATTAACCCATGCAGTTGTTGGTAGCACTAAAACGTACGTGCAGGAGGTTCAAGAAAGTTGGACCCGAATGCCAACATAATGATCCTACAAGAAGCTATAAGCCTATAACACGCGAACGAGTGGAGATAACAAGTTTATGAGGCCATGAGCTCATATCCGAGCGGGATGCGTTGCACATTTGCAGTATCCTGTAGCTTCGCCCCACACTCAGCTGCCACAGGTGTGCATACGAGGCGTACAGAACTGGTCTAGCGCAAAGGAAAAATGGAACCAAACTGAAAGTTAGAGCAATCTTACATCCGTAAGACGGCGTCGATTTAACGACGATGACTTTACTTCAATGGTTGTTGACGCTATCGTGAGGGAACCACTCGTCTGCATCCCAACAAACCCTTTCAAGTTGGCCTTCGGTATAATGTGTTAAAGAGCACCCAGCGCTGCCAACGAATCGAACAGGATCCGAACAAGGTGCTTGTTCGTTCGTTCGGCCCACATACAAATTTACGTACGTTCGAGACGACTCTAACAGGAGCGTCTTCTAACAGTACAACGAACGTTCGGCCGAACGTTCGTATATATACAACTTTCCTAATTAGGAAGGAGGTTGGTGTTGTGGTCGAGAAACTGGCTGCCGTCCACCAGCTGGATGTTTTGGCCGGCATCCTTCTTGACGACGTGGTTGAGGAGACGTTTGCCTTGCCAGAGGCGGGTCCATACAATAGAAAAACGAGCTCCGGACGCTTTCAGCTCGCCGGGAAACTCATGCGTAGGAGCGACGGACTCCACTTCAGATGGCGAGTCATCCAAGCTCTCGAAGCTCTCCGCCATCGCCATGACAGCTGCCGTACGCGACCCGGCATGGTGATAGCTGTCAAATGCTAGCCGGGTCGACTGGGTCGACTGGGACGACTGCGAGCGGGTAACAAATTGACCCATAACAAGATACGCTCACGGCTGACGATGGGAAACAGTGGGAGGCACGTCGACGAGAAAACTCAGAGTTTTCTTCTCCTACAAGAACGTTGCACAAGGCAATATACGACAACGCCACGCATGGCACAAGGCCAGCAGAACAAGGTAATACTCCACCAATTAGGACATGTGAGGAAGGGAAGACGGCTGCGTTGATTTCTCTATCGTAGAGATATCCTACATATATATAGACGTTGGATCCTGCCAAGAGTCTAGGCATGGAACCTGATAGAATCGAAGCTGATGGAATTATACCGTAACAGGACAGAATCCCCATACTAAATCGATCAAACGTAGTCCCGAACAACCGAACAACCGAACTTTTGGCTCTAATAATGCGTTCGTTCGAAGCTCTGTTCGACCTACCATGCCTGTTCGTTCGTTCGATCCAAAACACCAGAAAACGCCGTTCGGATCGATTGTTCGGATCGAACGTTCTGTTCGTTGGCAGCGCTGAGAGCACCCGAGAGATATAGATTCAAATTGAAAGACACCCTTATTGCCAAACCTCTTCAGGTCTAAATGTGATATTTTGCTTTCGCTACTTGGTGACCTGAAGTCCGTACGCTTCGTATGAGAAGTCTTCGAGACTTGTAATCAATTCTGCAAGTCTATCAACCGACAGCAGTCGCCCATCTTCAGCCGGCTCGATCCGTTCTGCATCAATGGTTTCGCCGTATATCGGCAGCTTCCCATCCGCTTCAGTCCTACCCATGAGCACGTCCATCTCTTTTCCTTTGCAGACTTCAGCCAGACCCGGATGCGGCACCCATACGACCCTCATTCCAGCTCTTCTTGCCGCCTCTACTCCCGCAATAGAATCCTCGAATACCAAGCACTCCTTTGCATCGATTTCTTCCTCGCCGTTCTGCTTCGCAGCTTCATTGGTCCGCTTCAAAGCCAAGAGAAAGATATCAGGCTCGGGCTTTTTTCTGCTATCCGACATCTCAGGGTCGTCACCAAAGACATGCAATCGTGTATCGGCGAACGCGGCAGTAATGCTAGGGATGTGTGACGTCTTTAGGGCGAAGAGCCGCGCACCTGCAGAGCTGGCTAGCGATAGATACAATGGTAGAGATGTGCGTGTGAAGAGCGTAGCGAGCAATTCCTCGACTCCTGGTAGTAACTTGCTGTTCTTGAAGAGGTGCGTGTGTTTCTTTTCTTTCGTCTTCCATTCTGCAATAGTGAGGGGAACCTGTGCCCAGTCGAGAAGGCGTTGAGTACCCTGTTTCAGAGATCAATGAAGGCCCTGATACGGCAGGACTTGATTACGTACTGCCGTACCTCTGCTTTGCTGCCTAGCTTTTATCCTCCAAGGATATGCAGGTCTGCCATACTCGCTTAGTATTCTGTTATAAATGTCGGTGTATATATCTTCTGAATTGATGAGTGTGCCATCTACATCGAAGATGCAAGCTCTAACAGGTGGGGGCTGCTCGTTCATTTTGCTGTCCAGGCAAGCATGCGAATTACCGGTCGCATCCGACGCGCTTGCCACAGTTGAGGTAGGTCAAAAAGTACGATTGTCCATGCGAGAACTGTTTGACATTCCTCAGACACTTCCCTCTTCCAGATTTCTCAATGTAATGGTGCTTGTAGAAGAGGAGCGAGATTCGGAAGGAACGTTGAACGCTAGCCAACGTGTCATTTTCCCGGTGACGTAGCACCGCACACGAGTCAGTCGCCTGTGCTGAACACAAATCCAGTGCCTGTAAAACGTTCGAAGACTCAAAAATTGCATTCACGACAAAGAGGAAGTCCTTTAAGAGGACCGACTACTATAACTTCAACAGCAATTGTATTTTCCGTTTTGCGCAGACAGGGAAACCCGCTTTGAACCATGCAAACACGCTACGAAGAACAGAAGGATTCACTGCGATCTGTAACTGGTATTCTGATTCCTGGAATATTGAACAAACTTGATTATTTACACGCGTGGAGGGAAAAACTTCTGGGGTTGGAACGAAGTCCAAAAATTCTTCGATGATGGCTTGCGGGGAAGGCGATCGCGGACTGCCCACTACAAATCGCGTTGAAAGTTGAACTCAACGCCACGGCGGGTGCACCTCCGGCAGTGTGGCTGAGTTTCGCCGCACTCTCTGTGCTGTTGAAGGCATGCAATGCACTCTAAAACGATTTGACTCAAGGTTGCGTCGACGATAATTCGAGAGACTGACGTCGTCTGGGCTGCCTTTGGTCCATGTCAATTTTGCGATGGTTGGTAGATGCCTTGGGCCTGGGGCAGGAGAGAGGAAGTGATGCGCCGAGGCTAACGTTAAAGCGCATGGGCCATTATCTCCACTTCGGTGACGACATCCTGTCCAACCCAAGATACCACACAACATCCCACTCACTACAAAGGGTAATCTCAATAAAGTCGGCCGTCACGTGCAGCAGGGATTCCTGCAGGGGTAGCAACTTCAAAAGTCGCGCATCTTGATTCCATCTAAAGTATAAGCAAATACACCCAAATAAGATGTTCTAATTATGCTGTAAAGTTGTTCTGGCCACCTGCGTCCTCGCAGAGCTCTGCAACGCGCATAAAGTAGGTAGGATGAAGCTTTTCGGCCATATACTGCCTGAGTGTCTCATCACCTTGCCAGACCTCCTTTATGTACTGTT
>ML976711.1:0-62871 GCA_010015655.1 Bimuria novae-zelandiae CBS 107.79 | reverse complement strand
TAGATATTACTATCTTATTTAACTAGTTTTAAAATCTTCTACTTTCTGTTACGTATATTACTCTCGCTAATAGACTTAAAGATTTTATTATAGTAGACGAATATAATGCGTAGAAATTGTAGGTTATATTTAGCCTTAAGCTAGGTATAGTACTATAGTTACTAGTCCTTATTATTACTACTAAGCGCTAGTTTTTTAGGTTATAAGTCGGGCACCCTAGTTTCCGACACCCCCCATTTTCCGACACCCCGCCAAATTTCGCCGCTGCCACCACTCTACGTTGCGAATGTGCTCACAGCTTCATTAAATAATTTTAAAAAAGCATTAAAAAAATCGTATTTAAAGGATTTTAATTGCTTTCTTTATCTACACTTAAATTACGATTAAGATACTATCGTGTTAGTTATTAATTCCGTGCTAAACGTTGCACTAATAATTACTCTACTTCCTCCTTAAAGCTACTCTCTTCTTTTATAATAACAACCCCTTGCTCTACGCTTCTCACCTTACGAACACGTTAAGTAGGCTCTTAATTAGTTTAAGAAAGAACTTCTACAAGACTTACGAAGAGATTGTTTAAATTAGTTATAACTTTATAGCGTTTTAGCAGGTTAGCTTACTCTACCTACTCACGCAAGGAAGCAATCTCATAGTCTTATATAGTAACTATTATTAAGGTATAGTTAAACGCTATAGTAGTAAGCTAAACGCATCGTTATATAGTTAGTAAGAAGTTCTTTCTAGAAAATAGCTTTATAACATCGCTGCCGCGTTTTGGCATCCTAATATCTATAGTAGAAGGGGGTGGTGTTGACGGCCGTTCGCGCACTACTACCTAGCGAGAACCTAAGGGCTTCCTTACGCTCTTAGGATATAAGCCTGTTACCTTCCACCCAGATTGGATGCACTGCTCTCGAAGGCTAATTTTACGTACTTTTATATAAAATTTAAGAAACTTAGCCTTCCTAAGCTTTATTTTATCTGTCTAAGCCGTATATTCGCTAATAAAGCGCCGATACGCCGCCTTCAGACTTAAGAAACAGCCCAAATCTAAAGGCTAGAGTAGATGTAAAGTATAAGTAAGGAAAAAGAGTAAGTAGACATTATTTAAGTAATATATAGTTATAAATTTGTCTAAAGTATAACTGCTATAGCCGTTAACGATAAGTAACCGTGCCTTAAAGGGATTATTAGGCTTAGTCTATAGTAAAAACACCTTTTCTAGCCACTTAATAGCGATGTTATTACTTTTCTATCTATTTTACGAAAAGGTAACATGCTAGCCTAGGTTCTAAGCTAAAAACTTCTTCTTAAACTACTGCTCCTAGATGCTCTTAGCCTTAAAGATAATAAGGGGGTCTAGAGCGACGCTAAGCGCAAAGATACACTCTACTATAGAGGTCTAAGTGTAGATATTTATTATCTTAACTAGTACGGTGTTCGGGCTCTCCTGTAAGGAGCCTATAATAAGCCTATTAATGTCCTAGCCCTTTATAATACTGCCCTTGTTAGTATTATACCTGCGCTAGGAGGGAATCTAGCTTACTATTTTATACAGGTTAAATAAGTGCCTAATATTTTCTAGAGTAGCCTTATTTACGCGTTCCTAGCTAGTCTAGTAACCTAACTTTAACTTAATAGCTAGGTAGCGTTATATAAAGTAACTAGTCTACTTCTTCCCTAGGTTCTTATAGTTACCCTATTACTTAAGAATAGTAATTATAATAGCTTATACTTACGCGTGCGTTAGCGCATAACTAAAAATCTTTTACTAAAGAATTTATTTCTTTAGAAGCTCTTTTTAAATAGTTATAAGCTATTATTTACTATTATAAGCGTACTAATAAGGTTAAGCACTATTAAAGTGGCCGCGAAGAGTATTACGTAGGACCCTGTGTTAAGTAGTAGTAGTAGCTAAAGTAACCCTAGATTTAAGGTCTACGAGCGCATTCTAGATATCTTCTTTTATATATTTAGCTATTTAAAGGTAGCAAAAATAGTGCAAAAAATATTTTTAAAATTAGCGAAGAATTAAGTTATTTAAAGTTAATATTTGGTCGTGGTGCATAGTGGGGGGCGAGGTTGCGGGGCTGTCGGAAACTATAGGGTATCGGAAACTAGGGTGCCCGACTTACTCTATAAGTTATTACGTATAAGTGCTATTCGTCGCGGTGCTCCCTAGCAATATTATAGACTATATTCTTACTAAGTGTAATGCTAGCTTCTGCGCAGAGGTCTCTGACAGCGTCATGCACCTGGTAGGTGCCATATACAATGATGTCATGCCGTAGTCTTGCGCTCAGCGAAGAGCCATCGCGTACCTTTACAGGTCTGCCAGGAGGAGACTGCTTGACTATAGGTGTTGCAGCTAGCAATTCCTGGAGTAAGTCGCCCTTTGCGGCGCCTTTAACGCGTTAAAATGCCTTACTACAGGCGTAGTTAGTTATACCCAAATTAGTGGCGATTTCTAAAAAAGTAAGGTTGTATTTTGTCCTAAAAACGACAATAGCAGCTAGCTAGGCTTCTAAAAGTAATTAAGAGCTTTTTTTTAGCAGGATTTAAAGCTATATTAAGTAAGAAACGTAAGGTTAAAGTGTAGGTGTTAACGCTCTACAGAGCTCTTAGAGGCTCGGAGGCTCGGAGACTCTGTTCCGCTAGTGACGCGCTAGCTTCTTGGCAAGTCACATGACGGCCGACTTTATTGAGATTACCCTTTGTACTTTCCTCGGCACGAGTTCGTATGGTGTTGGATCCCAGGGGCGATTATTCTTTCTTGGCAGTGCCTTGCATTAGCCATGCACACAGCCTCATTCAGCCCCTCTGCCGCATCAGCGGCACCCTATGAGATACTTGATAATGGCTTCAGGCGTTTCTCCCACCCGAGCACATTGATCGCTTCTCTATCACCTTTGCGACTGATGCCTACGCCCAATCATTCCGTGGCCTCTCAAGGAGAATGACTCGGAGCCGGACTTGAAGTCATTGTCAGCCCGAGATGCGCGCAATCTTTCCGAGTTACATGATGCGTATCGCACATTCTGCGAATACGGTTGGCATCATCTCACGTGGAAGAATTTATCCTATACACTTGCCGCGTATCTGAGCACGAATTTTCGCCAAGACGCCGATGGACAGCTGGTGCACTCTCGGCCCGATGCAGCACGTTCAGATTATCTGGCACACCTCAACGTGGAAGCATTTGGGTTTCTCACGAAAGATGTGCTCTGGGCACTATTCCAGCGAACAGGTTTCAGCAGCGACTACGAGCTGAGCCAGGGTTATCATCGACCATTCCAAACTCCCACATGGCAGTATCTACTGTCAATGCGCTCTGATAACCTTCAAATTCTCCTGGTAGATGTTGCGAATATTCTCCGAGAATGTACAAACTCTTCACAGGCGCGTGCGAACTTTTGAGTCTCGCCCCGGACTGGCGACCTACTTTCGGGGCGGAGTATGGTGTTTTTCAATTTCTGGAGGTTGACCTCTCGCCCAAAGATACGGCTTCATTGGACCAACTACGGCTCGAAAGAAATGGAGCTTCCGGAACTGTACCCTAAGGACGTCCCAAAGGTTTTCTCAAACGCGCATTAAGTGTCAGAAATGTTCAGCATAGAAACAAGGCTCACTCCCCCGAACTTGGCCGAGAAGATTTCCATCGCCAAAAGCGGTTCTCATGGCCTCTAACGGAGAGGTACAAACGTCTCTTTCCGCGCAGGAGAACCACCGAGCCGAGCACCGAGACGAGCACCGAGACGAGCGATGCAACACTTAGACAGAAAGCTATCGCAGGACCAAGTACCGCCAAGGAATCGTCTCCTACAGTACACTTGGAACAATCAAAATCTGATACATACGCGAAATTACCTATGCATCAGCAACTTAACTTGTTCGATACCTTTGAACAAAAAGGAGCCTCGGATACAGAAAATATCAAAAGTTCTAATACTCTAGATTCACTGTTAGACTTTTATGGCAAAGGGCTGCAGTATCCACCACCTGATTGTGCGGAGACTGATAGACCTATTGCGGCTACTCTGGAAGTACCAAGACCGGACTCGCCAGTTTTGGCAAAGAACTCAGCTCCCTCGATCAGCCGACATGCCTCGCTGAAATTTTCCCTGACTACTCTGAGACCTATCTCCCCATGTTCTGGAAAGCAGTCTTTCAAAACGGCGAAGACAGAATTTGCTGGGACGCCTCCCAGAGCAGCGAGCCGGATAACCGGGCGATCTAGTCCTCAGAGCTTTTTGTC
Source organism: Bimuria novae-zelandiae CBS 107.79 (assembly GCA_010015655.1). Classification (NCBI taxonomy): domain Eukaryota; kingdom Fungi; phylum Ascomycota; class Dothideomycetes; order Pleosporales; family Didymosphaeriaceae; genus Bimuria; species Bimuria novae-zelandiae. Next base: position 58,616 of record ML976711.1, on the reverse strand, counting down.
GTTCGAGACGATGGTGTCTGATACACAAGGTCCGCCGGTTTCAAGTGCCTACTACAAGTTGTTGAAGGATCATGATCTTGTTACCGATCCTGGCATTGCTAACGACTGGTCTGGCCGCGGTCAACATGTCGAGTACAGCCTAGCCGAGCGAGTCGATATACCTTTACAAGCCGAGAGGCTCCTGGGAAGAACCAGGACTGCGCTAGTAGAAAGTGTTAGATGTAAGCGGATTCGACTAGTGAGGAAGACAATCAATTGCACCAGGTGGACCGGTGTCAAGCGCGAGGATGCATTGAAAGAAGTGCAGCACCTGTATAGAGCACAACATGCGCACATTGTCCGGCTCGTTGGAACCTATACGATCGGTCCAGATCTGGCAATCCTGACATATCCATGCGCCGAGTGGAACCTGGAGCACTTCATGGGCTTTGCACGGACTGCCCACGATTCCACCTTCAAATGTGCCGCTGCTCTTCGCCAGTTCTTTACCTGCACAGTCAAAGTTCTGGATTTTCTGCACTCGTTTCCAATCAAGCATATGGACATTAAGCCGCAGAATTTGCTCGTACGAGACGTCTCGATTGCCTCCGATAGGAACACGAGCCATTACAAGCTATATTTCACCGATTTTGGTATCTCGCGGGCATACGAGTCGCTTGATGACTGTGACACCGAGTCGCCTACGTCTTTTACCCGAGCGTACGCCGCACGCGAAGTGGCGAATCAGGAAAGCAGAGGCTTGTCCGCCAATGTCTTCTCGTTAGGCTGTGTATACGCAGAGATCCTTCTACCAGCGCTGCCAACGAATCGAACAGGATCCGAACAAGGTGCTTGTTCGTTCGTTCGGCCCACATACAAATGTTCGTTCGTTCGAGACGACTCGAACAGGAGCGTCTTCGAACAGTCCAACGAACGTTCGGCCGAACGTTCGTATATATAAAACTCTCCTAATTAGGAAGCAAGTTAGTGTTGTAGTTAAGAAACTAGCTATTGTTTACTAGCTAGATGTTTTGGCCGGCATCCTTCTTGACGACGTGTTTTGACAACGCCGTGAGGTGACTTGATACGGCGTCTCTCGTGAGCCAGTTCTTCTGTAGTTGTAGAGCTTCGACGACGGCTGGCGATAATGAATTGCGATCGCACGTGATTGTTCTCCTAGCGGACGAGAAACACCGCTCGCAGTCGCATGAGGTGGCTGGCACAGAGAGATGATCCATCGCCATCTTGTATACAACTGGGAAGCGTTTCTGACCTACGTCAACCCACCAGCGGTGTGGATCCTGCATCAATTTGTACATGTCCGGGGACGCGGAGCTCGTCAGTCTGTCGTCGTAGAGACTGTCAAAGTACTCGTCGAGCTGCGACGTGCGTTTCTGCCGCTTATGTGCCTTCTTGCCTGTGAGAAGGTGATCGTCCACAAACATTGTGCGGAGTCTCCGCTCGTCGCTAGCATACGCCCCAGGGACCTTGCGCGTGCGTGGGACCTCTGGGAGCTCGTCGAGGTCGTCGGCGTCGCGTGCCTCTGCCGCCAGGTATTGTTTGTATACGTCCCGAATCGATTTCTCCGCTGCCTTATACCACATCGGGTGTGCCTTCCACTGGGTCTTGAACCATGAGAGGCGTAGGCATGGGTGCATGGCCGTCGCCACGCAATAGAGACTCGGTGTCTGGTCGGCTGGCAACACCAGCTTTGTGAAATATGTAATCAGCTTCTCGTGGGCGAGCTTAACGCCAGAGACCATATAATTAGACTGCTTGAAGCCCTCGATTTGATAGACACTGCGCTCGTCTTCGCCGCTGAGAAAAGCGTAGATTTCTTGTAGTTTGACCACCGTCTGCCATAGTGAGCCGAAACCGCTGCCGGAGGCGTTGCCTTCCAGCGACTTCGTATTCTTGTAGAAAGTCTCTAAGACCTTAGTCATGACGCGGACCTTGTCCTACTTGTCGTCTAATAGAGCGTCGAGCGTAGGATTATATTTATCGCCTATAGTGGAGCTGTCGGCGCGCGCCTGCTTGAAAAAGCGACGGATGGGCTCCTGGAGCTCGAGGCAACGCAGCAACATGAGGTATACGCTATACTACTAGATTCCGCCATCCTTAATTAAATTAAGTATAAAGAAATAGAAGAGGATATTCTTATTAAGCTCCTTTTGTTATATTTTCTTAAAGGCGCGTTAACGTTTGTAGGAGTTATAGATAGAGTTAACAAAGTTATGCAGCTTGCTAGCTGCACCACGGGCCCAAAACATGGCATATTGTTCATTAGGTGACGCCTTTGCCAGCGCCGCTTCGAAGTCACTCACACCCTTGCCGTATATAAGAGCTTTCGATATGAGGCTAATGATATGGCCGGCGCAGCGTATACGACGATTGCTGGCAATATGGAGGTCTTCTGGGGAGATACCGTGTCTGTGCGCGCAACGCCCGACTTCGCGCGACGCCCGACCCCAGCCATTTTGCACACATCTTCCACATCACACAACTCCACCATCATGCCAGCCATTGACGAAGCGATTGCATACATCGATAGCCTAGCTTTAGGCGAAAAATTCGAATATGCAAAAGTAGCAAAAATATACGGCGTTAATCGCATAACCTTGTCGCGCCGACACCGACGCGTGCAGCGCCCACGCGTCACTAAGGACTCCAACTAGTGTACACTTAGCCCACACCAAGAAGCTGAGCTTGTGAGGTATATAAAGGAGCTTACCGAGCGACGCCTACCACCTACGAGATCTATGATACGAAATTTCGCGTCTAAATTGGCCACTAAAGACGTCTCCGAAAGCTAGGTTACGCGCTTTATTAACCGCAATAAGAATAAGCTTATATCTTAATAGGCGCTGGCAATAGACTCTATACGCTACAACGCTAATTTAGTTGCTAAATATAGCCTGTATTTTGACCTTCTACAACACAAAATATCCAAATACGATATACAGCCGTTAGAAACGTACAACATGGATGAAAAAGGCTTCGCAATTAGAGTGATTAGTAGGTTAAAAAGAGTCTTTAGCAAAGACGTATATAAATATAAACGCGTTAGTTTAGCTCTCTAAAATAGATCTCGCGTCTAGGTAATAGTGCTAGCGTCAATTTGCGCTAATAGAAGTACATTACCGCCATCCGTTATATATCCAGCAAAGAAAGGAGATGTACAAGCTAGCTGGGTCAAAGATATCCACCCAGGAACTCATTAAGTCCATTTTACAACCTCACCCACAGGCTAGACAAACAATAATATTGGCCTTGCGTAGCTTAAGCAGGTGTTTAATCGTTACACCAAACCTAAAGCACGAAGGAGATGGCGATTGTTAATAGTAAACGGTCACGGCAGCTATGTAACGATGGATTTTATTAGGTTCTGCGATAACAATAAGATACTACTATGTATCTTTCCTCCACATTCAACTCATACGCTCTAGCCATTAGATGTAGTTGGCTTTAGTCCTCTGGCAACAAATTACTCCTAGGAACTCACAAATCGCCTCTATACAACACTTAGATGGATCCCTATTAAAAAAGAGAACTTCTTTTTAATATTCTAGGCTGCCTAGTTAAATATATTTACCTAAGAGTTGGTTCTTAGCTCATTTGAAGCTACTAGCATATCACCACTTAATCCTAAGAGAATACTCTAAAGATTTAGAATATTAACACCAGATGGCTCCTAGTTATCTGAGACATCAGGTTCATGTTACTCTAGGGGGGACTAGCCTAAAGTGGAAACGCTAGTACGCAAATCTGCAAAGGATGTGCACTCTTACGAGTTAAAAAAAGTTCTCCGCACCCTCCACCACCTAGTGGCTTAGAATAAGCTTATCCACTATAAATTAGAGGGTGTAAAGGATGCCCTAAGGGAGAAAAAGAAGGCCTCTATAAAGAGGAAAGTTTTGCCTTTACAGCAACACGAGGAGTACTATAGAGGTGCTGTTTTCTGGTCACCACGTGCACGGAAGGAGGTAGAAGTAAGATATAAGGTATTTAAGGACGTTGAGCGTTAAGAGGAGCTTGCAAAAGCTAATAAGAAGCAAATTTAACATAATAACAAGCTACTTAAGGAAAGGCTAAAGGATAAAAGGCGTATAAAGAGAGAGGCAGCCAAATTAGTGCGTAAGAAGGAACTAGCTAAGCTAGCTGCCAAAAAGGCTAAACGCGTAGCTAAAAAACGACGCTAAAAGGAAGCTCGTGACGCTTAAAAAGCTCTATAATTGTCTTAAAGAGGTAATAGGAAGGTTTTAAAGCTAGTAATTAGAAATTAGAAGCGTGTGCAGCGTGCTAGGGCTGCTATAGCTAGCGCGTTATCTAATGTCGCTCTGGCCGCACAACCTACTATAATTAACTCTCGCGGCCGCCCTATTAATTGGCTAAAACGGTATATATAAGATAAAATTGTCGCATGAATTCAGAGAGTGCTCTAACAAAAAATCTCGTAATAATCTATTTTTTACGTAGCTGTAGAGCTTCATGTTTGCAATCGCTAACATACTGCCAAGTCGGGCGTTGCGCGAAGTCGGGCGTTGCGCGCACAGACACGGTATCGTCGAGCTCGCGGATAAAGGTCGTGCTATTATTAGCGGCATTGTCTCCCACGAAATAATGCAGTTTCTAGATAAAATTATACTCTTAAATAACGCTAAAAATTACCTAAGCTTGTGCAGCGCCTGTATAATTATAAAAAAAAGGCTAAAAGGTAATAAGTAGGTTGCGTAATTTATAGAGAGAATCTTAAAATTACAGGTTAGTAATATAGATTTCTTAAAGTTCGTTAGGTCTATCTGACACTAGCCAGGCTAGCGTTATTCTAGTTAAAAATACTAACTTACTAACGAAGTGCGCGACAACTCTAAGAAAGTTATATTTATTTAGTAACGTCTATATATTATAACTTACTAAAATCCTACTTTTTAATTTAGCTAAAAGCTTTAAGATCTTTACCTTCCTCTCCGCTAGGCGCAATTCGACGTATTTAGAAAGCGTGGTGTGGCTTGCCAGCAGGGCGCGCAGCAACGGCGTTTAGTTCTATGTTAGTATACCCCTTATCGACGGATCCACACATATCTTGAAGCTTAGGTTATTAACTATTACCTAGTCTACGTACGCTGACTGTAGCTCCTCTTCCTACTAAAGATAATAAGAAACAGCGCTTAATAAGCTAGTAGTAGCATATTACTACGAAGTCTATAGTTGTAGTGCCTTAGTAATTAGTAGTAAACTAGTATCTAGATTAACGCTATAGACCTTCTTAAGATACCGCTTAATATAAGCAGTACTGTTAACTACCTAGTAGTCTAGGACCTTACGCTAAGTGTGGCATAACTAATATAGAAATAGAGTTATCTTTTTCCCGTTCTCCTTAACGTACTTAAGCTCTACGCTATATCGCTAAAACGATGCTAACTCTCGCTTGCTAAGCAATTAACCTCTACCTTTAACCCTATACCCGACGCGCAACGAGTTAAGGAGACGTTTGCCTTGCCAAAGGCGGGTCCATACAATAGGAAAACGAGCTCCGGACGCTCGCAGCTCGCCGGGAAACTCATGCGTAGGAGCGATAGACTCCACTTCGGATGGCGAGTCATCCAAGCTCTCGAAGCTCTCCGCCATCGCCATGACAGCTGCCGTACGCGACCTGGCATGGTAATAGCTATTAGATGCTAGCTAGGTTAACTAAGTTAACTAGGTTAACTAGGACGACTGCGAGCGGGTAATAAATTAATCTATAATAAGATACGCTTACGGCTAATAATAGGAAATAGTAGGGGGCACGTTAACGAGAAAACTTAGAGTTTTCTTCTCCTATAAAAATAATGTTGCATAAGGTAATATACGACAACGCCATGCGTAGCACAAGACTAGTAGAATAAGGTAATACTCTACTAATTATAATAGAATCCCTATACTAAATTAATTAAACGTAGTCCCGAATAACTAAATAACTAAACGTTTAGCTCTAATAATGCGTTCGTTCGAAGCTCTATTTAACCCACCATGCCTGTTCGTTCGTTCGATCCAAAACACCAGAAAATGCCGTTCGGATCGATTGTTCGGATCGAACGTTCTGTTCGTTGGCAGCGCTGGCTTGATGCATCGACTGCTGTTGACGGGACACCTGGAGAGGTAGTTGAACAACACTGGACTGCCCTTGGAGCTGCTCGCCATAACTCAGAAAGCGTAGTCCGCCCATATTACTGCGCAACAAGAGAGGTGCAGACTTGGTTAAACACGCTGCCTGTCGATGGCGAACCAGAACTGCATACAGTGCGGGAGTGGGCAAATGCTATGTTGAGCGACGAGGCCAACAGTCGTCCAACCGCACGTCAACTTGCGGAAGATCCGCGGTTACCTTTCGCCTGTCTGTGTTGCAATCTGCGCAGGGGACCAGAAGACTTTGAAGCTGCAGAGCCACTTGATGTCACACCACGCCAAGCGTCTCCGCATTATTGGAGAAGTCCGATCGTGGAAGTGCCGGCACTCGCATAGAGTTGTTTAAGTGGAGGGTAAGGGTCAATCTCCGAGGGCATGCGCTATTCGACCATTGGGGTGTTCTGCCATATTACTATCCGGCAGATATTTATCCCCGGCGGTCACCTGTACCCCGCAATCCAAAACAACGGAACAAGCACTATAGTAGATCGACTATACATTGTGCTTCTCTGCGCTCGAAGCTTGATCGTTTGTTCTTCAGTTCCATTTCGCTGTCAGCGGTAGACTATAACCAGATCTTCATCATGCTTGGATTATTCCTCTTTCTCTCGGTCGTTTCTGCAAAGGTGCATCACTTTTACGTTGGGCAGATCGATTCAACTGCTATTCACGCGCTTGAACTTGACGATGAGCTCCGGACGCTGTACGAGATGGGAATAATCCCAACGACGACTGTCTCACCTTCGCTGGCTATTGATGTTCGTCTGTTCAAAGCTCTGAGCAATATGGGAGGCTCACCAAATACTTAGCATTCGGGAAAGTTCTTGTTCGCAAGCAGCCAAAAGGATGGCATGCTGACCCGCTACGCTATTCAATCTGATTACTCTTTGATCACCAAAGCCAATGCTACCATACCGACTTCCTGTTCGTGCTTCCCACAGTAAACCATCGCACTACGTGCTGAATTGTTCATAGGCAACTCAACCGCGTTTAGCACGCTTCATCTCACTCCGAGCAGCCAACCGCCATTCTCCATCTACGGCTCTGCATCTACCGGCACTTGCAGCGTGCTCTTCTCTACGTCCATTGAAGGTTTCAAGTCTTTGCGCTCGAAAGAATTTGCCGGGGATATCAAGTCTCTTGCATGGAGTCCTAACGGGCGTCATCTGTACGCCTTGGACTCGCATTCGTCTGCACTGTCTGCAACATCCATCTTTAACTTCTACATCAACGACGACTCGAGCTTGAACAACCAGAATCAAACAGATGTTCTTGCCAACGTGACCAACGCCGAGCAGATGGTAACACATCCAACGGGCATTTTGGCCTACGTGGTCACAAAGAAAAACGAGCTCGTCACCATTCCTCTCCAAGGGGCCGAGGCACCTGCATCTCCGTCTCGGTTCAAGATCCTTCCGAGCTCATTCGACCCCTCGCAATACACGACACTATCACTCACCATATCATCGTCCAAGACCAGCCTTTGGACTCTCTCGCAATCGCCAGCGCAAGCCGTCGTAACCGTCTTCAGTCTAGATCCGACTACTGGTGCAGTCATCAATGCCGTAGCGCGAGCGGGCTGGACGGGCGATGGCGGATTCTTCCCTGCGCAGATATCACCTGCGCCGTTTGTTGGCAACGATATTGTCGCCGTCACAAATTCGCCGGTTGGGTATACTGCTTTCCTTGGGTTAGACCAGGGAGCTACGGCGATGGGTCAAGAAGGCGACGTGGAGGTTCCTGTCGATGACTTCCTTGAAGACACTTGGATGCTGAATGTAAAGAGCGATTCTGTCGCGGCACCGAAGTTGAAGAGCTATGGAAGGATTGATTTGGCTTTGGATAGCTTAGGCGAAGGGGTTTGGGTTGATTGAACGTGATTCAGACCTGGCTTCTTGAGCAAACCACAATTCGGGACTGTCCAATCTAGCAAGCATAACAACTATGTTTGAATATATCTGTGCAGTATTTTACGATGTCTTACGCACTCTATTATCTTTTGCCACTGGCTTACGTATGCCTGCCGTCTGTAGTCCGACATTCATGATAAAGCTAAACCGATCACCACTAGCTCCCTGTGCAACGATGTGAATACAAGGCTTCCCAAACTTCTACCAAATGGGATTACATGAAGGGTGTATGCGGGCCAATGTACGCTTTTTTGTTCTTTCCTGATGTTCCGGAGGGTTTATACAACCGAAAAACATAATATCAAAGAGTCCTGCCGCCTGGATGGTCCCATCAGACCGCTTCATGTAGACTCTAAAGGGGAAACTCGAGCCCTCCACCGTTTAGGTAAAAAAAAAAACTTTCTCGTCGCTCACTAATCCGATGTATTCGAGGCGAATAGCTGGCGGCTCAGGGGTATGCTGCAGATGTTCCATTACCTCATTGGCACCATAAACCAGTCTGTGGCAAGGTAGGCAGTGGTATGGGTCCTGGTTATGGAATTTCCTGGTGTGCTCTGAAAGGATCGCGCTGTTTGTCGTATCGAAGAGGGGGAGCTCGATCCCGCATGGCTCACATCTGATGTGGGTATGGAGTAGATGTGGGAAAGTGTTCATATATATCAGCTTTTTACCCGCGCTATAGACCACTGAGTCTTTTGGCATATGGAGGAGCGACTGCACAAGCAGCCCATTCGCGTGCTTGGCCTGGACCGGTAGCCGATGCTGAGAAAGGTCGTGGGTGAAGTTGTACTCGCGTAGCACCTGTTTGACATCCGCTTCCTCCACGCTGTAGTCCTGCGTGTTGCCATGCAGAATTGTGCTCCCAATATGAAGAAATATGACCCCCCCTCTTTGTCGTTAGCCTGGCCACCTCCCTTCTCCTTGCGCCAGCATGGCCCCAATAGAGCTTTTGCAGTATGGTGGAGCTCTTCGTTGAATTCTAGGGTGCAATGATAGTCGGCTGGGGGCGTCGCGTAGTTGACAAGGAAGGGTAGCACATCGGGTTCAGCGGGAAATTGATCTGTCGAGGGTGGCCGCCTCCAGGCGTCGCGTAGTTCGCGAAAAAGGATAGCACATCGGCTTCTGCGGGAAATGGATCAGATAGTGGGTAACCGGCCTGAGACGTCAAGTAGTTCACAGCTTTGACAGACAATGGGTCGTCCTCCGCGAGCGGGTCGCTATCGTCGGTCGGCGGATGCTCTGACTGCTATAGCTAACATGTTAGTAGGCGAGCGATGAGTCGACATAGAGAAGCTTACGGGAATGGGTGTGAGTTTTTTGCCGCTTTATCGAGACCGCGCCTCGTTCGGTTCAACAGCTGAGCTCGCCGCACTGGCAACCGGCGTGCGCGGCGTCTCTGGATCCTTCTTAATCTAACGTTTGCGCGCCCATTGCACAGGCTCATCAATGCCAGTACCCGCGTCAGCCGGCTCCACGCCGCGAACTTCGACTGTTGAGGTGGCATCAGGAAAGAGAGACGCCGGGAATAAAATGCAAAGGGAACATGAAATACAGTATCAACGTCGAAGCGAAAGAAAAGGTAATTGTAGCTGTAATGGGGACCTCGTGCCACTTACACACACCAATCAGCGAAACATGCCACGAATGTACCTGCGGCAGCTTCACAAGCCGATCATCAAGCCGCCACACACGCCGAGAACCTCACCGTACCACCGAGCGGTATATAATGGATGAAATATGAATTGATTCGTGACTGTCTGTCCGCGCCAGCCAGATAAGGATACCACCACTATATATACCTTCCTTGACCTTAGAGGTACCTAGTCCCCTTCACACCGCGAAGGTGCCAGGTTCCTGGGCAGTTCCATGCCCACCCACCGGTCGCGACAGCTCCTTCTCCTTATTCAATACCGCATCCGCCTGCGCCTTCCCAAACCGGGCCTTCGATCCATCATCCTTACCAACCTGCTTGAAGAAAGCCCCCGCCCTCCCGAGCACCTCCGCCGCCCTCTTCCCACCCACTTTACCCTCCAACCACCCCCTCGCCTTATCGACCACCAACTCCCAGCTACCCTTAAACTTCTCCAACTTGGTCTCAAAATACACAATAGCCAGCGCAGTCGCCCACTGCTGCTTGCTGTACTCTACTTTCTCTCCACCCTTAGCTGCAGCTCTTATGCTGATTTCGTAATTCAAGATGGTAAGCGCATCTTCGGCTTCCGCTTCGGACACGCCGAACGCGAGGATGAGGGTAGGTGAGACAGCCCAGGAGCCCTCAAAGGTCTGGAGTTTGATCAGGAGGGCGAGGACCGCGTCGTCGGTTTTGGGCGCCGGCGAGACGCTGGGTGATGCGGCGCCGGCGAGGGCTTGAGGCTGGAGATTTTGCAATACGTTTTCTGTTGTAGATGTCCAAGGACCGCCACCGAAAATACCGACGCCCTCGTTTGCCTGGCTGGAGCCGAAGGCGGAGGATTGACCGAACAGTGTGGGTGCTGCGCGTTGGCTTGATGCTCCGAATCCTGCAGCGCTGCTGGCACCGAAGCTTGTTGACTGAGGCGCTTGGTTCGAGGCAAAGGCGGAGGATTGACCAAATAGTGTGGGTGCAGCGCCTTGGGGTGGTGCTTTGTTGCCGAACCCGAAGCTCGTCTGGGTAGCAGGATCATTGGATGGCTCGTGGAGGAATGAGTCGAAGTCGAAGTTTTTGAGGGCATCTCTTTGGTCGCCCATCGATGCCTGCATAGGGAGAGGAGGAGCGGATGAAGAGCTCTGGGCGTCGTCTGGCTCTTGTCGAGCCATAAGCTTCCGCTTCTTGTTCTGCTGTTCGAGGAGCATTAGCTGCATCTGGTAGTCTTGAAGGGCGTGGTTGCCCTCTGGTACCCCAACAGCGGGCATTCCTGGCTGTTGTTGCTGCTGCGACTGGCCAAAGAGACTACTTCCAGACGCCATGGGCTGTTGCTGATTCTGAGGCTGACCGAAGAGACCTCCCCTTTGGCGCACGCTGGAACGTGACGTTTGCACAGACACACTGGAAGATAAACTCTGTGGAGTCATCAGCATACCACTCTGCAGCACAATCGGATTTGCGCCCAAAGATGACGGCCAACCAGCGGACTGCATGATTTGAGAATGAAGCATCGAGCTAGGACCGAAAAGACCATGGGCGGGGACAGGAGGTTCCGGAATTAGTTCATCTTCTAAGCACTCCCAGTCTATATCCTTTGTCTCGTCCTCTTTTCGCTCACCCTTTTCCACAGCGACGAACGAGCACCACTTCCCGCTCACCTGGAATTTCACACCCAGTCTCACGGCTTCACATTCCACCATGCTGCCGAAGCGGCTCTCGTAACGTTCTTTGAGTGGCTTCCCGGACTCGTCCTTGGCTTCTAGGAGCCAGCCTCTGCCCTGTTCGAGCTCATAAGTTGCCTTTTTGACGGCGAGCTGGTGGATCGTTTCAAGAGGTTTCTCCAGAACGTGGACGGGGAACTCCAGCTCGAGCGGTCCGTGGGAGCTGGTCCCGCGAAGGACGACGGACTTGGGTGTCTGGCGGGGCGAATCGGGTCCAAGGAGAAGGTATATACTGGTTCGGTTGAAAGCGAAGAGCGGTGGAATGTTTTGCGGGGCTTGGATGATGTTTGGAAAGGCGACTTTCGGGAGATGTGCATAGCGTGACTCTCCCACCATGCTAGGTGCCGGTGGGTCGGTCTTGTCAGGGTTGGCCGACGGATCGAACAGTGATATCGGCTTGGTCTGAGGTGGAGTTAGTTGTTGATGGCAAGGAGAGTTCGAGGCGTTACTCACCAGCTTCGGCTTCTCTTCTTCCCCACTCAAGTCAAGTTTGACTTTCAAGCTATCTGCAACTCGCTCGACGATCTCAAAGTCGTCGTCCTCTTCAGCATCCCCGGCGCTACCACCGTACTTCACCTCAAGTGTGTAGTCACTCACATGTGGAGAGAGAGCACCCTTGAGCATCCTCACAACCTTGCTATCCATGTTCTCGCCCTCACCAACACTCTGCGAGAATCCATTTCCTGCTCTTGCGAGGCCCTCGATCAGCGAATGTGATACACCCGAACCAACACCGAGGCTGTAGACCCGGATCGGTGCTTTGGTCTGCTGCACTTGCTCATTCACATAAGCGAAGAGGGCGTCCTGGTCCCAAATGGCTCCATCGGTGAGCATCATCACCTCGAGTGGAATGTCCTTGTAGCGCTGTTCGATGGTCGCTTTGAGCGGCGCGAGCATCTGGGTCCCACCGTAATTGGCATCAAACGTACTTACATGAGCAACGGCTTCATCGAGTGTCTGCTGGCTGTAGGACACGCTCTTGGGCCAAAGAAATGAGTGCCAATTGCCAAATGAGCAAATGTTGAACATGGCTCCAACGGGAAGAGACTTAAGGAAGACCTGGAGTGCTTGTTTGACCAGGGCAATTCTGTTGCCGCTCATGGATCCGGAGCGATCACAGATGAAGACAATCTCTGGGTTCTCGGATGGGAGCGCAAATTTGGGCACCAAGGTGGCCATGAGGGCTCGCTGGTTGGGAATGGTAGGATGGTTTTCGAGAATAGCCTTTGGGACGCCTGTGTCCTTGGCGATGATCTGGAGGATGAAGTCTGTGTCTAGGCGTGCACTTGCTATTGCGAGAGTCGCGGATGCTTTCGACAGCTTAGGCTCGTCGTTCGGGGCAATCGATGTAGTCCCCATAGACACCGAGATGGGATGGGTAGGGGAGAGCATCTTCTGGATGAAAGATCCTTCGGCCATCTCAGCGTCGACGGTGATGGCCATGGGGCCTAGACTTGTGTGTGCAGGATATGCATATTGGGCGAGGGCGGCGTCGAATCCCGGTGCCGTCCTGCCATAACGTGGCATGATGATGCTCGGGATGGTGAAGCGGATGCCATCCACTTCCATATCATGCTTCAGCTCTCCGAGGTATGTGATCTTGACGTTGACTCGTGCACCCGGCGGCACATTTCCAACGGTAGTCTTGAAGGTGTCGGATGTATCCAGTTGCTCGAAGAGGCCAGCGGTTTCTCCTCGTGCGACAGCTTGGGTGTAGTCATGCTTCGCCTCGTGCTTCTCCTTTACCTCCCCAACAATGACGCGATCAGCGACGTGGCATGTGAAGCCAACTACGCTGACACCTTCGTAGAGAGGGAAGACATAGTGCACTTCGCGCAATCCCTTGGTGGCGGATGGATTGATGAAAGTTTGGGTTAGCGTAACACGGGAAGTGGTCTGGAGGATGGTAGCGTGCGCTTCGATGTGGACTTGAGGAAGGAACAGCCTCTCCCTCTGGGTCTGTGTGTGGGGTAGATAGTACAGGCCACAAACGGCGGTATCATTCCGGTTACCACCGAACATGATGATGAAGGATGTGTGAGAAGTGTTCGATGATGGTACGAAGCGGGGTTAAAAGGGGGTGCAGTCAATAATGGTCGCACAAGAACAAGCTTCTCACGAAGGAGGAGACAAGGTCGAAGCACAATTGGACGAGTGTGATCAAGAGCAAGTGGTGGGTATGGAGGTCAATTTAAGCTTGTCTACTGCCTAGCTGGGCGGCCTCTCATATGCTTTCAGAGAAGGGCACTGCAGCTGGAGATTGGGAACACTTCAATACAGCACTTGTTCGATTTTGATAGATCTAAGCACTAGTCATCAATTGATTGAGAGAATACGGTCAAGAGGGATATGGGAGTGCAAGCGGGCTGGCGCTCTCATTTTATAGGCGTCGTGGCTGTGTTGGGACGGCGGAGGCGCCTGGAGCTGCCTGGAGCTGCCTGAAGGGAGGCGCAGTCTCGTGTTCTTCGTAATGACTCAGCTCATGCGGAGCACGTGCGGAGTTAGGGAACAATCTCAGAAACACATCTCTGAAGCAGAAATGCGCGACATTTTCGAAGAGGATTGAGGGTTGCAAGCAGTGAGGACTCTGAGAGAGTCGAGGGAGGCGGAGACCAGGGCCGCGGCGATTCCTTTACCGGCTAGGCGGGACCCTGACGGCAGCACCAGAACTGGCCGAAAAAAATAATGCAGTGTTGACGCATCTTGGAAGACACCAGTTGAGTGAAAGAATGCGGGGCGTCCGACCCCACCTTGCCGTTCACTCCTTCCCCGAGTTTGAGCACCAGCTGCACCTTCTCTTCTGCCCCCGTCGCAGCTTCCACAAGCTCTCGCGCGTGCCTCGGCGCACCCAGCTCAAGCAGTTGCCATCCGCCCGCAGCACCATGAGCGCCGGCTACGAGCAGTGGACACACGAGCAGCTCGTCGCGCGCATCAAAGATTTGGAGTCGCAGCTACAGCCTCAGAGTAGTAGAATAGAGACGACGAACATTGCCGAGCCCAATGCGGCCACTTTTACGAGCTTTCCCATCCCGTCGCCGCGCGAGGGAGGGAAGGAGCCGGCCTACCGCAAGCCGCCCAAGCAGCCGCCGAAGGCCTTCGACGCGTCGAGATACAGTACGCGACTGATTGCGCTGAAGTTTGCGTATCTGGGGCAGAGATATAATGGGCTGGAGCATCATGCGAATAATACGACGCCGTTGCCTACAATAGAGGAGGAGCTGTGGAAGGCACTGGTCAAGACGCGCTTGATTAGTCCGACGCCGAGGGGAGGAGGGGAGGATGAGACGTATAAGAGGTTGGACAAGAAGATGTTTGACAAGTGGGACAGGGACGGCGCAGACGTGAACTGGGAGGGCTGTGAATATTCAAAATGTGGCAGGACGGATAGAGGCGTGAGCGCCTTTGGCCAGGTTATTGGAATCAGGGTTAGGAGTAACCGACGCAAGCCGAAGCCGGTTCAGGACGATATCATGGAAGACGCTACCTCACCAGCTGAGGCTGAAGTCGAGGAGAAGCCCTTCGACGAGCTCAAAGACGAACTACCCTACATCCAACTTCTCAACCGCGTCCTCCCACCCGACATCCGCATCTACGCATGGTGTCCGAACCCGCCGCCCAACTTCTCCGCCCGCTTCTCCTGCAAAGAGCGCCGTTACAAATACTTCTTCACAAACCCCTGTTTCGCGCCTGTACCTGGTACATCAGGCCTCTACCACGACGCCGCCTCCCCCACACCCATGCGCGAAGGCTGGCTCGACATCTCCAAAATGCGCGAAGCATGCAAGCTCCTAGGGGGCCTGCACGACTTCCGCAACTTCTGCAAAATCGACGCCTCGAAACAACTCTCCAACTTCTCGCGCCGCATCTTCCACGCCTCCATCGAAGAAGTCTCGCCCCTCGCCGTCCCCACCTTCCTCTCCCACACCGCGATCCAGAACCCCAGCACAGGCGAACCGCCCAAGATGTATGCCTTCGTCTTGCACGGCTCCGCCTTCCTCTGGCACCAGGTCCGCTCCATCGTCGCCATCCTCTTCCTCATCGGCCAGCGCCTCGAGGCCCCCGAGCTCGTCACCGAACTCATGGACATTGAGAAGAACCCCACCCGGCCCAAGTACGAGATGGCTTCCGACGCCCCGCTCGTGCTGTGGGACTGCATCTTCCCAGCCGAAGAGGAGGTGCAGAGCAGCGACGAGCGCGAACACGGGTACACTGACCGGCTGCCCTGGGTCTACGTCGGCGACGAAGGCGCCATGGAGCCGAAGTCGTTTGCGAAGGCGAAATCCGGCGGTGGTCCGAGTCAAGTGGGACGTGGAAAGTGGGGGCGCGGAGGCGTAATGGACGATGTGTGGGAACTATGGCGGGGAAATAAGATGGATGAGACGCTGAGCGCGTTGTTGCTGGATGCGATTGCGGCGCAGGGCTCGTCGACGCTGGACCAGGAGCAGAACGTTGAGGGGAACGGTATGCCGAAGGGTGGGCCTAGAATCTTTGATGGAGGGAATGTGGGCAGGGCGAAGGGGAATTATATCCCGGTGTTGGAGAGGGATAGGCAGGAGCCCGTGGAGGTGGTGAATGAGCGGTATGCGAGGAAGAAGGGGTTGGATCCGAGTAGGACGAGGCCGAAAGAGGAGGATGGGGATGCGTAGGAATGGGTAGGACACTGGTTCACACGATGGTGTATTTATTTTACATCTTCTGCGTCGGCGAGGTAGGACAATGATACCCAGTGCGGACCGCATCATTTGCAAATAACATATCTCATCATCCCACATCCTCGAGCCTGTAGGGTATCATGTGCCTTGATTCTGCTTTCGTATCAAGAAGTCGACTTTAAAGCCGAGCATGCATGCTAATATGCGATATTCATATCCAAATCCATCCATACCTCGAGCCATAACCAGCGCATTTCTCGTAACGTTGGCAGATACTCTCTTTCCATTCTCCAAGTCGTCCACGTATTGTTTCCACGTTTTCAATCTTTAACTGGCTGTGCAATACATGCCCACCTAATCTCCCGTATTCAGCTCCAAATCAATCTGCACCCCATTGCTGACGCCATAATCGGCCAAGCTCAACTGATCAAGAAACGGCCGCTCTCCCTGCCTCTTCAACATGATCTCGTGCACCGGTCTTCCAATCTTGGCCGCCACCATGGCTTTGAAGAGCTTGACGGGGTCCGAGGCGAGGCAGGGAATCTGCGCCTTGGTGCCGAGACGGTCGTTGACGCTGACCATGATCATGGGCTCGCCGGGGACAGCGGTGGGTGGTGCGGCGGCGAGCTTGGGCTTCGACTCGCGGTCGCGGTCACGGTCACCTTGTCGCCGGTCCGAGTCGCGATCTTTGTCCCGGCGGCGGTCTGAGTCGCGATCTCTACCACCACGGTCGGAGTCTCTGTCTCTCCGATCGCGATCGTCACGTGGGCGGTCCCAGTCCCGTCGGCGGTCGTCGTCCCTCCTGTCGCGTCCGTGGCCTCGATCGCCGTCTTCCCTTGACCTATACCCTCTGTCCCTATCGTCGCGTCGGTCTCGGTCGTAGCCTCCCCGTCTATCGTCACGATCACGAGCTTGCTCCCTATCGCCATGGCCGCGGTCGTTCTTCTTCCATTTCAGGCCAGAGTAGTTCTTCGGTCTGCGGGGCAGACTTCTTCGCGGCGAGCGCGAGCGCGACCGTGAGCGTGCGCCCTCTTTGGGCGGGGGCGAGCGAGGCCTTGTACCTTCGACCAGCGCTACGCGGTCGGGATGTATTGCGTCGGGCGAAGGCATAGTTGTGGTTGAGAGGCGTGTTTGTGGTGTTGTGAAGAGAGCGGAGAGAGGCAGCCGCAACCGACACTTTTAGAAGCTATGACCTCGCTTCTTCCCGCGTAGGGCTGAGCCGCGGCGTCATCCTCCACCTACACCTCTCACCCCTCCACGCACAAGCAGAGCTTGACTTGCGACACGATACGATGCCCGAATGGCCACGATAATAAGCGTCCTGCAGCGGCTCAGCTCGCCGCCCACGCAGGCGCTTCGCACGCTACAGCCTACGCAGGCGACCGTCTCGTACACGGTGTCGACGCGCCCAGAGTTGAAGACGATTCCCGCCAAAGTGAGCTTCTACGTTGGGATTGCGCTGCGCATACTAGTGGGCCACGTCGTAGCCCTGCTACTTTGGACGAAATGGTCTTTAAGCCATGAAACGCTGGCCTTGCTTGCGGAATGGACACTCATTAATTTGCGCGAGGAATCGCTGCAAGTCCTCATTGACGCGCTTCCATGGCGATATCTGGCACCCGCGTCGCTGCTCGTTTTCTATCTCACTCTACGTAGAGGGTATACAGGTACAAGTCTCTTAATATAATGCATGAATGCAGCTCAGTACTTACTGTCGTACAGAAGAATCCCTCACCGTTTTACGCGGTCTCGGCCTCCAGACTAGTACCACATCCTCCATCTACCTTCGCACACCTACTACGCGCTTTATTCCAACGACGAGTGTCCAGGATATTTTCATACATGAGGCGTTCAAAGGATTTGAAGTGAGGTTCTATCTGGCCGTCGTGGTCAAGGGAGAGGAGGATGTCGTCGTTGTGTTTCCAAGGTTGCTGCCGAGGAGGGGTGTACTGGAGAAAGTATGGAGGGGCAGCAGGGCATGCCTATGGGAAGACGGTGTCAAAAAGAGTGGCACTGATGTGAAAGCGCCATCGTGACGGTGCTATGAATTCGTAGCAAAATCCTCGTCCGACGCCGCGAAATACCGGCGCCTCTTACAAGCGCCTACAAGCAACTCATGTTAATCAAAATCCGTGAACCGTGAAACCCTCCCTTCGCCATGTAGCCTAGAACCCATCACACTTTACCAGCACCCTAATACCGGTACCTAGTCGAGTAATCCTTCGGACTAACCACCAGACCTCGCCCCTTCTTCGCGCCCCGGTAGATCGTCTCAACAATGTCGATGAGCTCCTGCTTGTCCTCGAGCACCCAGTTCAGCTTGTTATTGTTACCCGTGCCGAAATCGCACATCATGTGCTTATTGCGGAAGAAGAACATGACCGTGCACGCGTCGTACAGCTCGTACATGGCTTTGAAGTCGGGCACCTCGTCGAGGTCGCAGAGGTAGATGACCTGATAGTCACGTTAGCGGATATTTAGGGGGAGGGGAGGAGCGAGGGGTTCTTACGGCAAAGTTCTTCACCTTATCGGCAATCTTGTAGAGAACTTCGTCTTGCCGCATGCAGTCCGGGTCGTGGTCGCGCCCGAACCGGATCACGACGAGGCGGTCTTCTTCGCTAAGGATGGCTTGGTCGACGTGCCAACCGGTGCGGAGGTGAGGGAGGACGACGGAGCCCATGGTCGCGTGACTTAGACCTTGCTCTTTTTGGATGGTTGAATGGTAGTCAGGCTGAATGTTGTGCGCGGGGTGTAGGGAGTGGGTTTGTGCGAATGCGCTGTCTACGTCGAGCGCAAAATTTAAAATGCGGCAGCTTAAGTGATGTCGTTAAAGTTGCCTTGGGGATGTAGAAGATTTACTTAAGCTGATGCTGGAGCTGGAGGCACCAGTTTCTCGTGACTTCCAGCGATCCATCCATGGATTCGCCCCGCGCTAAGGCCAGAGTCGGACTAGCGCAGCGAATATTGGATTGAACCCAGCGCCCTTTCAACGCGCTTTGGTCTCGACCCATCTACAACGAAATCATTGACGTTCCTAGGAAGACTGTTGAGAACGGCTACGATTATGGCCTCTTCTTCGTCATGGCACATGTTGCCGTCCGAGCTCATTGAGCATCAAATCGCGCAAATCGATCTTCTACTCGCCATGTACCCCGAAGAGGAGGTTGCAATGGAGAAGCATTCGCAGGATTTATTCGACATGCTGAAAGCAGGCGTCGAGAATAATACGCTGCCCAACAAAAATCCAGGTGCTCCATTTTCCAGCTTACTCCTAAACCTCGTTATCCTGGAGGACAACACCTTGCAATTGGACATAGGCGTGCCGTTTACGTACGAGGGCAAAGGACCGCCAGAAATAGCACCGCCAATAAAAATAAGGATAATACAGCCGCCCTGGATGAACAGAGCAACCACAACACACCTCAACTCCCAGATCTCTGACCAAGAGGATCTGTTCAGCAGCATCGATTCCATCAAAGAATCCGCAGCCGAACACCTCCAAAACCAATCTTCACCGCAACCAGCGCCCGTTTCCGCTCAAACCTCCGGTCCTCTCGTCCGCGCCTGGTTCTACTTCCCCTCCATCTCCACCCGCTCCAAGCGCGACGACTTCATCATCCACGCACCGTCCCACTCACTCACCGGCTTCCTCTTTGCCGGTAAACCCGGGCTTCTCTGCCTAGAAGGAACGTCCAGCGACATCGATAGCTATATGAAGTTTATCAAGACAGAGAGCTGGGGAGACATTCCGAGTCATCATAAAAAAGTCAGTGAACGGCTGCGGGAAGAGGGGGTAGAGAGGGTGTTTGGGGATATGCGGGAGATTACGGATGAGGTGGGGGAGAGGAGAGGGGTGAGGGCGAATCGCGGGGATATGAGGGCTGTGGAGGGGTGGTTGGGGGAGAGGGGGTTGGGGGAGGCGTTGGCGAAGGTTTTGATGTAGGAGGTGACGCGGAAGTGATGGGGAAAGGGGGTCGTCGTTTATCTATCCAATCAACTCGAAATGGTCGTGAAGTGAATCGAGAGTCACATGACCCACGTCTCCGTTTTGGATTTTGTGACAATGCGTCCAAGACACACAGAAGAACTTATTCTGGGAAAAGGAAAGCATTGGTCTATGACTCTCTGTGTTTCTTCATTGATCGAGCCACACTCGAAGACAAGGAAATGCGTAAGTATGTATCACTCGCCATCAGCGCTCACCCACTGACAAGGCACCCAGATGGCACCGCCCCTGCGTTATACAGCTTCTACAAATCTCGTCAATACCGCTCTACATGGCTTCGGTCTCACAAGGGACCTTCCTAAACCTCCCTGAACATCGTCCCGCTGCCTCGTCTTCGGTAGCGACAGCCAGATCGCGCGCGGACAAGCGATCTAAGAATCTCCGCTGCTGATCCAAGTTAATCGTGTGGTATGCATGTCATGCAGCAGTGGATGACGTAGGGCACAAGTGGAGTCTGAATCTTGCGGGTCTCACGTACAGGAGGCACCTAGGCGCTTTGGTTGGCTCGGGAGTGGACGTCGAGATGAAGGCGGGATGTCAGATCAGCGTCGGAGCGGGGTAGGCCTGATGACGGTTCAATGATGCCCAAGAACAGGTCGGCGGAAGTGCGATGCTGGATACTCGACAGACAGTCAAGTCGATCCGGTGATGCACGTCCACACGTGGTAGATGAAGGGATGAACCTTGGAGAGCGAGGCGGAAAATCCGACAAGGCCAGGGCGTAGAGGCTTTGCAATCATATACCAGAAGTGCTCCTGCAACGGGCCGCAATTTCATTGTGCTGTGATATGCTACACTGATGCAATGGTGCTGTGCAAGCTTGCACTAAGAAGCGTTTATGGAACACAATACGCGATGATGTTTTGCGGAGACGGTAGCTAACGTCATTAGCAGCTTTCTATGACAAACAGTAATTACCCGCAGGTACAATAGCACACAGGGGAGTATCTATAGCTTTCCACAACCACATTACGGCGCCTCTCAATGTAGATGCACCCACGCAAATGAACAGTTCTCTCTCTTAGAATATTTTTGAAAGCCTTGGAAAGCATTTACAAGCTCTGCATTCACTGGCAATGATAAAGGGTTTGGATCAGCCTGGTAAGCCCTTCCTTCCGAACCAAAAAGCAAACTACCTAGGTATGTCGTCAAGACATGCTCTTGCACCGCCACACCTCTCTGTTCCAGCGTACCAAACCAGGCGACGTTTCTCCACCCTATAACGAATGTACAGTATAAACTTAACTTTCCTCAATGATCACGCCCTCCACATCCATCCATCTACCCAACGGCACCGACGACGATCCATTTCGCCATGCCGATCTACAACTGGGCACTGAAACACCACATCGGTGCCACAACATCCCCCGTCCGGAACTCATGCAATGCAACAACAATCCCAAATCCATCGCGCTTATCCTTGTAAACCTTCCGCCAAAATCCCTCACGCACATCTGCCGTGGTACATGACACTAGATGCTCCGACCATCGGCGCAACGCTGCTTACCCGGTGCGCGGAATGCATATAAAGCGCGACGGAAGCAGAAGTGATCGCCTACTCCGCTTTGCCCAGTACAAACGCATTGTACGGCCATGCTGGCAACGTCGAAAGAGGCAGGTCGGACTGCGGATCGAGATTTCAGGGGCTGCCACGCTGCCGCGCAACGAGCGTGGCCTTCTGCTCGAACCAGCCTGCGAGCCTCACGTTAACCCGGGGCCACATTTTCGACACTTTGGGGATCTGCACGTTTTGTGGAGAAAGACTACCTGGATTCTTGTGTACTGTACAGACTATGGCGCGGAGAGAATCGAATGTCCGACCATACGAACGAGCGTTTACCGTGGCCACCCTATTTTTCGCGGACCAACACTAGGATAACAATGCTTTTGAGGCCTCTGCCTCGTCAACCAAGAAATGCAGCGTGCGCAACATATGAAGACATGTTCGGAATGAAATAGGACCGAGGACACGATGCGCGATGCCGCCAACGCCGTGTAAGTGCGACAACATCCTACCGCCTCACTGCGCAACTCCTAGAATATCGTCCTCAGCCGAGGGTCCTTCGTTATGCCACCCATCTTCATATAACGACTTGAACCAACTGCCCTCGCGCTCGAGCAGCCTGTAAGGCTCACCGTATTCGACAAGCTGGCCTTGATTCATGACTATGACCTTGTCGAAGTCGAAGATGGTGTCGAGCTTGTGGGCCACGGCGATGATAGTATGCGCCGTGAACTTCGAACGCAAAAGGCGCTGGACATGGGATTCCGATGCCTGGTCAAGACTGCGCGACGGTCAGTTGAAGCAGGAATAGGTACGTGTCGGGGTGCCACTTACTTGCTAGTTGCCTCGTCGAGCACGACAATGCTCCCCTTGTCTTTGCGCAGCAGCGCCCGAGCTAGGCAGAAAAGCTGCCGCTGGCCATGCGAGAAGTGCAAGTCCTCGACCTCGACGTCAAGCGGATGTGTATACTTGCTCTCGTCGCCCTTGCTCACGATGGTGTCCCAGAGCTGCACGTCCTTGAGAGCCTGCATTATGGCTTTATCATTGCTCTGCTTGAGTGGGTCGGCATTGAGCCGAATGGAACCTGGGAGAAGATAGGCGTCTTGAGGCAGCCCAATGAGTCTGGATCGAACAGTCTGGCGAGGGATGCGGTGGAGCGGAAGGCCATCCACGATTATGCTACCAGCCGAGAGCTCGATCATACGGAAGAGTGAAAGAACAAGCGATGACTTGCCGCTGCCCGTCCGGCCAACAATCGCGACCTTCTCACCTGGCGCGATGGAGATGGAAAAGTTGGAAATTACAGGTTCATGGGGCCTAGACGGTTAGCGCAGGACATTCAGGCGGGGAAGGTCACTTACCGATAGCAAGCAGTGATGTCTTTAAAGTCAATCCTCCCATCGCTGGGCCAGTCCGGAGGTGGCACCTGGTCCTCACCCTCCAAGTCTTCGCTGATGGCATCTGTTGTGAAGGTCTTGATGCGGGCCACGCTCCCAATATGCGTTTCCAACTGTGTCCACCAATGGATGAGCAGCTTTATGCTCTGAGAAAAGAGGATGACATTGAGAAGAGCGACGCCGACATATCCGGCACTAAGCTTCCCCTTCAAAGCCACGACGAGTACAATGAGAATGGTCGCGACAGCCGCCACGATAAGGTCCAACACAAGTGTCAGCCAGCGCTGCACTGCAAAGAGCAAGTAGAAGGGACGCTGGCTGCGGTCCAACAGCTCTTTGGCTTTGTCCTCGAGAAAGGTCTGCCATCCAAAAGCTCGAATAGTAGCTAGACCTTCTAGTACCTCATTGAACTGCGTGTACAGTGGCGACTTTGCCTCGAGGTCGAGAAACCGTAGCTGTCGTGAGGTGCGCAGGTAGAACTTCTGGATGTAGTAGACACTGCCGCCGACGACTGGAAAAGAGATGGTTGCGAAGGGGGCAGCAATGGCAATCAGAATCATTTGGGCAATACACAAAACGAATGCTGGAAGAGGTTAGCGGGCGCTGAAGAAAGAAGAGGGGTAGGAGGCGACGTACTGGCAAAGGTGTTGAGTGCCGAGATCGGCAACTCCATATCGATGAGCATGAGGTCCTGACTGAAGCGATTGAGTGTGACACCGGTGTCAGTGGCCGCAAAGAACGACATTGGAGAACAAAGAACAGTATCAAGAAGCCGCTTGTGGAAAGCATTGCCTGAACGTGGCACCATATCTATAATGAGTTGCCAACAACTGACGAGAAGGCATATCATTGCGCCGACACCAAGAGCAGCGTATATCCCCAGGTAGTACCCGAGCCGTTGGTTCGGAAACTCCTGGTTGTACTCAGCCCACAGCTTCACCCAGATTGTAGGGAACGATTGCCCAAAGATGAACAGCGTGATGGAGACCATAAAGATCAACGTGGCTGTCCAACCCACTGAGCGGATATAATAATAGTAGATGGCCAAATCACCAGTGCGACGATTGGTCTCCGCTTGAATGTCTTCCTCGGTGACTTTGGCATTATTGGGACGCTCTGTGTACTTGGGCGGCGCTTCGTAGACGTGCTTGTCTGGAGTGAAATCCCAATCGGGGGACGGCAGGTCAAAATTGGCCACATAGCCACCGGCTCCGTTCAACTTGTCGAAGGAGCCTTGCTCTAGAATGCTGCCCTGGTTGTCGAGGGCGACAATATGATCGCAGTACAGCAAGCGCTTAGCTGTAACGGAGAATCGTCAGAGGGTGCAGCAGCACAAGATGGATGGGTTGAGTACGTACCTGATGACGATGCAAGGAGAACAGTGGTCCTGCATCTTCTAAGTAGACCTTCGCGACCAAAGAGGCTGTGCCAGACACGGTTCTCAGTGTGGCCATCAAGGCCACTGAGGCAGTCATCAAGGATGACAATATCCTTCTGGGCGTATATCGCTCGGGCAAGAGCCTATAGGAAGGATAGTTAGTTACGAGCACGGGATGCAAGCGGGGTTAATGACTGAGTGCCTTACAATACGTTGGCTCTGACCCCCACTCAGAGCGATACCCTTACTACCAATTTGCGTTTGATCCCCTTGCGACAGCTGGCGCAGATCCTCGTCTAGAGCGCAGCTGCGAACAACGGCGGCATACCACCGCTGATCAAAGTCCGATGCACCTATGATACTCTGCTGGACCGTGCCGTTCACGTGCCATGGCGTTTGGTCGCACAAAGCGATGCGCATGGATGACAGCTGAACAGTGCCACCCATAACCGGAAGCTCACCCAGGATAGCCTTGATGATTGTGGATTTGCCGCACGCTACCGGCCCCACGACCATGGTAATCTTACCTCGCGGAACTGCCATGTTGATCGCGTGCAGGCAACCCAGTGGCTGTTTTTCCTTGTCCCAGCCAAAGTATCCATTTTCGATCAAGACAGCCGTTGAGGATGTTGAGACGACCTCTCGGACGTCCAACGAAGAGCGACTCTTCTCCGAAGCTTTAGAATCCTTGTCGGATTCGCTGCCTATGTCCGAAGTAGACCCGATGGTACCGATGAGGAAAGGCGCCCGACGGCGTTCAGCTTGCGTTGGGGTAACGAGGAACTTCTGGATTCTCCGGAAAGAACCGACCCCACCCATGAACGAGGACAGAGACATTATAAGTGAACTCAGTGGCTCGGACAGGAGGGTGAATAGCGACAGCGACGTGAACACCTTGGCGGTATCCAGTGTACTGGCGCCATTGCTCTTCTGCGCGAGGGCAGAGAACACAGCAAATGTAAGAATGGGCGACATGAGTGGTGAGAAGAATGCTATGCAGTCTCAGTATGTGTTGGTAGATATCACGTTGTACCGACTTACATATGCCCATCGTCCAGATAAGAAGTTTCCTGAATTTCCTCGATATGGTGAGCTCCTCTACTCGCAGTCGTTGCAAGTCTTCTCGCAGCACATCAGTAAGGCCGGTCATCTTGACCCCACGCATGGCGTTCAGCATCGCGGTCGTCGCTGCAATACGCCGCTCAATGCCCTCCAACCACAGAGCTTGTTTGGACATGACCATGCTGGTCGCAACAAGCGAACCGCCAAAGGATACTATGACCGAGTGTCAGCGACCGGCAGCATGGATACATATCATCAGAACTCACCGACAGCGACTCCAACTGGGATAACACACGCAACACCAAGTTGTCTTTCGAGCAGATATATGGCCAGGCCAACCTCGATCGAGTTTGCCCAGATCTCGTGGCCCGTTTGCATGCCCGTCACAATGCGCTCAATGTCAGCGCTCATGAGTGTCAGTGACGATGCCGTGTCAACGTCGGTCAACGGAATGTCCATAGCCTTGTTATACAATGTCGAGATGAGGCCGCCGCGCATCATCGTAATGAATCGGTAGGTGAAATGCTGGTACTGTCCAGTTGAGATCTAGCAGGTTGTTAGCGAGCGCGCGGGAGGGACCCTTGATCGCGACGCGTACTGCGATGCCCACGTAGACTAGCACGTAGGCCCCAATCAATCCATAGCCAATGTTCAGCGTCTGAGCGTTCGTACTCTGTTCGGCATACGATACGGCGCGGTTGATGAGGAATGGTTGGCAGAAATTGAATGCCATGAGGACTGCGCGTGGCGGCACAACGGCCAGAACGTGCCATTTGAGCTGCCGAACGGTAACGACGAGTAGTGAGTTGGAACCGACGTGCGCTACTTCAGAAAAGTCAGTAATCGGTATTGGATGCGACAACCTCAGTAGATGCTGACCTTTCGCCCATGCTGATCTGATAACTCCATGAAGATGATCTGCGCGAAGATGCTTGTCCAAGTGGAAGAGGTCGTCAATGGATAGAACATTTTTGAACCCTCTTTTAAAGAGTGCATTCTGCCACCAGAAGAGCGATCGGTTGTATACACCGCTAGCGGCTTCCGGAGGGTAGTCTGTGTAGCCTGGTAGCAAGAGGCTTTCTTTTCCTTTTGCTTCGAATACAGCAAGGAAAACCTTGACACCCACTCTGGTTGTAAACAAAATCGAGATGTCGTTGAGTTCTTCGACTAAGGAATAGCTGCGCGAGCGTGCCGTATCGAAGACGATCGTGAACAACAGGTAGACATTGAGCCAAAACGACGTTCGGATGCATCGAAGGTGTTCAAAGTATGACATGGTTCCCAGGACGAACGCGCCCACGAAGCCTACAGCAAGACCACCAAAGTCAGTTAAGGCTGCGTGACTATTTCGAATGTCACCGGTGGGTACTCACTGATGATAGCCGAAGGGATCGCTGCATCGCTTGTGAACCCGCGTTGCTTCACCCATAGGACTAGTAAGCCGAGATCAAAGCCTGCGAGACTGAACAGCACGATCGGTTAGCAAATTCCAGTTCCTAGAGTAAGTGAGAACACATGTCTAGCGTCCCGGGACATTGACACTCCAGAATAAACGTACAAAGCCCATGCCAGCTAGCACACAGAGTCAGCCTTATTTTCTACCATACAGTAGATCAGGAGAGCTACTTACTAGTTTCGTCGGTAATAACAAAGATCTTGAGACTTTCTGCTTCTTCCGCCACAGGTAACCTATTCGGAATGGAGCCACGCATAGAATTAATGCAAGAGGTACTATAGACAAAATGAAATCCTCAAATAGAAGTGTAAAGTCAAAGCCTCCACGACCTAAAAGCACGTGTTCTGTTAGTTTAAGTTCCGCATGTGTTGCGTACCACAAGACGACTTACAATTTACACCCGCATATGGGCCAAACGTGTTATCCACAGCGGCGCAGCGCCGACTGGAATATGAGGCCATTGAGGGAAGCAAAGAAAATGAGTTGCTTTTCTCAAAGTCAATGTTCAGGGCATTAGACGGAGAGTTGATGGGAACTGAGGATTCATAGTTTGGAGCCGACATGCGACCATGGGCTACTCCCAGCAGGTGATCAACTCTCCAGCCGGTACCACACTGGATTCATTACTCAATGGCGCGCCCAAGGTGTGCGTCCAGTATGGAGCCCGAGTGTTCTGTGGGTATGACGATCTTTGACACTTTGGCACTGGGTGCAGAGGTCTCCATCCTTGGTCACTCGAACCAAGTAATGCAACCTCGTAATGCGGACTCTCCGGCTTCAACGGGAAAACCTGTTTGCATTCTTGGAAGGATGGACAGCATCGTTCGGGTTCTGACGCCGGCTTAATGTGTCCAGGATCATAGTCTGCGCACTACTGCTGTTTCAATTTGCCTGCGCGTTCCATGTATGATCAGAACAGGTATAGAAAGCTGGAGCCTGGGGGCCGAGCGAGCGCTGATCCGTGGAGATCATTCTAAGAAGCCGCGCGATCGCGCAATTAAGGTTGGAAATCGTGTTCCTGAGCGGCACTTAACCGTCACGCATCTGCACGATTATGGCAGTGGCGCCGATCGTTACTCCAAATTCGGTAAAAGTAGACCGCATCAGTACGAGCAATCTATCTGCTGTACCGACCAGGACCTCAGCAGGGACTCGAGCAGACAAAGCGTGTATGTCTATGAACCAACAGCATGCACCTCGCCGCCACGAGACAATGGGTCTGCAACATGACCTTTCTAGCCGGGTTTGCGGAGTCAGCTAACCTAATGGTGGTGTGAAGCTCGCGACTACCTTAAAGAAATCAATAGTGGGTACAGACCAAGGGTATCCGTAAGCAAAGTTGAGTGCCCCTCTTTTTGAAAACTCTACCACGGACTGGACATTCCTGATCACTGCTGAGAGTGATCAACAGTTAGCTTGCAGTCGCTATTGTATGCCCTCGTCTTAGGTACGGACCACCACTGGGACCACTCTGTGCCATTATGCCCGGCACTTACCATGTCTACACGCAGTAGCTGCAGACGAATTTCGCCTGCATGATGTCGCGGAGCAAAAGGCTAACCTTCTGCTCCTGTTGGAGTAGAATGTATTTAACCGTCACACATGACTAACACGACTCTTTCCCGACGAACACTTAATCGCATCGTTCTCTAAATATGCTTAGACTCCCTCATCCTGGTAACACTAGTAGCTATAGGTCTGGTTAACACGTCGCTAGCGCCGTCTACAGTGACATTGCAAGCCGCCTTCGGGATTCAAGCGAGGATCCAAAGGAACTCGGCGAGCCGTTCTACCAATGGAGGCGATTGGTGGCAAGCTTGAATGCTATCCAGGTTTGGAGGCTTCTGCGAGGACGTTTCACAGCAGATCGATGGCGTTGCTCAATTCTGCAGCGAAAATTTGCTCAGCACAAGACCTTGCAGCATGTCCGTATGAATCGTCATTGACAACACACTCCGCTCTCGGACTGATCAGCATGCACTGTCCGCTGCTTGTACGGAAGGCATACTGACCACGGCAATATCCGCATCTTATAGTGGAAACCTGTCAGGAGTCCGCTCCTTCTAACAACCTCGAGAAGCAACGCAGGCAAGTGCCGATCTTGGTAAATCTCAGCCCCTACATTGGCGTCGTCGTGAAATTAGGAGCCTGCGGCAACACAGAGGGGTGCCACTGTACTGAAAGGCGGGCAGGGATATGGGTAAGCGGTAGCTGGTGTTGCATACCTACTTTCAGCCGACCAGCTAAGCGCTGTGCTGATGATTTGTGGAGCCCGGAAGAATCGCGTATTAGTGACATGTAGGTCCAGTTGCCGTGGAGTAATGACAGGTTGCGAAGAACTGGCACATAGCGAGATGAAGGTATACGTACGAGAAGTCTAGCTCGGTTTTGAGTATTCTACACGTCACGGTCAATGGGTTTGAAAGTAGCGGGATCCTAACGCCACATCGTGGGTGAGGATCTAGCGGCTGACAGGGGTAGAAGTAGCGTAGATCAAGTAAAAGTCAAGCATTGGAGAGAGTATTGTGGCACCGGCGGACTCACCTGAAGCCAGCGATTGCATGCTGGCGATTGGCGGGTGTTCTGGCGGCATTGAAGTTCTCCGGATGTTCAAGGAAGGCAATGTGTAGCGCACGAACCTCGTATGGCTAAATTAAGAGTGACCGGGCACGGGCACCAAGGCCTTAGACTGCCGCTCCCGACAAGGTTAAGTACTCCACAACCAAGGGCAATCTCTGAACGTAGGCTAGCTATCTGCGTGGTGGTCGTCATACCAGGTCGAGTGGGCGTCAGCTAATGCTGCCATTTCGCACAATGGTTCCGGCAAAAGCGGAATGGTACGACAGGAGCCCGTAGCTGTGGCTGCAGCGCGAGAATTTCTTGATCGCTATAGCGGATATGGGTCAATTACAAATGGCAAACGAGTGTTTCTAAAAATCGCCTTGAAGGTATGTTACCCAGCAGTTTGTTCGGAGCAGAAATTCCAGGCAAGAAAACAGGAATGGTACAAGCCGCGGGCAATCGCCACGAGCTAGGTTTAACGAGGACGGGGTGGGGATGGGAGTGGAAGTGCCGCTTAGGTGTCCGTTACGCTGCGCTGCGGATGCAGAGGTTCTGGAATGGACGGTGACGGGCCCGTTGAGTGGCTGCAAGAAAGGCGCCTGCCAGGTGGGTCGCACGACAGGGCAAAGGCTTGTGAGGCGTTCACAGAGAGTATTGCGCGTTCTCGTGACCCCACGTGAAAGGGCTTGACAACGATTGCCCAAGCTGAAGAAGGCAACAAAGCATGCCGATCGGTCACATCTTCGACGACAGATGAGGAGGGGCAAGGAAGTGGCGGCGATGGGTGCGAGGCTGGCAGCTGAGGGCGTTTAGAGGGCGTTCGAGTTGGCGGGGACTCCGGGGAACGTCGACGGAGACCATGCATCCGTTCGTACACGGCTAGATTGTGCCACTGTGTCGGGTCGCTTCTCCTTGCTCCTCAGGAACCCACTTGGATCGATCAGTGACAGGGGACTCGTACTGGGTGTGTTGGCTGGGGACGCAGCCGGAATCGACTTTCCAGGCCCGCCAGTGCGAATCCGAGATGGCCATTGTCGTTGTCGAAGTCGCGCGGTTCGCCCGTCGCCGCGGAGAGAAGTCACTCGACGGCATCGCTTCCCTAGCGAAATTTTGTGTTGTCGTGAAAGATTTTCCCGTCACGTTACGACGCTAGACCAGGTGGGCTCGCCCCGCGCCGAGCCTACGCTGTCATCTCTTACCACCACCATAACTCGTATCCGTGCAACTCCGGACGCATGCACGTCGACCGAGCGTATTGTCATTTACTTTTACCGGCATCTTCACCAGCTTGCGCCGGCGCGCGGTGGCTAATATGCAGCGTCCCCAGGGTCGCTGCACAGTCACGTGACTGCGGTGCACCCGACCCGTAGACCAGCGACCATCGCCCCAACGCAACGCGTGATGACGATCACTTCAGCTCCAGGACTAACCCGGAGTTCAGATCACCATGACAGCGTCGATCGCTCGTGATGTTTTGTGTGTGGCTCCGCATGATACCCTGGCCCACGACTTAGCGCACCCCTTGTAGACGACGATGTTTACCCGTACCCGGAGTCCTAAGCAGCAATGCAAAAACCGAATGCAACCTGGGTATTGTGACTATTTCGGTCGGCGAATGTTGGCTATGACTTCATCGTAGAGGGACGTGATGCACTAAGGCTCTTCCAGGAGGCGGGTCAGGGCTTGATACGCGTCCGGAATAAGCAGTGTAGACGGCCTAGCTTCCTAATCGCACCATGTTGATTTTTGTGAGAGTTTCCTGTTCAAAGGTCTAGTTTGTGAAGCTTGCTGTGAATATCATCGGCCCTCTGCGCATCGTTTACGCACATGGTGTGGATCGTTTGGTCGCTGGACGTGAGTACCTTGACCTGCAAGAGCTACCAGTTACTGACGGGAGGGACAGCTGTCCCATGCTCAGTCTGATCTTACTCTACAGTCGCCAACCAAAAACTTTGCGCTGCCTCGTCCAAATCTTTCACACCTTGATTCTCGATTGTTTGGACTGGGGCGTCTAGCTGAGTGTTGTGCGGATAGCCCAAATTGTATCTCTTGACATTTAGCTTGATCGGACAATGGCTATCGACCATATGGAAGAACAGTCGTGCATATTTCCGGCAGCCGGTCGGAGTTCTGCAAGTGACCAAAAACGGCCGCTGTCGTTCAGAGTAGAGTTGCAGCGTCCAGAACTGCTGCAACAGCTGTTCGCGAGAGACAATGGCAAAGTTTCGCTAATTGCTGGCGTTAAGGCAGCATGGGCTCTGGTGCTGCGCACCTACACTGGTTTGGACCAGGTGTGTTTTGGGCTCAGCGAAGTCGGCGACACCTCCATTGACAGTCGCGGCCAAGGCGAATCCATTGCCTCACAAGCTGTGGGCGACGAAATGTCCCTTGAACAGCTTGTCAACTACATGGGAGAGGACAGCTCCGTCGGTGACCAGCCCAAGTACGACAAGTTCCGATATAACACCTCGGCGCTGTTCCGCTTTGCTGTGCAGGGGGGCATGAAGCCGGGATCAAGCAAAACGGCGGCGGCGTCCATGCCAGACTCGGTGAGTAGATACTAGGCCTGGGGGTAGTGCTGCTGAGTTGCTGACATCTAAAGTGCCACCTCCGCCTCCTCGTCAAGGTGTTGAAGAGTGGAATTAGCCTCCTTCTCGAGTACCGCAGCTCTTACGTGTCAACCGAGTTCGCCAAAAGCATCGCGAGCACCACGGACAAGGCGCTGGTCACTGTCCTGTCATCGCCAGAACTGAAGGTGCGCGAAGCCGACCTCCTCAGCGACCGTGACCGGCTCCAGATGGAGAAGTGGAACTCAGAGCCGCTGGTCCGCGTCGACAACACCATCCACGGCACCATTGCTGAGGTGACGAAGCGCACTCCGGACGCAGAAGCCGTCGCATCTTGGGACGGCAGCTTCACGTACCGCGAGCTGGACGAACATGCATGTCAGCTGGCAGCGCGTCTGATGGAACTGGGCGTGGGCGCCGAGGTGATTGTGCCGCTGTGCTTTCGCAAGTAAGTGTCGTGACACGGCTGTGAGGGCGCGAGTAACCAAAAATCCAGGACGCGATGGAACGTCGTTGCCATGTTGGGCGTGTTGATTGCGGGAGGCGCCTGTAAGTAGTCGTTGTTGCGGCTTCCTTATCGCGACCCCCGCGCTATTCCCCCCCCCCGGCGCCTGCCGAGGCTATTGCCACACTACACCACCCCAGCTATCCCGTGCCTCTGGGCATCTAGAGTAGACGTGCGCTGACCCCCCGACAGTTCTCCCGCTCGATCCAGCGGCGCCCAGGGAGCGTGTTGAGTATCTTGTCAAGGCCGTGGGTGCCAAGACTGCTCTGTGCTCTGCCCCTGACTCGCACGCCCTCGAGGGCCTGGTGGACAATCTGCTAGCCATTGACGATGCCTTCTTTGCCACTTTTCCGCCGTTTGCAGGGCGGCCTCAGAGTCAGGTGGATAGCCACAATGCCGCGTATATTATCCCTACATCAGGCACTACTGGCGTTTCGAAGCTGTCACTGCTGGAACATGGCAACTACTGCACCGGAGCGAGTGCGCATTTCACCGGACTTGCGATGGACACAAAGCCTCTCCGCTGTCTACAGTTTGCAGCACACTCGTTCGATGCATCCATCCCCGAGATACTGTCCGCGCTCATGTTTGGCGGCACCACGTGCATCCCAAATGAAGGTGACAGACTGAACAACATCTCGAAAGTGATCAACGATATGCGTGTCACGTGGGCTTGCCTCACCCCTACCTTTGTTCGCTTTCTCGAACCCTCCATGGTTCCGACCCTAGCGACCATCATCCTCATGGGCGAAGCCATGTCGCAAGCGAACCTCGACACATGGTCCCAGATAAACCTCGTCAACGGGTAAATTTCTTCAACAGATCAAGTGCACATCAACTGACAGTCTCCACAGCTACGGCCCGAGCGAATGCTCAGTTGCATCTTCATCTTGCTTGCGAATGCAGCCTACTACAGACCCCAAGAACATCGGCTTTCCCATTGCCAGCCATTTTTGGGTAGTGGACCCAGAGAACCGCCACCACAGGCTCCCTATCGGGTGCATTGGCGAGCTGCTGATTGAGGGACACATTGCAGGCCGGGGTTACTTGGGTGACGAGGAAAAGACAGCACAAGCCTTTGTCACTGATGTCGCGTGGGCAGCTAATCGTCCTTTCAGAGGCTATCTCACCGGCGACCTAGTAGTTCAGAGACCCGATGGTGGCTTCACCATTGCGGGCCGAAAGGACAACCAAGTAGTACGTAATCAAAGTCCCTGGTTGGATTTCACTAAATCCTGCAGAAATACCACGGTCAGAGAATTGAGCTCCTCGAAATCGAGCATCATCTCAACCTAGATGCCTCCATCAAGCACAATCTCGTACTTTTGCCCAAGACTGGTCCGTGTAAGGAACGGCTTGTCGCGGTTTTATCTCTCGCGGAGCATGCCCTGGGAGAGCCGCTCCTTTTGTACGAAGG
The DNA here is from genome assembly GCA_010015655.1 of Bimuria novae-zelandiae CBS 107.79. Classification (NCBI taxonomy): domain Eukaryota; kingdom Fungi; phylum Ascomycota; class Dothideomycetes; order Pleosporales; family Didymosphaeriaceae; genus Bimuria; species Bimuria novae-zelandiae. The sequence continues at coordinate 24,708 of ML976711.1, read as the reverse complement.
CAAGGTAAAGGCTCAAGTTCACGAAGTTATAGAGGCAATCCGTGCTCGCATTTCTACTCGGCTTCCCTTCTACATGCTACCTACCGTGTGGATTGCAGTCACATCACTCCCTCTGCTCGCTTCTGGCAAGCTGGACAGAAAGCGTACGTCGCAATGGCTCAGTGCCATGTCCAACGAGACATACCAACAAGCCATGCCGAGCAACGCAAGCTTGCAATCGCAAGACCAACCCGCATCCTCAATGGAAGGTGCACTGAGATCAATCTGGGCTCGGGTGCTTAATCTGCCCGAAGGACAGATTGCCTTGAACCGTGCGTTCTTGTCGCTCGGTGGTGATTCCATCTCTGCTATGCAGGTCATGGGTCAGTGTCGTAAGCAGGGAATCAGCGTTGGGGTACAGGACATCTTGCGATCGCGCTCGATATTTGATTTGGCTACGGTGGTCAAAAAAGTTCAGATTGCCGTAGAGGATGTTGTGGAGGATATCGATGTGCCTTTTGATCTGACGCCGATCCAGTCTCTATGGTTCCAGCTACCAAACCAGGGTCATGGTCATTTCAATCAGTCTTTCTATCTGAAGGTGACACGCAGGATAAGTGTAGACGTGTTCCGCGCAGCTGTGGAGAAGATTGTGAGCAGACACTGTGAGTAAATCCAGCCATGACAATCATAGGCGTAAAGGCTCACTGTACGCTATTAGCCATGCTCCGAGCTCGATTTACATACTCGGATGAACGAGGCTGGCAGCAGCGAGTGACGGACGACATCTCTAATTCGTACCGATTCCGTCACAAGATAGTGCGGACCAAAAGTCAAATCGATGAATTGATCGAGGACTCACAGAAGTGTCTCAATCATGCGACGGGTCCTCTGCTCGCCTCAGATCTATTCGAGGTCGAAAACGAACAGCATGCATTTCTTGTGGCGCATCACCTGGTCATTGACTTGTAAGCCATTACCCAAATACAGTGGAGATGCTTCAAGTACTTTCGTCATTGCTTTTAGCTCACGCTGATTTTTGAAATTTCTCAGGGTCTCTTGGCGCCTCATCCTTGAGGAGCTTGAGGAGATACTTACAGTCGGCTCGTTACTTCCACCAGCTCTGCCTTTCCAGAAGTGGGCGTTGCTACAACGTGACCATGCCAAAACTCTCCAGCTCGACAAAGTATTACCAGCTGCAGAAGTTCCGCCCCTCGACTTTGGCTACTGGAACATCCAGCACACGGATAACACTTACGGCAATGCCAGCCACGCAAGCTTCGAGCTCAACCCTACCCTTACCTCGTTGTTCCTGGGGGAGTGTCACCCCGCCCTCAAGACTGAACCAGTCGAAATCCTCTTAGCCTCATTGCTCCATTCGTGGGTCAAAGTCTTCACTGACAGACCCGTTCCAGCTATCTTCAACGAGGGGCATGGAAGAGAGCCCTGGAACTCTAATCTAGACATTTCACGAACAGTAGGCTGGTTCACTACAGTCTATCCAATTGCTGTCATACCAGCAGGTGATGTGATTGAAACAGTCCGTATGGTCAAAGATTTCAGACGCCAGATTCCCTCCAATGGGCGACCTTACTTCGCTCGGCGAGTGCTAACTGGCGATGGGAATGCTGCTTACAAGACGCACTGGCCAATGGAGATCAGCTTCAATTATCTCGGACAGTATCAAGTTAGTTATGAAGTGTCTCTCAAGCAGTCGACGTCCGCTGACAGTTGCCAGCAATTGGAGCGCACAGACGCGTTGTTGCAACCTCTCGAAAGTATGGCTGGCGAAACCCGCGGGGCTGGCGGCACTGCAGATGTGGGACACGCGTCGCCTCGCTTTGGTCTGTTCGAGATCTCTGCCATCATTTTCAAAGGCCAACTCAAGTTCGCGTTCACCTTCAATCGCTACATGCAACACCAAGATCGGATCCGTGAATGGGTGTCAAGCTGCCGTCAGATACTTGAAGATATGATACAGACCTTACCTACAATCCCTCCACGACCTACCTTGAGCGACTTTCCCCTACTTTCACTCAACGAGGAGCGTTTCCAGGCCATGTGCCACCGTCTCTCGAAAGTGGGCATCCAGTCCAGTGAGATAGAGTCCGCGTATCCCTGCTCTAGCATGCAAGAGGGGCTTTTGCTTTCCCAGTCGAAAGATGCCGGTTTCTATGCAGCTGTGACCGTGCATGAGCTCACCATCCCAAATGGTCCACTCGAGTGGGAAACGATTGCCGAGAACTGGACGAGGGTCGTTTCGCGTCACCCTGCCCTTCGCACGATCTTCCTGGAGAACGTTGGTGCCGAGGAAGGCTTGTATGATCAGGTTGTACTCAAGAGGGCCGATAGCAACCTCGTACATTTCAATTGCTCCACAGCAGAAGAAGCGCTGCAACTGATCGAACAGCAACGCTCGGTAAGCTATGAGACCGGCGTAAAGCCTCCTCATCGCTTCACTATATGCAATACAACCGATGGTAGAATCTTCTGTTGCCTCGAAATCAGCCATGCCATCATGGACGGTCATTCAATGAGCATAATCTTCCATGATCTGCGAGCAGCCTACGAGAATGAACTAGCGGAAGACGGGCCTCTGTACGCTGATTACATTGCATACCTCATGAACCAACCGCAGGAGACCAGTTTGCAATTCTGGAGAGACTACCTCAGTGGGAGCGAAGTATGCTCCTTCCCAGTGCTGAACGACGGCGTTGTCATCCATAGGCGGTTGCAAAACATTCGAGTCGACTGCGGCAGCATCAGTATCCTTGACTTGCAAGCGTTTTGCAACGCCCACCGTATCACGTTGGCGAACATTTTCCATACAGCATGGGCGTTGACTCTCAGTCTCTACGTCGGCAGTAGAGACGTTACCTTCGGTTATCTCACCTCCGCAAGAGACTCTGAAGATATCCATGGTGTGCAAGATATGGTAGGGCCCATTATCAATACCCTTGTCTGCCGTGTGCAGCTGTCTGATGGGTCTCGATCACTTTTGGACGTTATCCGAGATGTTCAAAAAGACTACTTCGACGCCATACCGCATCGCCACATCGCCCTCGCGGAGGTGCAGCACATGTTGAAGGACCTGGCTGGTGCAAGCCTTTTCAACACTGCCTTGTCTTACCGGAAATTGCCACCAGACAATGCGACCAACCATGACACGCTCAAATTCACCGAGGTTGCTCCCATCTACGATCCAACTGAGTACCCGGTTTCGATCAACATTGAAGTTTCCAACGAGGCTGCCATGATTGATCTGGACTTCTGGACGGATCATCTCTCCGCTAGCCAGGCCGACAACGTCGCTAGCACATTCGTGCGTGCTTTGGAGAATATTCTCCACAGCGCCAAACAGAGCCTCGATTCTCTCAATCATCTCAGTGGGAAACACTGGCAGAAGATCCAAGAGTGGAACATTATCCCTGACACCATTCACGAGTGTGTACATCATCGGTTCCAAGAGTGGGTGAAGACACAGCCAGATGCTCCCGCAATCCGTGGGCACGATGCCGACTACACATATGCTGAACTGGATGCCGTTACCGGACGCTTGGCGCATTACCTCGTTGATCTCGGGGTTGGGCCAGAGCTTTTCGTTCCTACGTGCTTCGACAAGAGTTCATTTGCCGTGGTTGCGATGCTAGCTGTTCTTAAAGCCGGTGGGGCAGCGGTTCCGCTAGACGCTAAGCACCCGAAGGCGGCACTTGAATCACGAGTGGATGATACCCAAGCTCAGGTGGTACTGACCACTGCTGCTCGATCGGAGCTATTCGAGGACATTGTTCCAGATGTGGTCATTGTCGACTCTGTCCTGCTCGATGATCTATCAGACGTCGAAGGTCCAGCCTGCCTGTCTGTTCAGCCTCACAATCCGTGTTTCGTCATATTCACGAGCGGTTCAACCGGAAAACCAAAAGGTGTGGTGTTGGAACATGCAGCATTCGCCACAAGTGCCAATGCTCACGGAGAAAAGTTGGGTATAGGACGCGACACACGGTTCTTACAGTGGAGCTCATATACGTTTGACAACTCTCTGGAAGAGATGTTCACAACGTTGCAGAGGGGTGGTTGTGTACTAGTCCCCTCGGAAGAGGATCGTATGTATACACGCATGTTGCATTATTTTCGTTCACTAATCGTTCCTGACTCCTAGGTATGAATGATATTGCAGGTGCAATTTCACGCCTGGGCGCGAACATCATGGATCTGACCCCTACCGTCGCCTCACTGATAGATCCGAAAGACGTTCCCGGGATCAAGACATTGGGTCTTGGCGGCGAAGGTCTCACTCAAGCGGTGTTAGACCTTTGGACTCCGTATGTGCACGTCGTAGGTCAATACGGGCCTAGTGAAGCGTCTGTCAATTCGGCCTTCAAAGACTTCAAGCAGCATGGCGAGCCTAGCAACATTGGAAAAGCTGTCGGTAGTGTGAGTTGGATCGTGGATCCCGACGACCGCAACCGTCTGGTTCCTATCGGTTGCAAAGGCGAGCTTCTTGTTGAAGGACCTATTCTAGCACGTGGTTATCTACAGGATCCAGAGAAAACTCGTCTGGCTTTTATACGGGACCCGGCGTGGGCTCGTGCGGGAGAGGGTACCAGCCGTCGTTTCTACTGCACCGGTAGGCATTCATCTCCTTCTGTGAGCGTGGAGTAAAACATTTGCTGCTTCTATTGGATCTTATAGGGCAGCCTGATGGACTGGCCCTCGGACCTTTAACGCACTTTCGGGTCTTCATGTCATGGACGCACTATTGTCAACTTGTTCCATAGCTAACCGTCCCAGGTGACTTGGTCCACTATACTGGCTTTGGAGAGATGATGTATCTGGGGAGGAAGGATTCCCAAGTCAAGGTAAGTCAAATGGTCGCACGAACTTCGCAGACCTCAGGATGCTGATACGGGGTAGTTGAACGGACAACGGATCGAGCTCGGAGAAATCGAGCATCACTTGAAGCTCGCACTTCCCTCTAGCGCCCAATCTGCTGTGGAATTGGTCAAGTTCGCAGACGCCAAAGGAACGAAAGCTTTGGTGGGGTTCATTTGTCTGAACGACGCTTTGATCTCACCCGAATCAGCCATCCCGGCAATTGGAGAGATGACAAGTGTCGTAGAAACCCAGGCGAAGGAGGTAGAGATTGCTCTCGCAAATGCCCTCCCAGCCTACTACGTGCCTTCCATGTTCGTGCCTATGACAAGGATGCCAATGACAACGTCTGGGAAGCTCAATCGAAAGATTCTAAGACAGCTCGCACAGGGCATACCTGCAGAGAGTTTGCACATCTACCGGCTTGCGGGGAAGAGTGGCCGAGCACCTGCAGGCCCTCTCGAAGTTGCGCTTGCGAGACTGTGGGCTCTCGTTCTCAATCTGCCTCCCGACTCTATCGGTGCTGATGATTCCTTCTTCCGTTTAGGTGGAGATTCGATTGGGGCGATGCGCTTGGTCACGGCTTGTCGCAAAGAAGGCATGGTACTCGCTGTCTCCAACATTTTTGCTCAGCCTAAGCTAGCCGACATGGCGGCTACTATTTCATTGCTGTCTTCTGATGAGCTTTCAGCCGCCACCGAGCCTGAAATGGTCCCGTTCGAGCTCATACCGGAAGCCAAGAAGCAGCACATCGTCGAATTGGCTGCATCCGAATGCGGACTATTCCCCGACTCCATTGAAGACATATATCCGTGCAGTCGGCTTCAGGAGGGCCTCATTGCGCTCTCTTCGAAGGAACCCGGCTCCTATGTGGCCGAGACGATTTATCGATTACCTTCCGATATCGATGTTGAGCGCTTCCAAAAGGCTTGGGATAAGGTTTTCGCCGAGGAAGCCATATTGCGCACACGCATCATTTGGATAGAAGACCAAGGCTTCCTCCAAGTTGTGGTACGTGAAGGCATCGAATGGACTCATCTAGAAGACATACAGGACATGAGCAACGCCCACAGACATCTCCCTGTCATACCGGGTGGTCCATTAGCCTCGTATACCCTTGTCGGTCAAGGTACTCCCTCTACTTTCTTCGTCTGGACTGCGCATCATGCCATATATGACGGGTGGAGCTTGACAACTCTGCTCAATCGAGTAGAAACCTACTACCACGACGACAACCAAACTTCAACAGTCGTTGTCCCCTACTCGCGGTTCATTAAACGCCTTATATCACTGGATGTAAAACAATCCGATGCATTCTGGTTGTCCATGTTCGAGGACGTTACCGCCCCTCAATTTCCACAGCTTCCTAGTCCGGAGTACAAGGTTGAAGCCTCTGGTCAGCTTCGTAGCCACTTCCTTGTCACTCACAGAAAGGGAACAGACATCACGATGCCTTCCTTGGTCCGGGCGGCCTGGGCCCTACTGCTAGGAACCTTTTCTGGATCGGACGACGTATTATGGGGAGAAACTAACAGTGGGCGCGAGCTGCCTGTTCCCGGCATGGAAGATATTGTCGGCCCCACCATCACGACATCTCCCATGCGCCTCAGGCTGAAGCGTGAACATACTGTTCAGGAATACCTCCAGGATGTGCAACGCCAGACCTCTGCCGCCATTCCACACCAGTTCGCGGGGCTACAGCACATTCGCAAGCTCAGCTCTGACACTGCTGCTGCATGCGACTTCCAAAGCTTGTTAGTTATCGCGAGTGGGGATAGCATGAAGGATCCCGAAGGCGGACTCTGGCACTTGGAAAGCACAGGGACAGTTGGGACCAACTTCTTCAATTACGGTCTCATCTTCAATTGCTCTGTCGATGAGAGCGGCATCGAAGTCGAAGCTCACTATGATGGTCAGATCATTCAGCCATGGTTAGTCCAACGACTCCTTCATCAGTTTCAATTCCTGGTCAGTATACTCAACGCAGAGGGATCGCTTGATCATGTGTTAGGCGACCTGGATATGCTCAACACTGCAGATCAAGAGGCGATCTCGTCGTGGAACAGCAGGCCGGTCAACATTGTAAACAAGTGTATCCATGACAGTATCTCTCGAAGCCAGGTTGTCCTTCGTTCGACGTCGATTGCCATCGACGCCTGGGACACTGGAGAGATTACCTACAGGGAATTCGACGAGCGCACAACGCGGCTTGCTTCTAGGCTCGTCTCTCTCGGCGTCAAGCCTCAGACCTACGTGCCGATCTGTTTCGAGAAATCTGGTTGGACGATTGTCGCCATGTTTGCTGTCATGAAGTGCGGGGCAGCATTCGTTCCTTTGGACTTCGAGAGCCCCCTTCCCCGACTACGGGAGATTGTTAGCAATGTGCAAGCGGCGCTCTTACTTTGCGGGGCACAACAGGAGTCGTTGTGCAAATCCATCCCTTGCAAGGCTGTAATCGTGGACCGAGAAGCTACCGACGATCATAAAGATCGGCTGCATGATCTCCCTCATGTCCAAAGCGACGCGACTGGGTACGTAATGTTCACCTCAGGGACGAGTGGAACCCCAAAGGGAGCCGTCATCAGTCACCGCGCATTCACATCAGCATCTGCAGCCTTTGCTCCTGCCTTTGGCTTTTCGGAAGCCTCTCGCGTACTTCAATTCAGCAGTTACACTTTCGATGCCTGTCTGATCGAGATATTCAGCACCTTGATCATGGGAGGCACGGTATGTGTGCCTGACCAGGCTTCACGGACAAACGATCTCGCTGGGGTCGTCAATCGAATGAGGGTCAGCTTAGCCTGTCTTACTCCTTCGGTGGTGCGGATGATCCATCCGTCCCAAGTTCCTGGCTTAAAGACCCTTCTCTTAGTCGGCGAAGCCATGTCGCAACATGATTTGCTCACTTGGGCTGATCGAGTGACCTTGTGCAACGGCTATGGTCCAACCGAATGCAGTGCCATAGCCACGGTGAACATCATGTCTCCGACCAGCAAGCCAAACAACTTGGGCAAGGTGGTCACCGCTAGGGGATGGGTAGTCTCCCGGGATGATCTCAATCATCTCGTGCCTGTCGGTGCTGTGGGTGAGCTACTATTGGAGGGAGGAGGGGTTGGTTCGGGATATCTCAACAATCCTGAGAAGACAGCAGAAGCTTACGTCGATCGTGTCGGCTGGACCTTGGGTGAAAATCTGCAAGTTGGTGCCTCGAGGAGATTCTACAAGACAGGTGATCTTGTGAGGTACAACGAAGATGGTACACTTCTTTACCTTGGGCGCAAAGACAATCAGGTACGTTTCTCATGCTTTGAGGAGGATGATCAAGAGCTGACGCAATACAAGACGAAAGTACGCGGGCAGAGACTAGAGGTGCAGGAAGTAGAACACCATCTCATGCAAGACCCCTCAGTCCAGAACGCGCTGGTAGCTGTACCCAAAGTCGGTCCATGTGCTAAGCGTCTGGTCGGTGTCGTTTCGCTGCGAGACGTGGCCCTCTCCGGCGCTTCAGCGGCAGAAATGCAACTACTGTCCAAAGAGGCAGCCTCTTTCAGCATTGCAACAACCCGAGAACGCCTTGAGACACGCCTTCCATCTTATATGGTACCATCACTATGGGTAGCCATCACCCGGTTTCCCTTGATGCCATCAGCCAAGATGGATCGAAGGCGGGTCGTCCGGTGGCTTGAAACTATGGGCACCGATACCTATCGCAGGATTTCGACACTGGGATTATATGAACCTGAGATAGAGACAGAAGGGGTCGATCGAAAGCTCCAAACAATCTTTGCGAAGGTTCTTGACCTGGCACCTGGAGATATTCGCCTCAACCAGTCCTTTTTGAGACTTGGAGGTGACTCCATTGCTGCCATGCAGGTCTCATCGATGTGTCGCGCTCAAGGTTTAGCCATTAGCGTTCAAGACGTGGTGAAGTCGAAATCCATTGCCGCTCTTGCTGCAGTATCGGGTACCCAGTCCAAGGCAGTCCATCCGTCCCAAACTCAAGATTACGACCTCCCATTCGATCTTGGGCCGATACAGAAGCTGTTCTTCGACACAGTGGGTGACTACTATAATCACTTCAATCAAAGCACCATCTTCAAGCTTTCCCGGGCCTTTGAGCTGGAGGAGATCAAGGCCGCGCTAGAAGCTTTGGTCAGTGCCCACCCCATGCTACGCGCACGCTATTTTCGGGACGAGTCTGGTGTTTGGAAGCAAAGCGTTGCAATGGTTCCGCATCCGTTCCGGCTGCAGCTTCATCGTGTCAGCTCTGCCAAGGAAGAGTTCATGAGACCGGTCATCGATGAAACCCAAGCTTCTCTGGATATCGTGAAGGGTCCAGTCTTCGCTGCTGACCTGTTTGATATCGACGACAACTTTTCTCAGGCGATTTCGTTGGTGGCGCATCATCTGGTAATCGATGTCGTTTCTTGGGGCATTATCCTGGACGATCTTGAGAGCCTCCTCGGCGGCGCAGCACCTCCGCCTCAAAGCCTTCCGTTCCATGCCTGGACGCGACAGCAAGCCGCACAAGCCCGCAAAGATTCAGCCGCAAGGATAATGCCACTGACTAGTATACCACCGGCCGATTTTGAATACTGGGGTATTGAACCATCCGAAAATCTTTATGGCGATGTCATCAGCGAAGAATTCGAGCTCAGTGCAAAAGATTCAATGCTTCTTTTGGGCGCCCATGACGCACTTTCCACGGAGCCTGTTGACGTCTTCATTGCAGCGCTACTAGAGTCCTTCCGGAAGGTGTTCCCGGATCGTCGTGCCGCCTCCATACACAATGAGGGCCATGGCCGCGAAGGTTTCGACTCCCAAGACCTCAGTCGCACGGTGGGATGGTTCACTACAATGACACCTATCCATCTGCCGGTGGCTCTCGAAGACCAAACTGATATCGTGAGCACTATTCGATGGGTTTCAAGTGTCCGCGAAAGGACCCCGGACAAAGGCAGGCCCTACTTCGCCCATCGAATTCTTACCGGCTCAGGTCAGGATGCTTTTGCATCGCATTGGCCTGCCGAAATAAGCTTCAACTACCTGGGGAGAATGCAAAATATGGAGCGCAAGAACACCCCACTGCAGCGAGTGGCTCACATTTCGACGACTGATATATCCGCGAACACACCGCGGCTTGCTCTTTTCGAAATCACTGCACTCGTCAAACAAGGCACTATAAAGCTCTCATTTGACTTCAACCGTCACGTGATCCGCCATCTTGAGATCAAACGCTGGATCACGGAATGCAAGCAGACCCTTGTTGATGCCATAGACCAGCTACTTCAGCTGCGATCTGAACCAAGTCTGGACAATTTCAAACTGCTTCCGTTGATCTACAATGGGATGTCCAAGCTCTCTGTGGTACTACCTGCGGGTACCATGGTCGAGGACATTGAAGACATATATCCTGCATCTCCCATGCAACAAGGCATGCTTCTTTCTCAACTCAAGCACCCCGAGCTGTACTCGTATCACTGCATTATGGAAGTTCGGTCCACAGTCCCTGGGCTATCGGTCAATCCCCGTAAGATTGCCCAAGCATGGCAAATTGTGGTGCAGCGCCACCCTATCTTGCGGACCGTTTTCATTGAGAGCCTTTCGAAGACAGGAGTGATGGATCAAGTCGTGTTCAGAGAGCGACCGGGCAGGATTGCGTGGGTCGCAGACTGTGACACGGACAGTGCCGCCCGATTATTGCGACAACAACCACTGATCGACTTCCGTGACTTCAACTCTCCCCACCGCTTAACAATCTGTCAAACCAAGACGAACGATCTCTGGGTCAAGCTGGAGATGAGCCACGCCATCTGCGACGGCAGCTCGATCCCAATCATCTTGAACGACCTTGCACGAGCCTACGAGCACAAGCTTAGCCGGACTGATGTGGGGCCACTCTACAGTAGCTTTGTCGCCCACACTCTTACCAGTAACCGCGATGCTGATTTAAACTTCTGGAGAGCGTACCTTGCTGGGATCGAACCGTGCTTTTTCCCTGTACTTCACGATGGCGTCCCCGGCCCACATGAAGTCGGCTCGTATGAGCTTCATGTGCAGGACCTCGCTACTATGCAAGCGTTCTGCAAGAAGTTTGGAGTGACATTATCGACTGTGATCCAACTTTCATGGACCTTGCTTCTACACATTTACACTGGGCAATCCGATGTCTCCTTTGGAGTTGTAGCGTCGGGACGCGATGCTCCCGTGAAGGGCATTGATGAGGCTGTCGGATGCTTCGTCAACATGCTCATCTGTCGCCTAGAGCTTTCTGACGAGTCCACCGTTCACCAGCTACTGATGAAGTTACAAGATGGCGGGGCCAATGCATTGGCTCACCAAGGCTGTTCGCTGGCCGATGTACAGCACGAGCTGCAGCTGCCCTCGCTCTTCAATACGGTCTTCACATTCCAGCGCCGACAGCTATCTCGTGACCCGACCAAGACCGCTTTGGCTTACGAGAACGTCGAAGCGGCCGATCCGGGGGAGTTCCAGATCACAGTCAATGTTGACGTGTCGGACGAGGGAGCAACCATTGACTTTGGCTTTTGGAAAGACAAAGTCCACCCATTACAAGCCCAGAACATGGTCGATGCATTTGACAAGATCTTGGGCAGCATTTTGATGAGCAGCGACAGAGACGTCACCATTACCGATCTGGACATGTTCACTGAGAGCAGCCTGGAGCAAATCATGCAATGGAACGCAGAGCTTCCTTCCCCCGTACGTCGACGCGTGCACGACCTTATTCAAGAACAGGTCTTGCTTCGTCCGCGCTCTACAAAGGCCATTGAGAGTGCAGAAGTGCGCTTCACCTATCAGGAATTTGATGAGGTCACGACAAAGCTTGCTCTGCATCTACAATCCCTCGGCGTGGGCCCAGAGACATTCGTTCCAATTCTATTTGAGAAGTCTCCTTGGGCACCAGTAGCAATGATCGCGATCATGAAGGCAGGAGGTGCATACGTGAGTACAGTCGCAGTAACCCATGCACCTTAGATCACATGCTAACGTCTTCTCCACTCTCAGGTTCCTTTAGACCCGAAGCATCCGCCTAATCGCCTTCGCGAGCTCATCGGCGACGTAGGCGCGAAGGTTGCGTTGTGCTCAAGGCTCCATCACCCGAGAGCCAGTGAAGTCGTCAGTAACGCAGTCATCGTTGACCGACTATCTCTCAATAAGCTTCCTTTGGCTAAGGGGATGCGGTTGAAGTCGAATGCAACTCCCGACAACGCGGTTTACGTGTTGTTCACCTCTGGCACTACAGGTGATTGAGCGACTCGCTGGCTAAACAACCGAATGCTAACTGGGACGACAGGAAAACCAAAGGGGACGATCATTTCACACGAAGCGTTCTGCACAAGCGCTATAGCCTTCACCCGCGGGTTGGGGATTGACCATACGTCCCGTACATTCAACTTCGCGAGCTACACTTTCGACGCCAGTAAGCCAACCGTCGCGTACACAGCAGATGTGTATTTTCGGCTGCACAAAGTTCTCCTTTGGCCCGAAAAACCATCCCTAAGTACCTATTACAATGTTTGTGTTCACACTAACCGTTTGTGTGCTTCTTAGGTTGCATAGAAATACTTTCGGCACTCATGGTAGGAGCAACGGTATGCGTGCCGACTGAGGACGAACGAATGTCCGACCCTTCCGGAGCGATCCGCAGGATGAAGGCTACCTGGTCACTCCTCACGCCCTCAGTGCTGAGTACTTTGAAGGCGTCGCAATTACAAACTTTGAAGATTCTTGCTGCGGGAGGTGAGGCAGTGCCGGCAGCTGAAGCCGAAAAGTGGCAGAACAATCTCCAGTTTGTGATCGGTGAGCAACTCCCCATGACACGGACACTATGCCAGTTTCTAATCAATGAGCAGCCTATGGACCTACGGAAACCGCTGTCGTCGCTAGCACGATCGTCAAGTCAGCCGATATTGATGGGAGGAATATCGGGCATGCCTCTGGTTGTCGCTTGTGGGTCGTTCACCCACGCAACCATGACAATCTCATGCCCCTCGGTGCCATCGGCGAGCTTGTCATCGAAGGATACACCGTTGCTCGGGGTTATCTTGGCGACGAGGCCAAGACTGCGAAGTCTTTCATTTCCAATCCGGCCTGGGCATCCCAACTTCGCTCGGAGCATGGAGGGTTGACGATTACGAGAATGTACAAGTCTGGAGACCTCGTACGATACAATCCAGATGGCACCATTTCGTACATCGGCAGGAAGGACACCCAAATCAAGCTCAACGGCCGAAGAATTGAGCTCTCGGAGATTGAACATCATGTGAGCGATAAATTTCCCGACAACGTTCAATCTGCGGTGGAGCTTGTTGCGCCTGCAAGCCGCACCTCCGCCAAAGCTTTGGCCGTCTTCTTTGCTCTCAATGACGACCCGCGGGCTTCTTCCGAGGTAATCGTCCAGCCGGCGTCATCCGATCTTCCACAGTCCGACGAGCTTCTTCGGCCCATGGACAAAGACCTGCGCAACATGTGCCAGTCTCTTGAGAACGCGCTTGTTGGGGCACTCCCAGCGTACATGATCCCGACCATCTTTTTACCGATGAAAAAGCTTCCTTGGACGCCCGCTGGCAAGCTAGACCGCAATCGACTGCGCGCATTGGTCCAGAACTTGAGCAAGGAGACTGTGTCGCCGTATCGTCTGGCGAACACTATGCACAAGAGAAAGCCAAAGACAGAGGCTGAGAAGCGACTACAAAAACTTGTGTCGTCAGTGCTCAATCTGCCGCTTTCGTCCGTCGGGGCAGACGATAGCTTCATTGTAGGTGTAAACCGATGTTGTTGTGTGCTTTGCTAACTTTTCGTAGCGACTTGGTGGGGACTCTGTGGCAGCCATGCGCCTTGTCGGCGCTGCGCAAGCGGAACACCTGAACCTCACCGTCATGGACGTCTTCAAGCAACCCAGGATCTCAGATCTCGCAGCCAAATGCCATGTTTCCGAGACCAATTCAAAGGCCAACCACAGCGTCGGCTCCTTCAAGCTACTGCCCCGCAACATTCCGAGGAATCAGATGCTACAGGAACTGTCTGAGATTTGCCGGGTCTCGCATGACCAAATCCAAGATGTCTACCCGACTAGCCCCTTGCAGGAAGCCTTCGTTGCTCTTTCAATCAAGCAGCCGGGCGCTTACGTTGCGCAACATGTCCTGAGCCTCGCTGGCTCTATTGATGTCACCAAATTCAAAGCTGCTTGGGAACGGACTGTGCAGGAGATTGACCTCTTGCGAACACGCGTCGCGCAGCTTCAGTCGGGCGCATTTGTCCAGGCGGTCCTTGTCGAAGACCCCGTTGTCTGGCGCAAGGCCAAGACCCTCGAAGAGGCGGAATCGGAGGCTGCCAACATTCCTGCCTACCTTGGGGGCAAGCTTGCTTCATACACTATCGTGCACACGGCCACCTCGGAACGCTACTTCATCTGGACGATTCACCACGCAATATACGATGGTTGGAGCATTGCCCTCATGTTGCAACGCGTGCAAGAAATCTACCAGGTCGGATCATCTTCAATTCCTAGAGTTCCGTACACCAGATTCATTCAGTATCTCCTCAACAACAGCCCAGACGCTTCCACGACATACTGGAAACACAGCCTTGCCGGTGCTGCTCATTACCAGTTCCCGCAACAGCAGCATTCCAACTTCAGTGGGGCACCCGACGGCCAAACACTGCAACACACCGCCAAGCTCAGTTCGCTAAGACATTCTGACATCACGCTGCCTAACTTCATACGGGCAGCCTGGGCTCTACTACTCTCTGTGTATACTGGCAGCAACGATGTGGTCTTTGGTGAGACCCTCAACGGTCGCGACGTTGCTGTGCCTGGTGTGACTGAGATTTGCGGACCTGCTCTGACAACCGTTCCGACAAGGGTGGTAATTAATCGCGACACCAGCGTGGTTGATTTGCTCAGGAGCATTGCTCAGTGTGCATGGGATCGCATACCTCACCAACACTTTGGTCTCTCCGAGATCAAGCGCATCGACGAAGACACCGCCGCTGCGTGCGATTTCCAGAACCTGCTCATCATCCAGACTGGAAGCGAGGAGCCAGCCGACTCAATGTGGTCCCACCACAACAATGGTGTCCAAGGCCAGTACTTCACGTACCCCCTAGTCATTGAGTGTGAGGCCCATCAAACAAGCCTGCACATTACGGCTTACCACGATGCCAATGTCATCTCGTCGTGGGAAGTCCAGCGCATCCTATACCAATTCGACTCAGTACTACGCCAGCTGAATGCGGTAGGCAACATTCGCGATGTGCACGTCTTCAGTGAAAAGGACGCACAGTTTGTGAGAAGTCTAAACACCGCGGAGCCCGTAGTCGTTAACGACACCATTCCATCGTTGTTCTTTAAGCAAGCAGCTTCGACACCCGACAAGGAAGCGGTCGCCGCTTGGGACGGGGCCTTATCGTATCGTAAGCTTCGCGATCTTGCATCTCAATTGGCCCAGGAGCTTCTGCTGCTGGGTACGGGCCCTGAAGATCTCGTACCAATATGTGTGGACAAGTCATGCTGGGCCGTAGTCGCAATTCTGGGTGTCCTCATCTCAGGTGCAGGTTACGTCCCACTTTCCCCAGATCACCCCATTTCACGTCACCGCCAAATCATCCAAGAGTGCAACGCGAGCATCGTGCTATGCTCAACACAGTACGAATCGCGCTTCTCGGACCTCGTCGGCAGAGTCCTGCCGATAAGTGAGGCCTCCATCCGACAGCTCCCAACTGTGCGGACTGAAGTGGAGTTACGCGCGACACCGGATACGATCGCGTACGTGCTCTATACAAGCGGTTCTACTGGGGTGCCAAAGGGAGTTACCATCGAGCATCGGGCCATCGCGTCCAGCTCTGCGGCAATGTGCAAGGCTCTTAACATCAAGCCATCCTCCAGGCTCTTCCAGTTTGCTTCGTTCGTCTTCGATGTTTCAGTGTTAGTAAGTACAATCTCCAATAATCTGGTTACGGCAGGATTGACACTACCTAGGAAATTCTGACTGCTTTGAGCTGTGGGGCCACTGTGTGCGTTCCTTCAGAAGAAAGTCGACTCACGGACATCACCTCTGCTATCAATACCTTGAGAGCTACTTGGACATGCTTGACGCCATCTGTCGCAAACGTAATCGAGTCCGCCCAAAGTGTGCCGACTCTTGAGACATTTGCGTCTGCCGCCGACCCATTGACGCCTGACACAATCAAGAAGTGGAGCTCGAGCTTGCAGCTTCTCAACGCGTATGGGCCTACAGAGGCCTCTGTAATTGCTCTTTCGAACGCAGTCAGCTCGTCGCCCCGCGAATCCACAATCATCGGCCGCGCACTTCAGAGTGGTCGCGCGTGGATTACTAACCAGGCAGATCCCAACCAACTCGCTCCAGTCGGTGCCATTGGAGAACTTTGTCTCGAGGGCCCATTCCTCGCGAGAAACTACTACAAAAACCCGGCCAAGACTGCGGAAGTGTTCATCGAGAAACCTAGGTTCATGGATGACTTCTTCAAGGGATCACCCATTCGCATCTATCGCACTGGTGATCTAGTGAAGTACGATTCGGCGGGCAAAGTACACTATCTGGGGCGCAGAGACAATCAGATTAAGCTAGCGGGTCAGCGCATGGAGCTTGGTGAGATCGAGCATCATCTTCAGGCCGACAAGACTATTAAACAAGCTGTCGTCCTGATGCCCAAGTCTGGTGCAGCCAAGAGGAAACTCGTCGCTGTTGTGTCGTACCATCGCATGCCAGCCGATGCTGGTACAGACGAAAAGCCATGGAACACACCACTGAGCCATCCAGACCTCCTTCGACAGATTGGCGTCACGATGGAGAAGCTTTCCGATCTGGTACCAGCCTACATGGTGCCGACACTGTGGATCGCTGTTCCTCGCATTCCTGCTCTAGCTTCGGCGAAGCTAGACAAGAAGCAAGTGGGAGCTTGGCTTGGGGACATGGATGACGAGACATATCGTGGCATATTAGACATGGAGGGTAGCCTCCAACCCGCGATGCCAGGATCTGACGCGGTATTGAAGATGCAGGGCATTTGGTCCCAGGTCTTGAACGTGCCCGTTGCGAAAGTGCAGCCGAACAAGTCATGGCTCTGTAAGTGAAACGATGCGCTTATTCGAAAGTGAAATTGGCTAACAATGCACAGCACTCGGAGGAGACTCCATTATGGCGATGCAACTCTTAGCAAGGGCCAGGAAAGAAGGTATCAACATCACAATGAACCAGGTACTCAGGAGCAAATCGCTGGCTCATCTCGCCGAAAGCGTTGGGACAGGCATCGCATCCGAAGCCGGAAAGGAACTTCTCGACCAGCCATTTGCACTGTCCCCAATACAGCGCTTCTATTTCTCCAGCTTGGGTGACGACAAAAACTCGCAATTCAACCAGTCGTTCACGCTTCGATTGGCTCACAGAATGGACCCCGCCAAATTCAAAGACGGCCTCGATGCCATAGTGCAATGTCATTCAATGCTCCGCGCCAGGTTTCTCAAAAGTGCGAATGGCGAGTGGCTCCAGATGATTCCAAGCAAAATCTCGAGCGCGTACACGTTCAGCATTCATGACGGCATTGAGCTTTCCGACCTTCCCGCAATCATTTTGAGGGCCCAGCAAGGGCTCGACATAGTCAACGGACCAGTCTTTGCAGCCACTCTCTTTACCACACAATCAGGCGAGCAAATCATCTTCCTCGCGGCTCACCACCTCGTCGTGGACGTTGTGAGCTGGAGAATCATCTTAGAAGACTTGGAAGAGCTACTCACATCTCCAAAACCGGTCAGATTGCAGAAGGGACTTCCATTTCCATCTTGGAACGAGAAGCAGATTTCACATACCGTAGAATTTGCCCAGATGGAGATCATCAAGGAGCAAGACTTCCACGTCGAGCCTGCCGACTTGGCGTTCTGGGGACTTGAGCAAAGTCAAAACGTCTATGGTAATGTGGAACGCGAAGCCTTTTCATTGGACGATAAGTTCTCCACTATGGCTTTCGACAGTCACCACGCATTGCGTACTGATGTTATCGATATTTTCGTCGCTGCCATTGCGCATTCTTTCTCGCGGATCTTCATCGCGCGCACAACACCGACAATTTTCAATGAGACGCATGGACGCGAACCATGGGAATTCAGTAACCTGGACCTGTCAAGGACAGTTGGCTGGCTGACCAGTCTCTACCCAGTACACGTCGCGATCAGCGAAGACGAGGACGATGTCATTCACACTGTGCGTCAAGTGAAGGATCTCCGTCGCAATGTGGCTGATAATGGGCGACCTTACTTTGCTCATCGATTCCTCACTAGCGACGGCCCGACCCGGTACG
Organism: Bimuria novae-zelandiae CBS 107.79; assembly: GCA_010015655.1. NCBI lineage: Eukaryota > Fungi > Ascomycota > Dothideomycetes > Pleosporales > Didymosphaeriaceae > Bimuria > Bimuria novae-zelandiae. The sequence goes on along the minus strand of ML976711.1, from coordinate 6,516 downwards.
CCGAGCATGAGCCCATGGAGGTGCTATTCAACTATCTCGGGAAGATGCAACAGCTCGAGGCTGCGGACGCACTTTTTCAGCCGATGCAGTTTAGTGAAGAAGACGAGCTGCGCATGGCTGATACTGGATCTACTATGCGTAGACTGGCCCTCTTCGAAATTTCCGCATCGGTAAACGGTGGCAGAATCCAGTTCAGCTTCATGTACAACCGCCTGATGAAGAACCAGAAGGGTATTCGCCGGTGGATACTGGAGTGTCAACGCACGCTTGAGGAGATTATCACTTCTCTTACCAAGATCGATACCCCTCAACCGACCATATCGGACTTTCCATTGCTACCGTTGGATTCGTATGATCGTCTAAACAGCGTCATCAAGTCTCTAGTCTCGGTTGGCGCAACATACCCGGAGGTCGAGGACATGTACCCTTGCGCTGCCGTACAAGAAGGCATGATGCTGAGTCAAATCAAAGACCCCAACGCATACTGGTCTTTTACTACTTTCGAGCTGAAAGCGAAGGGAGCCAGTATCGATACGCAGCGAGTGTTGCAAGCATGGAAGAAGGTTGTCGAGCGACATCCTGCTCTGCGTACTGTCTTCGTCGACAGCGTCTGTAAGGGAGGTGTATTCGATCAGATTGTCCTGCGGGCACCCGATACAGGTGCGCTCATAGTCTCATGCCGCGACGCCGAGCTCTCTGCCAAGCTTGACTCCATCCGGTACCGCGATCTCAACGGGAAGAGGAAGCCGCATCTCCCTCACCAGTTCGCAGTTGTACAGACGACTTCGGGAAGAACTATCGTGAAGATGGAAATCAATCATGCTGTAGTTGATGGTGGTTCGCTGGCCATCATACGGCATGACCTAGAACAAGCATACGAGGGCCGACTAAGTCAAGATGAGGGCCCCCTGTATAGCGAATACATCAAGCACTTGCGATCGCTGCCCATGAAAGCAGCAATCGATTTTTGGAAAGCGCAGCTGCAGGGTGTTCGACCCTGCTACTTCCCAATCACGCCACAGCATTCAAGCAAACAGCGACAACTACATTCCCTATTCGTGGACTTCGACCAATTCTCCGAGATTCAGTCCCTTGCTGAGAAGAACAACGTTACTTTCTCCAACATCATACTGTCCGCCTGGTCGCTACTACTCCACACGTACACAGGCTCCTCGGAAGTGTGCTATGGCTACTTGACCTCCGGTCGTAACATCCCTATAAACGACGTTGAGAAGGCAGTGGGTGCGTTCATCAACATGCTAGTCTCTCGAACCAAGATATCCAACTCGCTATCATTCCTTAGCATCTGCGAGAAAGTTCAAAACGACTTCATCGAGAGCTTGCCGTACCAGTATTGCTCCCTTGCCCAATTCCAGCATGACCTTGGGCTTTCAGGTCAAGCGCTCTTCAACACGGCTGTTTCTGTTCAGAATCAAGGTGCGACAGAAGATCCACGCAAAATGGACACAACCGTGGAGTTTGTGCACCTGGATGGTGGTGACCCGTCAGAGTTTGCCATTACTGTTAATATCAACACGACGCGCAACGATGAGTGCGTGCGATTGGCGTACTGGACCGACTCTGTCTCCGACTATGAAGCTAAGAACGTTTCCACCTTACTGGTGAAGATCCTCACGTTAGCCCTCGCAGACCCGAAGCAGACAGTTGCCGAACTGGATGCCGCTATCACAGTCAAATCTAGGAGGGCATCGAGATTCAGAGTTTACACCCCTTCGATCCGGTCGCCCATGACCAGTCCTCACCTGGAGGTCCCAGACCCCATGGCATCCGCGCCAGTGACACCCAGGATTGAACTACCTCAAGGCCTGACGTCAAGCGGTACCAATGGCCCCGACTGGGGCAACCTCATTCGATCTATCGTCAGTGAGATGGTACCCCAGATTGTTAGTCAAGTCCTAGAGAAGAACAAACTACCGTCAATGGCCACCCATTCGACCGTCAGCGAGATGACCAGTCAAATGGCGGGCATGCTTGCCCGGAAAGCGTCACAGTCCCTGCGCGGACGAAATCTCGAAACCGGTTCAATACGCTCTCGGCGAATGAGCACGGCTAGCGAGACGGGAAGCCGCATCCAGACGGCTGCTGATATGGTAGCTGCAGCTGGGGTGATGGCGACGGAGACGTTGAAGTCGGTGCCACCCGACTTTGTGGAAAAGAAGCTACTCGGCTTGTGGAGCGATTTGCTTGACATGGTCGAGGATTCGATTGATAGAGACGACTCTTTCTTTGTAAGTGATCATTCTGCTTATTCGTGCACATCCACTGACGGTCCGTAGCAACTCGGAGGAGATAGCATCATTGCGATGAGGCTCGTTGGGGCTGCAAGAGAGGAGGGTTTGTCGATGACTGTGGCGGACGTGTTCAAGAACCCAACATTCGCAGATATGGCTCGAGTAGGTCTACGATATTGAACCCCTGGAAGTTTTGACTGACATTACCAGGTTGTTAGGGTCGCTGGCGAAGTCATTGACGAGGTAATGTCTCGAGCCGGAGGTGAGAGCCTCAAGGATGCACCGGCCAGTTCCTCGAAGCCAAAGATCCAGATCCCAGAGCGCACGGTCACAGCGTGGCGCGACTTCCAGTCCATGGTTTCCGAGCAGGCCCTTGATGATAAGACTACTGATGGCGGCATCACGCCGCCAGCCTGGCCGGAACGCCAACTGCAAGAGAAGACGGAACAAGTATTTAAGAAATGGTCTGGATTCGCGCAGAATAGTAGACCGCAGGCAACGCGCAGGAACAGTCCTATGGACACTATGCCACAAACGATACACGAGGAAACTGCGCCAAAGTCCGTGTCCTTGCTGGGAGATCCTAATGTAGACAGCGTGATCTCTAAGGTCCAAGTGTTCAAAGGTGGTATCTCCGACGTACTACCTGTAACCGACTTCCAGGCCCTTGCCATCACTGGTACCCTTCTGGAGTCTAGGTGGATGTTAAACCACTTCTATCTCGAAGGAGAAGGGCCACTTGACCTCCGGAAGTTGAAGCAAGCGTGTCTCCGCATTGTACAGGCCTTCGATATCCTCCGCACTGTATTTGTGCCCTACGGTGATCGCTTCCTTCAGGTCGTCCTGAGAAAACTGCAGCCCGACTTCATCTACCATGAGACTGACCAAAGTCTCGATGAATTTACAGCCAACCTACGACAGAAGGATCGCGAAAATGGACCTCGGCTTGGAGAAGCTTTCGTTCAATTCGTTGTGGCCAAGCAGAAGGGCAATGGCCTTTACCGCATTATCATGAGGCTCTCACACGCCCAATATGACGGCTTCTGCTTCGGCAGGATCCTCGAGTCGCTCCAAGCAGGCTACAACGGCTTGGCTGTCTCATCTACGCCAAGCTTCGGTAATTATGTCCGCGAGACTGCGAAGACGGTAACAGGTGCATACGACCACTGGCGCGAAGTTCTGCGAGGCTCCAAGATGACGGAGATTGTTCCTCGCTACGGTCCCAATTACCAACGGTCCGCTGGCCGTACCCTCACACTCAAGCAAACACTAACAGTTCCACCACTGTCTCACATCAACATTACTACTGCGACTGTGATGAAGGCAGCTTGGGCAGCGACCCTTGCCCGGATCGCCGGCAAGTCTGACATTGTCTTTGGCCACGTCATCTCTGGGCGGAACAGCGGCGTGCCTAACGTGGAGAAGATTATTGGACCCTGCCTTAACATGATCCCTGTACGTGTGGTCTACCGTCCGGAATGGACCGTCCTTGACCTTCTCGGTTACATCCAAGAGCAGCAGATCAACAATATGCCGTATGAATCTCTGGGTTTCCGAGAAATCACGAAGAACTGTACGGACTGGCCTGATTGGTCCAACTTCTCCAGCGTCATTCAGCATAACCAGAACATTCCCAATGAAGACGCAAGCTTACAACTCGGTGGCATCAAGTTCAAGCTCGGCGCGGTGGCGTCCCAAGAAGACTTCGCCGACATCTCCATTCTATCCACCTCCAAGAGTGGAGAGAAGGTTGAGTTGGTGCTCACGTATGCGCCCAACACCACGTTGACGGCCGACTTCACGCAGAACATCTTCGACATGCTGTGCGCAAACGTCATCTCTTTCTCTGAAGATCCATACCCGCTGCTACCTGCCCAAACGGAGATGGGATCTCAGAGCTCCACGACCATCACGTCGGAATCGGCGCGCAAGAAATCAGCGGAGAAGCAGCCTCTTACTCTCCCCACCGATACCGGCCTCACTAGGCACGAACTCTCTGCGCTCGCAGATACATTGCGCGGCGCGTGGGAGCAGAACGTCCGCGACGAAAACAATGGCCCCCCTGCGCTAGATCTATCATCTGACTTCTTCCAGCTCGGAGGCGACATCATGGGTCTTGCTCAGATTGCTTCCATTCTTGACCATGAGCACGGTTGGAAAGTGAGGGTTGAGGATTTGCTTGACAAGCCACTCTTTGTTGATCAAGTGAGACTGCTGGCTACAGAGCGGAAAAAACAGATTGAAAAAGAGGAGATGAGTCCTTGGGGGGAGAAGGTTAACATTGCTGGTAGGAGTACCCCGGTCGATAAGGCCGGCTTAGGGAGGCGCGAGAGTGGCTTGGGTGCTCTGGCGAGGAAGATTGGATTGAAGCGGAAGGATACTCCTAAGGGCGTGAAGGAAGGTCAGCCTGCGGTGAAGAAGTAGGAAGGGGTGACGTGTCAGAGAGGGTGCATCTGTTGTTCTATATTTGTGCGTACATGATTCGAGCTAGCGTTAGTGTGGAGTATATTCAGCTTGAGCGTGTGCTAGCTGCATTGACAGTGGTATACTTCGTACGCGCAAGAGCTATGAAAAAAAATTGTTTATGTCCTGTCTCGAAAATCATACGAGTCGTTGTTGAGACGCTGTGGTGTAGTATTACGTTGTCGGTATAAAGTGTGAGCAGACGTCTTAGTAAACGAGGGCGAGCTGATCTGCCGTCATCTAGCACATAGCTATGTAGTGTCATATAAACAGATCTGGCCAACCAAAAAGCCACAATCACTTCGTGTGCAAGAAATTGTCAGAACGTCCACTGCCGAACGAACGAATCCGAATCGCTCGTAAATACCAGCATCTCGCAGCCTCAACACGACATACTGAGCCCTAGTATAATATCTGTACCTAATATTCCAAATGAGCCCAGGTATTATAGTATTAAGACGACATCCCTCAAGCTCCAGAGTATCCCAGTGAATCTTGATAACGGGGTCCAAGTTTGACCCATTTTGCAGCTCCATAGACGGTCGCATATTTTCATCCAGTGTGATTTGAATAGGAGCGACCATGCCCCAGAGAATTTCTATTGTGGTTGAGACGGCGTTCAGGCCAGTGTACTGGATCGGCTGCCCATGTTTGACCTCGTCGTTGAGGTGGACGCGCTGCTCGGGACTATCGGCGGGGGTTTTATTCGCACGAGAAAATCGTGGACGAAGTTAAATTGAACCCCGACACGTGAAGATTCGATCGGTACTTCCCACCCAAGAGAGGACCAGCTCGGGAAACCCTCGCGGCGGGAACAGGGCTTATCGTGATACCAGTCCAAAGCGAACTCGCAATAATCATGCTCCGCCGCGAAGTCATGTCTTCCAACATCATATCTCTGCACAAGGATGGGTACGAATGGTACTCACCAAAAATGATAGAGTGGTTGCGCCCTTTCACTCGACAAATAATTGAGTATGCCCACAACAGCGTTAAGGGCGTCTTCGAGAAATCTCATATCTCGACGGCTGTAGGACGACAAGTATCTAAGATCTTCTTGGAATCGGGAAGAGCTGGTCGAAGAACTGAACATCTGCAACAGTCGTTTGCAGGAGAAGAATGTGGTCAGATCAAGGAGCTCGTGGTTTAGACCTGAGGTAAACCCAGGGTTAAGGTCGTGCTGACAGTCTGTTCTGCATATATATAATATCGCCTGGTGAGTGAATACTAGACGCCGCTTTGAGAGGATGCCTTCTTTGAATGTCCACGCACGCGTCGCCCATGTCAATTGTTGGAGGTTTTTCGCAACTTCCGTATTCAGTTGCACCAAAGTGACGGGCCCTACTTGCTCTTTCCTTGCTTTGATAGTTTTCCTGGGGTGACCTATACCTGGAAGTCCAGAAGTAGGATCAGTACCGACTAAAGCAATAATAGTAAGATTTGCGGAAGCGTATATTTGTCCCATCTGGATGATCCGCAAATGCATGTCCATCGCGCTACTTTGGTTGATGCAATACCGGTCAATCCAAAGGAATTGAAAGCAATGGCGTAGTGTGACCGTCATAGCGTCTTTAATAGTGGGTGGTTGCCAACTTCGGAGCTTCGCGAGCTTCGAGAAGCCGCGGTATGTGACGTCGAAAAGAGTGTTGAGGCAATCGTTGTTTTTGATTGAGAAGCTACACTATGGAGCTATAACGTGTCCGTGCACCCAATCTATCGCGTGCAATAATCGGTAGAAATCTTGGCGCCATCGCGAAATTCGCGCCCGCCCCCGCCAAACTCCCATACAAATCGTGAATTT
>ML976710.1:466580-493603 GCA_010015655.1 Bimuria novae-zelandiae CBS 107.79 | reverse complement strand
GATCAGTAAGCTGGCCACCCCACCAAAACTGACCTAGCTTTCTACAAGATAGCTCAACAACGCGATAGTCAAATTTTCTATAAATAGATTCATATAATAGCTAGGATCTCTGTCTACACTGAGTCCTTCTGTGTCCTTGTACGTGACAATTGCTGCACGTAGGTGGTGCTCGTGGTCATCCTGTACGGTCCTCCTGCTCCACCTGCGAGACCACCCTTTCAGCCTCTGCAGCCAGCCTCTGGCCTTCCTCAGCCTGTAGAGCGCCTCCTGAGGCAATATACGTCCTGCGTCTATCCTACCTCTGTCTACGGCGTTGATTGGCAGCACGTAGTCTCCTATTCTCCTCTGCTAGGAGCGTTGCTAAGTTTATAGCAAGCTGACAGCCCTTGACTAGCTGTCTAAGTAGCTCCTGTGTAGGGCTCTGAGACGGTCGCTGTAGACGATCACGGATAAGTCGAGCCTGTTGCTCCACCTGAGTAGTAGTATGAGGCGTCTCAGCTGTCCAGACTGGCTCTATCTGTGGTGGTGACGGTGTCCTGACTACAGGCAGGCATGAGAGTACTCTCTCTGGGCAGGGAGGCACTAGTCCTGTAGCTTGAAAGCCAGCCTTGATGCTCTGCTCTGTGAAGATAGCCCTCCGTACACGTGGGTAGATTGATAGAAACTCTTCCTTGTCTATATGATAGACGCCCTGTCTGGCCAGCTCAGCCACCTCATGTTTATACGCTGTCTTGAGAGGTGAGAAGCAGCTGACATCTAGAGGCTGTAGTAGGTGGCTCGTGTGGGCAGGCATACAGAGGCTGACGATCCTATGTGCCCTACAGTACTCCTGGAACTGAGGGGTAGCATGGCTGCTATGACTGTCTAGAATAAGCAGCCGCCAGGTACCTATAGTACGAGACTCTGTATGTTGATTGAAGTGCTCTAGCCAGGCGAATCCTAGGTCGTCTGTCGTCTAGCCATTGTCACTGACAGCCAGTACCTAGTCAGCAGGTAGGCTAGTATACTAGCTGGCCTGATGGAGTCTGCTAGGCAGGATGATGAAGGGTGGCACAGACCAGCCAGCCGCGCAGATAGACTTAATCGTCGTGACCCAGTCGCGATTGCTAGGCTGTAGATGTATAGCCCTGCCTACAGTGTCTACACTAGTGACTACTCTAGACGTAGAGGCGACCCCCATCATGAAGCCTGTCTCGTCAACGTTGTAGGTATCTGTATCCTGTATGCCGTACGTCTGTCGTGTCTCCTCTACGAGCTTGTACCAGGCAGAGATTGTAATAGGATCTGTACATAGCGCGCGCTGACTATCGAGTCTCCTAGACCACTTGGTCTGTAGGTCCGGCTGAGCGTTGATGAAGCGAGATACCCACTTCTTGCCTACAGGCGTTGGGGCAGGGATCTGGCCGCGTGCGGCGAGTAGATGGTTGGCCATCCTACGTACGTCGATGGTATAAGGCGGAAATCCACGTCGGTCAAGGTCTAGGATCCTCTCTACTAGGACCTGCTCCTCTGTAGGGTGTAGCTTTCGATTTGGTGATCTCGTCTCGTGTTTTGGCTGGATACCTCGAAGACGCGCCCGCAGTGTTGATTCTGGCACATCGTAGGTTGCTGCCAGCGCGCGTATAGACTTTTTTGGTTTCTTCTGATAGGTTGCAATTGCAAGACTCATTCTACCTTCTTGCGAGGGCTGTATAGGCTGCTGGCGTTGTGGCATGGTTGATTGTGTAGGACGTGTTGCGCGATTTTGGTGGGGTGCGCAGCTTACTGATCTGCGCAGCTTACTGATCCCATACGTTAGTTACATCACTCCACTCCGAACGATACTTTATGACATCGCTCTCTTTTTTGTTTCTATAGATGATCTATGAAATATTAGACACTCTGGAATATAATGATTTTGAAGTCGTCAGGTGGTCGAAACGCATGCTATCTCACCGCCCACGCATGCATACAGACGCTGCGTGGCGGGAGCCCAAAGGTTTCCATTCAAGGTACCTCTGTCCAACAGCCCTCAAATGTTTTGAATGTGCGATATCTTCATGTTTATATTATACCAATGTCTTCCGAAAAATGCAGCTCAAAGAACCTCCTAGGCTGCCTAAAACATGATGAGTGGAAAGAGCTCCCTACCAGAAAACCCATGAACTTTTTAGATGCCGCAGTCGCCTAAACCATGCAATGTTTTCCTGCCCAAACGCCATGCTCGGAAGCGGGCTCAAAAGGAAGAGGATACCCGAATTAACCGATCGTGCCCAAACGCACACCGCTTTTTCGCTTGCAGAGATGTGTGCTGTAACCCATGACCGAGAGATAACAATTGACCAAATCGCTTCCCACGCACGTGAGCCAATCATGTAGACCACGGATGCATTGCCGTTGACGCCGGTTGTGAGATGTTGGAAAAGAGGGGATCAGGTGGCCAGAAAAAAAAGGTAGGAAAATGCTGAGCTATCCATGGGCTGGAGATGATGCTAGAGCCGCGCCTGGTTGAGCTGCTCGATCAGGCCCTTGACGCCGTTGAAATGCGGGAAGATCTCGCCCTGTAACAAACAAGTCCACGTTAGCAGTTGACTTGGAAATCGAGGTCAACTTCGCGCTGAGGTGTCTCTACCTCCTCCATCCAAGTGAGGCCATTAGCAGTCTCCTCCACAGGAAACACCTCCTGAGCGTACTCTTCCATGCCGCGATTGCCTTCCCAAAGCTCGAGGGCCACGCCAGGGCAGTCCTTCTCGAGATCTGGACCAAAGTAGGGTGCAGCTTTCTCCGCCAGGGTGTACTCCAACGCCGAGAGATGCTCGCGATAGCCGACGGGCGTGGGACAATGGATCACGATAGGGCCTCGCTTGTACTGGACCGGCCGCTTCAACCCGCGGCTGAAAGCCCTGCACACTTCCTTCGGAGTGAGGACCTCGAAAGCTAGCGGGATACTAGTTCAGAGTTAGCAGGCGTCAATCACGTAATGCATCACGTGTGATGCAAGAGTCCACGGGTCTCGGTGCATGATGCGCCGGGGGAACGGGAAGAGTGTTGACGATATTGAGAAATGGCGGTTCTAGCCACCGCGTCACGCCATGAAGCAGCGCCAAAAGCTTGGGTGCTGCGTGCTACCCCAGGAGAGGTAATGGTTAGGCGTATAGCTCCCAGGCTTCAGCTTTAGTGTTGTACGTGGGGCAGAGGCAACTCAATGTGGGGATCTTCATGCAAGAGAACAGCGCTTACCGTTTCCCATTCCACTTGCGCGGTCCCTCTTTGAATAATTGGTAAATGGCGGGACCGATGTCGTGCTCCGAGTCGAGCCACGGAAGCTTCTGATCTGGGTGGAAAGGCGCTTGCCATACGAAACTGCCATCGGGCTGGTGATCCATACGGAAAAGGGGGAAATCGAGGCCGGTGAAGTTGTTGTGGTAGATGCCACAGTAGACGAAGGTCGCTGGAAGACCGATCTGGCGAATGTACTGCTCCACGGTGAATTTGGGGGCCCACATGGGAAGCGCTCTCCAGTTCTTGCCAAACACGGAATGATCAGGCATGCCTGTGGCTGTATTAGTTTATTTTCCGAAGATTGGACAGTAGTGCTCTGTGCTCACTGGAGTAGATGTAGTGCTGTATGCCGGCTTTGACGGCGGCGTCGGCAAGCGCTTTGCCGATCGCTACCTCGTCTCCCCAATGCGTCGTGTTGATGAAGGCACACTGCGCGCTCTTGAACAAGTCGTCGAGAAACTTGCGGTCTTCGAGGCGGCCGATGTACACGGTGACGTAGGGCAACTGCGATAACTCTTGTGCGACGAGCCCGTTCAGCTCTTTCATCTGCGCTCTGACTTGCCATCCCAGGGCCGAGGCCACGCGAATGAAGCTCGCCGACTGGCGGCCATTGCTGTTGATAGTGACCACCGTCCGCTGCATGCGTGGCTCCAGAAGCATTGGGAGGTGGAAAGAAGGAGGTCCGGACCGAAGGCAATATTAAATGTGATTGTTGGGACGTCGTATCCAGTAGGGCACGGCAGGTACTTGATATATCAGCAAACAGCAGACCCGTGTCTCTGGGACGGCGGCAGCGGCAAGAGCTAAGTGGCGGGAAGGCCGCAGTGATAGATAGTGTAGCCTGGGGTGACTCTCGTGGAGGATGGTAGGGTCGTCCGCAATCGGCAGCCAGCCAACAGGGTCGCACAGATTGCACGTGCCCAGGGCCGCACAAAGAACGCGAGAACTTTGATATGGCCTGAAGATTCGAGCCGAGAGCCGCACGCGAGGACCAAGTGGTCCAAAGGGGCACGTTTGTACCGAGCTAGGGAGGAGGCGTGGGCGCTCTCTGCAGTACCGTATCCAGAGGCCGGCTAGGGTGTGCTTCGCAGCTTACAAGACAGACTCGCAGGCAACCACCACGACGATTATAACTACACCGGAGATGCAGGAGAAAGCAGACGCAAAACGGACATGCTGTTACACGCCTTCCACCTCTCTGTCGCGTTATGACGGCGCTGCAAAAATTAGGTAATAGCACTGGCTTCCAACAAATAGCAGCGCGGCCTGGTACCATGCCGTAAGTTAGCAGGCCAAAACGAGGACCGACCTTTCGAGAAACGGCCCGCAACCGTACTCGGAAAAAGAGTGCGGTTTGCCTCGGGCATCGCTCACGGCTGCCGAGTGGGCCGCGTGCGAAGCTCTCACGCTACGGCCGCGATGCCGCCCTGCTGGGTGACGGTCCCTGGTGTCTAGGGGAAAACTCCATTGCGCTGGTCTCCATCAGACGACGCGACCTCCATCCACAAGCAGGCATCAGGGCGATCCGGAAGAGGGCGGGGCTACGAGCAGCTGTGCGGGGAATGGACAACACAACAGCCTGCCATTAGGCCAAACGGTGAGAAACCGCCTAGCGGAGACATCACGGTGGGCCGCAGTTGAGCACCTGAGCATGAAGAGAGGCGCGATAGATGTGTGACATCTTGGCAGATCAGATACTGTTACTAACTCGAAACAACTTCTATGACTAGCCCGCAACTGCTCGCCATCCTGTCCATCAAATCATGCCGTCAGCTCCCTGCATACGGCGAAGCTACCCTCATCAGAGGGCTTCACGTATCGACCTGCAAGCATTTCTGTGTCCACATGTGCTCCACACTCCACCAGAGCGCCCAAACGTGTTTCCCCGCAACTCGAAAACACAAAAGGACCCACAAGTCGCAGGCTAGCCAAGCCGAAATGAATATCTAGATAGCAGATCCTATCAAGCCTTCGCCCTGCTGTCGTACCACCACCCACGACTCAGAAAGCAGAGCTAGAAACGTATCAAGGCCGCAGCCCGTCACCGGATTTTCTGAGAAGCGATGCGCCGGCAATTGCGACATGGCTGGGCACGACGTCGTTGCTGTTCAAGCCGTGCTGCAGCCCAGTACGAATAGCCGCACGCAGGACCACAATTACCCGCGACATCGTGGATGGAATAGTGCCCCCTCAACCAATCACCATCGCCCATACACTGGCGTTGCCGTCGCCCTCTGACGCATGCAGCTGCGCAGCACCCTTCTCGGTATCGTGCAAATGGGCGCCAGCGTTCTTCAAGATCTCCACATGATCCTTCAACCCCGCTGCTGCCGCAAGGTAGAGAGGAGTATTGCCGCTACGATTACGAAGGTGTACCGAGGCGCCCTGCTCTAGAAAGTCGCGCAGTATCTCTACGTTGGGGCCCGTGGCTGCGAGGTGCTGTTGAGCTCGTCAGCGCTGCATGCAGAAACGCAATCTCGCATCACACGGCAAATAGTTTGGCCGCGCCGCTCAAAGATAAGAGCCAACCTCGTACCGCCGCTGGCTGGACATGTATTGCACTGACCCTCGGGCGTAAGCCACCTTTGTGTGACTAGCAGTCCAGTACAGCGTCCGAATGTGCCCGCTAGCACTTCAAGGCCATCGGAATCTGCATTTGCGAGCACTGCACTGTAGATCCTGCCATAATCGTCGCATCCGGTACCGGCTCTTTCGATACAGGTACCAGCCATGGATTTAGCAAGTCTCAGATTGGGTCGTTCAAGGGTGAAAATCGTACCACCAGGAGCACAGATAACGACCGCTGCCTTGGAGGAAAAAGTGCCGAATCGGGAGGGTCTTTAGAGATAACGGTGAAAATGTCAACTTACCACAGGCGTGTTCAGATTATAGTCAGCATCGTTTAGCAACCAACGAGGTTCGCCACGAATAATATCCCTCGTATCTTGCAGGTTGCCTTTCGAGATTGCGTATCCCAGCGCAGCCAGGCTGGAAAGCTCAGGCGTAAGCGTACCGCTTGTCTTCGGGTGCTCAAAGTGTGTACGTGTCGTCTCCGTGAGCTCCCCTCGAATCGAAACCGACATTCTCTTTGCGACTTCCTCAGGCGTGGCGCCCGGTACTGCCAGCAAGTAGGCCAGTTTTGTGAGCGCCGCTTCAGACGTCATGTCCATACCGAAGACTACGCCAATTCGGCCCAAATAAGTCGCGGGTGCATAGAGCGGGCTTACGCTGCCGCTCAAGCATTGCGTTACGTTGACAATGACGATCCCTCTCTTCACCGCATCAGCCAAAGTACGTGTCATTGCGCTATCAGGGCCTCCCGGCGTATTTCCTGCGCCGAATGTCTCCAGAACCAGTCCTTTCAAGCCTTCAAGGCGCAAGACTGCGTCGATCATTTCAGGTTTCATACCTGGGAAGATCCGGAGACAAGCCACGTGTGTGGTGTCTAGTTGGGTCTGAATGGAAAAAGGTTGCATGCTCGTGGAGCGGTGAACGTTACCCCAGGACACATTCGTCCTCAAAGATGTGATTGTTGCCAGTGGCGGAAGATTGGGGCTGCCAAAGGCATTGAAATCATCTGCTGAGACCTTGGTCGTCCGGTTGCCGCGGAACAGCTTGAAGTTGAAAAACAGGCAGACCTCTGGTATCATAAAGTGTCCAGCTATGATCAGAGCGCCGAGCAGGTTGTCTTCGGCATCGGTCTGCAGCTGCATCATAGGCGCCTGGGAGCCGGTGAGGATGACTGGCTTGCCCAAGTTGTGCATCATGAAGCTCAAGGCAGAGCACGTGTAGGCCAGAGAATCCGTGCCGTGAAGTATTACGAACCCATCGAAAAGCTGGTAGTTGCGATAGATAGTCTTCGCAATCTGGTCCCATCCTTCCGCGTTGATCGAGCTGCTGTCCAACAATGTTTCGAATTCGAGCACAGAGTATCTGACCCGGCGTTCGTATGCGCTAGTCGGTGTCCTCAGACTCTGGACGGCCTTCCGTGTGCCCTTGTCGTCAGTCACGATCTCCAGCGGCTCCGGATAGGACCCATCATTGAACACAGGCCGCGGTGCAAGCCCAGCTTTCAGAAAACCTCTTGCGGGAACTAGGCCATCTGCTGATTTGCGCATACATATCGTGCCACCTGTAATTTGACGTTAGCCGAGCTCCACAGTGTAAATGATGGAATACGACCTGTGATGACGATGAGGACGCGCGATTCGGGTAGCTGCAGCTCCGGAGGCGTGTCGTCCATTTCTCCAAGTAGAGGCATACGCTACTGCCTTGTTCGAATGCGTGAGACTGCCGTGGTGGTGCGTGAAAGACGCGTCGGTGAGCGAACACTGCGGTCTCTCTTGGCCGGATACGAGCACACAAAGAACCTTCAATATCCTTGAATCTATCTCTTGCAGCGAAATCGCGATAACCGCCTTAGTTCTGCTTTAGATTTGTTTGCCCCGACTCCGCAGAGAGGTGCAAAATTGCTATTAGCGTGCTGTTCCCATGTGCGTTCATCGAAGCAAGCATCGGGCCGGTCCTCAAGGTTCGCGCGATGCGCTCTAACCCAAGCTCCACTTTTTTCGAGTTCTGATTACCCCTTCAAAACCCAGCTTGGCAGTACCTTAGATATGCATTACCCCTTCGAAACTGAAAATTTGCTGTCGCGAATACATGTGGTGGGGGCACCCGTGGTACATGGTCAGATCGTGGCTATCATCGGCTTTGACGTGGCATATTCTTTTGCCTTCTGCGAGGTTAGACCGGCACACGTGTGGAGACGAATAAACAGTGGAGGTATTGCCGTGTTGGTATTATACACACCTCTCTACATTAAGCTATACTAGGATAGGTAATAACGCGAGTCCTGTCGCTATACTACGATGTCTCGCAATTTTCGAGGAGGTGCCTGAAGGCCGACATGCTCCTAGTGTACCTGGTCTGCAACTACGAGAATGCAACAATAAATGGTGACTTCTAGTCCGGCCCTCTCCATTATTCTGCGTCACGGTGCCACACCATGCTTCATCCACGCTTGATTCCGGCGATCTCGTACCATAATGCTCCAGATCACAGACTCTGCTAAAAAGTCCGACCCGTGCAAACAGCGCCCTGGGGTGACTCTGCATCTAATATTCTAGCGAACGTCTTGCTCCAGACAAGAACCTGCTAAGCGTATACTCACCACGCAGTAGACCAATCGCTCCTCATTTTCTCAGCGCTGCATTACGAGCTTCGTTCGCGCGATCTTCCTCCATCTTCCTGATCTGCTCCCTATTCTCTGCGACCCAGGTCAGGACGTCTGACATGGTGTTGTCCGTGATATGATCAGTCCACTTTAGCTTCTGACTGCCTGCAATCGGTTGCTCGGTAATGTATGGAAGGCCGTTCTTGAAAGCTACCCATCGCCTCAGTCCTTTCAAGGTGGTCCCGCGAGCTGCGTCTTGTAATGGTATAGAATTACTGATCTGAAGCCAAAGTGCATCTTCGACGCCTTTCGTCTTGTGTTCCAGCATGAGGGCGTCGTACTCCTCACGCTTGTTGAATGTACGTAGAGCTTCTTCGAGGACCAGTTGTCGCTGTGGGTTGGCTTTCCTGGCATCCGTATCGATCTCCTCTGATTTCTTCGGTCCGGTAGTCCCTTTCCCACAAGAAGGCATGTAATCGTGCACGAATCGGCGAAACATGGCTCGCTTGTTCATTCGCGCTCGATCATTCGATACTTCTTCACGGTCCTCATAGACCTTCCAGTAGAACCAACGACCATTGGTAGCCCAGTCAAACAGCTCGCCTTCGTCCTGGAATCCCTCATAGTACTTGGCTTTGTCGTATCCGTAGAAGTCCATTGCCTCGTTGGGATACCGCGTCAGGAAAATCATGCTCTTCTTCTTGTTGTAAGCCTGGACCTCTTCGACGCGGACATGCAAACCCTTGTCGTTACAAGTGAGACCCAATGAACGATGCACGACCCCGACAATCTGGAGGAGGTCCGCGTCACTCTTCATGAACTTTGTCCACTCGAACAGTGCGGCACCATCTTCCGTGCCACTGCGAGGCGACAGCTCAACATCAACCTGGATGTAAGCTCCTGGAACGCTGGGGTGTCTGATGGCGAATGAATGGTCGACGAGGTACTCAGCCTCGAGTAGTTTTTTGACTGTCGCTAGAATGTTCTTGTCGTACGGATCGCGTGCGCCTTCTACAATGAAATCAATGTCGCCGAAATCGGGTTTGCCGGGAGCTTCGCGTGGAATTGTGACACGGTTGAACAGTGTCTCCAGCTTTGAGGTAATGGTCGCGGCAACCTGTTGGTAGGTCTCCGGTGACAGTCGCGGAACGTGAATGGGCGGGTCCGTCTGGAGGTGCGCGAAGGCCTGGCCGCCCATGGTAATTGATGCAGCAGATTTCAAGAGGTGTGAGTGGCCGCTCTTGTGCTAAGGTAAATGACGTACATGTGTTGTTACAGCTTGTGGCTCGATATTGATTGGTCGCGAATCGGTATGTATGGAGAGGGACAGGTTCTCGTATTCGCGTTGAGTCGTTCTTGCTCTTATGCTGCGAAGACACCGAGTTTATATAGGGCTGAGGAAAGGGCGGCGAGGCATTCTTTATGAGTCACCCACGAAAAGCTGACTTGGAAACCTGGGTGAACCGATTCTGGGAATATCGTCGGGAAGTGACGATAGAAAGAGATATATTACTAGAAGGATCCGAGCTCAGTGTAGAGTAGCGAGAAGAATGGATCCGACCGTAGATCGCCCAAGCCGCCGTTGCTAGTTCGTGACTCCTTCCGTCCTGTTGCCTGAGCTGCTCCTGCGACTTCTGAACGGTCACGAGCGACTCCGAATGAACAAAAGCGTCTAGGGCAAAGGAGGCCTGTGTGAAACAACGAGTCCTCAGGAGGGACCTGAGAGAACCAGACGCGTAGTGAAGTCACATGCCTATCTCCGCCAGATGTGGGTTAACGCCGGTGAACCGTGCGCGCGGAGCTTGGACCGAAGGTAATTTTTTGGGTTGGGCGACTCGAGCGCTCAACAAAACACTGCACGCCCAACACGACAAGAACTCTTTACACACTTATTAATACCACAGTGGTGAGCTTCCCGTATGTTTGATAGCCGGAACGTCTTCGCACTGTATACTAAAATGCCTTTTCTAGAAAACTCTTTTGGCGCAGAACTTCCATTACGTAGTCGCAAAATGACATTAAATGCGGAGCCTGAAGAGGTGCAGGCACGCTTTGAGGAGCTTGACGTCCTCGAGGCTGAGTTTGAAAACGTGGAGTTAGAACTTAGTAAGGCCCAATGCTCCGCCTCTCAAATTGGTTACTGACAATCGCAGTCCGGAAATCGAATGAGCTTAATGCGCCCCTCTGGCAGGAACGCGCCGAACTGGTTGCCAAGATCCCTCACTTCTGGACGCTTGTTTTCGAGCAAGCTCCGACTGAGTTCGATTCTTTCATCCTGCCCTCTGACGCCCAGATCTTCGCCGAGTGCTTCGAAACACTAGAGGTTACCCGCTTCGAAATCGACGACCCCAAAGGCTCACCCCGAAGCGTCTTGATCAAATTCGGTTTCAGTGACAATGAATATTTCGAAAACAAGGTGCTAGAGAAGAAGTTCTGGTTCCGCAAGTCAAAGGACTGGGAGGGTCTCGTCTCCGAGCCAGTGAAGATCGACTGGAAGAAGGGCAAAGACCCCACAGAGGGTCTCTCAGATGCGGCCTTCGATCTTTTCCAGGCGAGGAAGAAGAGCGCAAAGTCTGCAAACGGAAGCTCTAAATCGAAGGACTCCGAATTGCCAGAATACAAGAAGTTGGTTTCAATGATTGAGGAAAGCACAGAAGCATCGCCCAGCTTCTTCGCATGGTTCGGATTTGTCTCCGACTATCGATGGGTCAGCGCAGAGGAATCTGAGCAGACGGCGAAAGAGGATGCTGAGCGGATAGCGAGGCTCAAGTGCGGCGAGAAGGTAGAGGACGACGAAGATGAGGACGAAGACCAGACCGATTATCAGGAGACCGAGGTCTATCCTCAAGGCGGAGAGATCGCTACACTCATTGCCGAAGATCTATGGCCATCTGCCATTAAATATTTCAGTGCGTTCCCCACTTGTACTCTACAATCACATCACTAACCACAACCAGAATCCGCCCACGAGCAGGACGGAGACGACCTTTCGGAGATCGGTGTAGAAGATATGGACGAGGATGAAAATGAGTCCGGAGACGAGATCGACATCCGCGGCCTCGTAGGCAAAGGCCGAACTAGTTCGCCTCCGAACAAGAAGCAGCGCAAAGCATAAACCATGCCACGGCGTGCGAGGCTCAACCGTAGAATGTTCATGATCTCTTTCTTCGGTTTGAAGCTCATGGCTTCTCTCCACGAATACCCCGCGAACTTAGGGACAGATGGATGCACGTCAGGTGCAGAACCACTGAGTACACAGCGATGACTCTGCGCCTCAAAATCCGATGTTATATCGTGCGATTTGGTTTCTCAACATGGATAAAATGGATAGCTAGTAATGATAGCCGAGAATTTCTACCCTAGTCATTAATAAGTAATCGACATTTGCTCCCATTCGATTGCTGCTGATCACGACTTCTGGAACAGCTTTCTTCCCTACATCACCCTGCGTGCGAATAAACTTTGCTTCCGAGGTAGTGGAAAGCAGGTCCGCCCATGCGATTCCAAGATCTGGTGCATTTACCCCACAGTTTCTAGAAAACAACCTTCCACCAATCAGTATACATCGCAGGATCGGCTAACCACATTTAGCACGGACACAACTGCCGTCTGCTCCGTTTGAGCTTCTACAGCCTCAGCTTTCAACGCACCGCATTCTTCGCAATGACGTTGATTATCTTGATTTTCTCAGTGCGGTTTAGGGAGTTCATCTTAGCCCTTTCGTTCCGACCTATAACAATCCCAGTTTAATTAATTTCTGCATGCTTCCGTGCCGTCCGCTCTGCTTCGCCGCAGTCGAAGAGGGGTTCGCGCTGCTCGATGCATGTCAAAGCAGTGAAAACCCGGGTTCGCGACATGTAGAAGCAGAATGGCGGCTGGGCAATGGCCGTAGTGGCTGGAGCTATAGCTTGGAGCTCCCTGAGCTCATAAGTACTTTTTCTCCCGTACCGTCTTGTTGCCATTGTGCAGACGTGCCTTTCTTCATCGGTTGCACAAACTCGAAAGATGGCGCATCTGAAGTCTGTGCTTTCGTTGGCACTCTCTTTGGCATCTTTGGGATCTGCTCAGTCCGCCAATGGCTCGGTCCCTACATTCACCCTGCCTGCTGGGTATAGCACCGCGAGTTTCAATGCCTCAGCACAAGCCACTGCTTTCACCCGCACCGACTTCTCTGATCATGAGCTCAATGAGCTGTGGAATATGGTTGGACCTGTTGCCACGGGGCCGGTAACTACCACTGTGGAGCCGACACCCGAACCCTCCTCCTATCCTCAGCCTGACGCGGACCGTTTCCATGCTCTTGTTGGATCGAACTACCCCGAGCTCAAGGAATTGAAACTACCGAAAGGTTTCAAGTGGGGTGTCAGTAGCAGCTCGTACCAGATTGAAGGAGCAGCGAAAGATGAAGGCAAGGGGCCGAGTATTTGGGATGTAAGCACCTGGTTCACCGCACCTTGGAGCTGAATGCTGATTTTGTGACTTCAGCTCCTATCCCACCGGCCGCCGAACACCGTTCTAGACAACTCAACTGGCGACGTGGTGGCTAGCCATTACTGGCTGTACAA
Source organism: Bimuria novae-zelandiae CBS 107.79 (assembly GCA_010015655.1). Lineage (NCBI taxonomy): Eukaryota > Fungi > Ascomycota > Dothideomycetes > Pleosporales > Didymosphaeriaceae > Bimuria > Bimuria novae-zelandiae. The sequence goes on along the minus strand of ML976710.1, from coordinate 480,604 downwards.
GCAGGACTTTGCCAGGTTGAAAGGTCTGGGCATGCCTGGTAGGTTTCTCTATAAGCAGAAGTACACTATATTCGAGCTTTTTCATCTGATGCTTCCCAGCTTTCAGCCCCAGCTTCTCGTGGCCGCGATTCTTCCCTTTCGGACACGGTCCCGTGAACGAGGCCGCTGTGAAGCACTATGATGACGTTATCTCGGAGATGCACGCCAATGGGATCGCCCCAGCAGTGACTCTCTTCCACTGGGACACTCCGCTTGCGCTCTTCTCCGAATACGGTGCCTGGACCGACCGTCGCATTGTCGATCACTTCTTCAACTACGCCAAATTCGTCATCTCCCGCTACGATGCTTATGTAGATGAATGGTTCACCATCAATGAACCGCAGTACTGCAACTGGCAATACGCTTCCTACCCGGCGGGAGAGTACTACCCCGCACCTAACGGAGTGACAGGTGGTGATGAGGCGCGGTTCCTGTGCGGCCACCACACGTTGCTTGCCCATGCGAAGGTGGCGAAGTGGTACCACAACGAGTTCAAGGGCCACGGGAGAATTACATTCAAGAATTCGGGCAACTATTTCGAGGCCAATTCCACCAGCCCTGGGGATGAAGAGGCGCGTCAGCGCAACTTTGACTTCAGCATCGGCTGGTTCGGTGGGCCTTGGACTGATGGAGATTACCCTCAGACCCTTAAAGACACGCTGGGCGACCTCCTTCCCGAATTCACCCAGGAGGAGAAGGACTTAATAAAGGGATCGTGTGACTTTTATGCCATCGATCCGTACACCAGCTATATGGCGTATGAGATAGATGGTGGTGTCGAGGCATGCGCTTCGAATCGCTCGCATCCCGGGTTCCCAGACTGCGCTGGTTCCCGGTCAATTTCTCCAAACGGATTCCCAATTGGTCCTGCAGCAGACCCGGGGGTGGGATGGCTGTACTCTGCACCATCTGGTGTGCGGAAGTTCCTTAAGCACATCACCACCGAGCTCTTTCCTTCTGTGCCCGACATCGTCGTCACGGAGTTTGGTTTCGCCGAGCCCTGGGAGGGCAATTGGCAAAATTTAGCGCCGGCACTCTGGGACTTGCGTCGAGCGGACTATCTCCAGAATTATCTGGACCAGATCCTCTTGAGCATCCATGAAGACAAAGTAAACGTGACGGGCGCATGGGGATGGGCTATTTTCGACAACTTTGAGTGGTACCAGGGCAGTAGCGTGCGTTTCGGACTGCAATACGTGAACTACACGAGCTTGGAACGGACGCCCAAAGCAAGTATGTTCCAGTTTTTGAACTGGTTCAGGTAAGTTGATCCCCGTGTTTGGTCTCAGGGTCTGGAAAGCTAACGAGAGCAGGGAACACGAGTCAGACACGAGCAGTAACGCCACGATGAAGTTTTAAATATCTTGCGTTCCATATAGATATGGTCTGCGGTTGAGGTAGAGCTCAGTGAGGATCAGGAGAGGAGATCACAGCTACATACGTAAGCTAGATGCCCTCCTCGGGTACATGACGACAATAATCCATAATTTGTCAAATACGCAACCTATATGGAACAACCGTGTAGTAAGTGTTTGATAGAAGTTGTGATGTGGTCCGACCCCTCACCCACACTTTGTTCAGGACGCTCCAACTCTCCACGCCTATTGGCTTCACTCAACGACCCAGCCATGAGCCACACAAACCAAAAGGATGTACGGTATCAATGGCTCGTAGGCCGAACAGGCGCGTAGCTTAGAATCTGAAAGATTGTTCCGTTCAAACATCAATATGAGGGTCGACGCTACCACGATTCCGTGGTGCAACGAATGCATTCTGGCCGTCGGCCATATGACAGCGGCTAGTGGTTATCTCAAGTTGGTTCACAGGTTTTCAGCCTCTGCCTGTACCATTAAAGGGTTCATCTGATGCTGGACCAGCCTCAAATCGCGTGGTTGGTTCGGGCAGACGCCAGCGCTTCGGCGTTTCATGTGACGTGTGCAGGCCGTCCCTGGTTCGTTCGTCAAAGAAACAACACAGAACAGCAACCACGCCTCGCTCCGCAAAACTAGACTATACAGACCGAGATGCTGCACATGGCTCGTCGGAGTTGGACGGTTCCACGATGGCAGCTGCGGCGGGGTAGGATGTGGGTTTGTTAGTGCGTTGTCTTATCGCAATCGAGACGAAGCTCCCGTGACCAGGGTACCGAGCTCCTGCCGCGGATGTCTCTTGTACCTTCCAAGCCTCACAGTACTATCCCGCACAGTACTATCCCTCACAGCACTATCCCTCACAGTACTATCTATACATGCTATATCCGCTGGATGTGATCATTGTTCTAGCCCATAGCCCTATACTGATACTCGGCCATTTCTAGTCTCTCATTGTGGTACGTGACGCGGCGGCGTTCTGCTTGTTCCGTATCGAGGTTAAGCGTAGACCAGGATCTCGCATCTATCCGCCGGTTGTCCTGTGAACACCACGAGCTCGCGACTCAAGCAACAGTCACTCTACAACAACCGCTACAGACGCTACAGCCCCCGCCCAAACGCACATCGCTCCCGGAACGAAGACAGGCTGCCGGTCCGCGTCCAAGGCACCCGCTTGACTGACAGCTCACATCATCACGTTCGCCGGTGACATCGTCGAGTGCTCACCACGGCCGGAGCTTGCCCGCCACCGCCCGCGCCTTCCTCACGCCGACCTGTGGTTCCCCCCGACCACGTGAGCTCCTCGAGACTCGAGCATCCTATGAGTCCCCAACCATCTTTTCAGCGCGCGATCTGAGGGCACGGCCGCCTCTCCCAACGTGTACTCGCATCACTGCGGGTAACTTGCCCCAGCGTTCGTCCTGGCAGACGAAACCGCCCCAAACGTCCCTTCCCCATACGCCTCCGACCACCCAACCATCCCGAACTCCCCAGCTTCTCCATCCCCAGTATTCTCTGCCCCCGAACATCCCCACGAGCCCGCAGCCACCACCTCAGTCGAGCCGACCACCACCACCGCGGACACAACTACGACTAAGCGCAGACGCGGTGCCCAAGAGAGCGACGACGAGCTCTCTGAGAGTTCCGAACTACCGCTCGAGCGAGGCCGGTCCTCACATCACACCAAGAAACGACGGCGCAGAACAGACGGGACCATGCGCCTTGACAGCGATGCTTCAAAACGGTCCCACTCTCCCACGAATGGCTACAGCAACGGCGCCTCTCGCTCGCCCGGCCCTCGCTCGACGCTGGGCAAATTCGCAAATGGAGACGCCCACAAGTCCGAGAGCAACGGCTCGTACACCAATGGAAGCTCGGTAGCAGGCGTGAAGTCCCTGTCGTCGCCCTTCTTCGGCCACGACAGGGAAGAGGTCACGCGCATCCTTATACAAAGTTTGTCCGACCTGGGCTATAGCGACGCTGCTGGCGCTTTAGTGAAAGAGAGTGGATATACCCTAGAAGGCCCGACGGTCGCAGCATTTCGCACAGCTGTGTTGAGTGGGGACTGGGCCGAAGCGGAAGAGCTACTATTTGGAACGAATTCTTACGATAATGGTGGAGGCATACCACTCGGCAACCCGTCTGGATATGACAAGTCATGGGGCAAGTCGAGGTCGATAGCACAGTCGCATCGTGCCCAAGGGTTACCCCTTGCCGAAGGTGCAAATCGAGACGAGATGCTTTTCTGGCTAAAACAGCAAAAGTACCTGGAATTGCTCGAGGCGAGAGATTTGGGCAAGGCACTTATGGTGTTACGGCAAGAGTTGACTCCTCTTCATCAAGACGTGGGTCGGTTACACACTCTTTCTAGGTGAGCACTTTGAGCAGAGTTGATAGCATTTCAGCTTTTGCTAATTTCTCGCAGTCTCATGATGTGCCCGTCCGCAGACGATCTCAAAACACAAGCCGGTTGGGATGGAGCCGAAGGCGACTCCCGAAATCTCTTACTGTCTGAACTCTCAAGTGAGCCGCACGAATGTCACACGTTTCGAATAAATACTAATGCTCGACAGAATCAATTTCACCTAGTGTCATGATACCGGAGCACCGATTAGCTGCGCTACTGGACGAAGTAAAGGACGGTTGGATATCCAATTGTGTCTACCACAACACTGCCGAATCACCTTCACTATATGTCGACCACATCTGCGATCGTGATGACTTCCCCAGGAAGCCTGTGCTGGAGCTCAAGGGGCATCACGATGAAGTGTGGTATCTGAAATACTCACATGATGGTAGAAAGCTTGCGTCAACAAGCAAAGACAAGACTGTGGTCATCTACGACACCACAAACTACAAGAGGCTGCACCAACTGGATGACCACGACTCAGGGGTGACACATTTGGCATGGAGCCCAGACGACACGAAGATCATAACGTGCTGCGCGCAGCAAGAGAATTCCGCAAGAATATGGGATGTTGAGGTATGTCGTTTCTTGGCGCTAATTTTTGTCTTCGTCAATCATCGTCTTTGCTGTCTCTGTTTACGCATATCAAGACTGACTACTCTTGGATATGATTGAGCCATATACTGACATGTCGTAGACGGGAACCTGCTTGAGGTTGATTAATGATTTCACCTACCCTTGCACAACAGCCACGTGGGCGCCCTCAGGCACACACGTGGTCATTGGCTCCCAAGATACCAAGTACGGCTGCTGCGTTTGGGACCTCGACGGCCAGCTCGTGCATGCTTTCACTTCTCACCATAATGACAACATTCGGGTTAACGACCTGGCCATTTCGCCCGACGGCAGCCGCCTTGTGGTCCTCCTTGAGAATCAGATTCAAGTATACGACTTCCTGACAAAAGAAGAGCTCTGCGAATGGCACTTCGAAGATGTTAAGCTCACTAGTGTTGCCATCAGTGCTGATTCAACACACATGCTCGTCTCCATGAATAAGAACAAGATTCGGCTAATTGAGATCGACACCGGGAGGGAAGTCCAAGGGTTCGAGGGGCATGTGCAGGAGAACTTCATAATAAGGAGTTCTTTTGGGGGCGCTGCTGAGAGTTTCGTGGTCAGTGGCAGTGAGGGTAGGTCACAGCCTGTTTTCTGAAGTTTTGCCGACAGCAATGCTGACAAGAAGCAGATGGCAGGTTGTACATCTGGCGGAATAATGGCAATGGCATGCTCGTGGAGACCTTGGACGCGCATGAGGGTTGTGTGAATGCTGTTGCATGGCACCCGACGGATCCAAGGTGTTTCGCGAGCGCTGGAGATGACGGAAGGGTTAGGATTTGGAGACCGCGGTGACGTGGAGGTGGTCCGAGAGAGTCAGGAACTGTACAGCAGTCCAGGCTGAGCATCGCAGGTCTATAGGGCTATAACATTCTGGCCTAGCGCTGTGGGATGCATCTTCGAGGCGTTGGTGCTGCAGGGTCTTCGTCGATCAAGGGCAAGGCTTCCAGGTTCAGCATGCATGCATATCGGCTACAGCCCGCTCTGTCTTATACTCGCTTTCCTTGTTGCATTACGAGTCGTTCTGGGTGTTGGGTGATTATCTTGCGGCGCTGGGCGGTCGCAGTGTTTGGGGCCTGCATGGTTGTGCTTTTATCGTTGGTTCGGATGGTCAGGCCTCGCGCTTCGGAGATGGAGTAAGGTGGTAGAGCAAGGGACGGACGACAGGGCTGATGTGAGTGCAATCTAGGTAGCGAATATATTGATTCCCCTCTATTGGTAGGTTCGTTCGACTGCAGGGTTACCGACTTCCCTTTTGATTGCACGCAGAGCATAAGAAAGCGGTGGGGAGGGAGGTGTAGACGGGTTAATCTAAGCTAGCGCTAGTTGGGCGTTTTCTTACACCGTACAGGCGATTTGGCTGCACAATTATGCGGGGTATACTCGGGGAGGACTGGGGACGAATGTTCGCCGAGGTAGATGTGCCCAGGTGGCACCGCGGCGCTCCGGTTGGGGTAAGGTATGTAGTATACGGTGAACAGTAGACACCCTAGACGTCCGTCACATAAGCGCTATGCATGCAGCACATAACACATCCATGGGCGAGTTACACATAGTATAAAGCCAGCTGTTTTCTTTCCCCTCCCTTTGTTCTATCCAAGTGCGCGAAAGGCGGACATGATGCTCACACCCGACGTCGAGAAATCGTCTGTTGCCGTAGACAGTGCCGCAACGGACACCGGGGCGTCTTTCGATAGGACTGCTGAAGCGCGCCTACTGAGGAAACTCGATCTAAGGGTCTTACCTGTGCTGTGGTTGCTCTTCCTGGTCTGCTTCATCGATCGGAGTAATATCGGGAATGCGAAGATTGCGGGCATGGAGGAGGAGTTGGAGTTGAAGGGGCAGAGGTATGCACCTTCCAATGATTGTTTTCTAATGCTAACCGATATAGGTATAATATCGCGGTGTTTGTGTTTAATATTGGGTATCTTGTTGCAGGGGTGCCGTTGAGTGTGGTGGTGAAGAGGTATGGGCCGAGGAGCTTGGGGGTTATGATGGGATGTTGGGGTAAGTAAGTTATAGATGAGAGCTGCTTTCGTTGTATTGAAAAGTGGGAGAGTGAGCTGACGAATAACAGGAATCACAGTTATTGGATGCGGATTGACCAGGAGCTGGGCTGGACTCGTGGTGTGCCGGCTGCTTGAGGGCATGGCGGAGAGCGCGTATGTCCCGGGTGCAGCATATGTTATTGGGAGCTATTACAAGAAAAACGAGTTTCTGAAGCGCTACGTTATCTTTTTCAGCGCGGGCATCTGCTCTGGGGCGGTGAACGGGTTTATCGCGACGCTGATCGAAAAGATGGACGGCGCGGCTGGATACCAGGCGTGGCGATGGTGAGTCCCACTGATGATCTGATGAGCGAGGAATCGTACAGGTGTTAACAGCTTCCCAGGATCTTTATTATAGAAGGTTGCATCACCGTCCTCATCAGCCTCATCTCTACCTTCTTCATCGTCCCCTTTCCAAAAGACAGCACCTTCCTCTCCCCACCCGACAAACAACTCCTCATCGCCCGCCTCAAACAAGACGGCACCGAAGCACCCACCGATCCGCTCACACCCTCCCGCATGCTCTCCCACCTCCGCGACTGGAAGATCTGGGTCGCCATTATAATGTACATCGGTGCCGTCGAAAACGCAAATTCCATCACCGGCTTCCAACCCACCATCCTCAAAGGCATCGAGTACAAAGCTACAGGGGCCCAGGTCCGCACTATACCCGTGTATCTCGTTGCAGCCGTGTACTCCATCACCCTCGCGCACATCGCCGCCTCGCTAAACCGCCGCTTCCCCTTCGCCCTCCTCGGCTTCTGCACCATCCTCACGGGCCTCGCCATCGAGCTCGCGCAGCCCAAAGCCCCCGGTGGGCGGTACGCGGGGCTCTTCTTCATGACGGCCGGTGCATACCTCGCTATGCCGCTCAGCGTCGTGTGGCTTGCTGTGAATGTGGATAAGGGGTATAAGAGGAGCGTGGCGCTGGGGGCGATTGTGTGTTTTGGAAACGCGGGCGCTTTTGTGGGCACGAATGTTTTTCTGAAGCGCGAGGAGCCGAGGTTTCGGACGGGGTTTGGGACGGGCATGGGGTTGTGTTGTATGGGGATGGTGGCGGCTTGTGTGTTTTATGGGGGGTTGGTGGAGGGGAATAGGAGGAGGGATGGGAGGGGTGGGGTGGGTGGTGAAGGTGGTGGTGCTGGTGGCGTTGATGGGGAGAAGGAGGGATTTAGGTATAGTCTCTAAACGTGGGACAGTGGATTTGAAGATATAGCTCGATTTGAAAGGCGGTCGTGGAGGACTGGGCTCGAAACACTATCTACTTTTCGAACTTTGAACGGAGAATGTACTGTTTGTTACTATTAGTTACAGGTTTCTGCGATAAGTCGGGGGTGAACTCACGATCTCTGTCGCTGGGCTTCACTCAAGCGCTTGTCAAAGACCTGTACCATTTTCGGACTTGCAAGATCCCTATCGCTAAGCCTTCAACAGAAAGTTACAATAAATTCGCAGCAAGTGGTATCAACAGCAAACGAAAAAACAAAGAAACCTCTTCCACACATCGCTCATGCATCCACCAGCCACGCCACCGTCCCACTCGGCGAATCTATAAACCCATCTGGATTCATATCCATTTTCAACCAGCAATTTGCGCCCCCGTTCCTGTCAGCCTGATGCGAAATGTCATCCGAAAGCGCCACGCCCACGCACTTTGTATTCGTCTTATTCCCCGAGTTGAACGTGCTGCAGCCATTGATACATGCCTGCAATGTGTAAGCCGTAAACCAAAGCAGATCACTATTCGGGCTGTCTTTCTTCTCCTGGCAATTGTACTGGTAGAGCTTATTGAGGGATGCGTTGTCTACGTCAGACGAATAGAGGGACTGTGGGCACGAGATGTCGATGCGAGGGGTATCCCGGAGCGGCAGGGGCGTGTACAGCGCATTGGTCGAGGTGGGTATTGGGACGGTCCCCGCGGTTGAGGTTACAGTGACGGTTTCGCGTGCTGGTGATGAGGTTGCTGTGCTGTCGCTTTTATCTCTGACACTGGATTAGTTTCTACCTGGCACACGAAGTTGGGCATTCAATGAAGAGACGTACTTCGCGTTTGCGACGGCGAGGGAGCCGCCTACACCCCCTCCCACTGCTGCACCTATTACTACTATGGCTAATATCACTGCTAACCAGAAGGTTGGTCTTCGCACGCCACAGATAGTTGGTGTATTTGGTGTTGCAGTCCGTTCTTGTTCACCGAACGGTGTGTCTTCGCCTTTCGAAGGGACTGGTTGGTAATGTCCCGCATATGGATGTTGCGACGCGTCGTATGCAGCTGTTAATGGCATTGAAGTCGAGTGATCTACCTCCAGGCCTATCGGTGACTGTGCAACCTCTGGGGCGTTGGACATTTTTGATCTTGAAGAAAAGCGAGAACAGAACAGCACGACCTATTGCCGGTTGTGCAATCCAGGCGATTGGAATTTGCAAGCTTAAGGCCCATTGTGTCGGTGCACGCATTGCATGCCATGCACAGGATCCTGCTCTATTATTACCGCAGACTAAACGGGATGCAAGCGAAATCTTGTGCGACGAATGAAATGAAGTAGATCCACGCCCTGCGTGGCTGAGCACGGGCGATGCTGACCACGTTTAGAGTTTAGTCGGGGGCCTCGGGCGTTATCTGTTGCGCATGGGGGCCAAATCATTCGCGCGACATTTCCGCCTAGTGTTGGACCAAGGATCTAAGGGTGGCTGGGAAGCCGATTCGAGAAAGGACGAAGTGGAGGATTTCGAATATTTACCGCCATAGTACGGCCGTGGGGCGTTTGGCCACTGTGTGTTACACCTCGTGAGATGATACAACGTACTAATTCTTCGCCACGATAGTTGAGATACGTTTCAAGTGACCCGCGTCCCACGAGCTAAGGTACCTCTAGACCACCTGACCTTTATCGAAGACTTCGGCGTTGCCATAAAACCCCGCCCCATCCTTCGTCGTCGCATTCAGTCGTTCGAGAACATACTCCCCTGCTCCAATGGGCCGATACTTTGGCTCTTCTCCCTCCTTCAAGCATGTTGGCAACGTCTCAACTACCTCCTCATAGTTGATGGAGAAGAAGAAGGGCACACTGTACCTGGCTTCGTTGCTTCTATTCACTACGCGGTGAATTGTCGATTTGTATAGGTCGTTCGTCCATCGCATGAGGAAGTCTGCAACATTGACGATGAATGCATCTGGCACATGATCTGCGATATGCCATTTGCCTGAGGGCTTGAGAATTTCAAGGCCAGGGGTCGTTGAAGAGAGCAGAAGAGTGAAGCACTCATAGTCGGAATGGGCGCCGAGACCGACTTCCTCACCGTCAGGGAGTGAGTCGGATTTGGTGGGTTGCGGATTCTTCGGGGGTGGATAGTACAGCAAGCGCGATATGCCACCGGGATGCGTTATCATAGAATCGAAGTGATTTTCGGACAAGTCGAGCGAAAGAGCGAAGAGTCGAAAGAGATGACGAGCGAGTTCCAGGACCTAGGCGTATTAGCGGGCGCCACAAGAATCAGTTTACAGTCTCAATATGGATATGTGAATACTGTTTCTTATCTATTGGAGCGATTCTCGGACTTACAGCACCGTAATATTCCGCAACGCCCTCGTAGAAACCAGGCAAATCTTCCTCTTTCGGCCAAAAGTTTGCTTTATCATGAGTTCCGTCCAGATTTCTGTATTTCCCATCTCCTCCACTTCGATCTAAACCAGCCTCGTAGCCAAGATTGAACCCCTCTTTCGATTCCACGTCACCTGCTATTGAAGTGTACTCGCTGGGCTCCCATCCAAACCCGTAGCGACTCTTTTTGATGTGTAAGTCTTCCTTTTTGGATGATGGTAGGTCGAAAAAGCGCTCTGCTTGTTTCAATATAGAGTGCAGGGTAGGCGAGGGAATGCCGTGATTCTTGACGTAGAAGAAACCCGAGGTCGTGCACGCCTTTCGAATCTGTGATGCAACGCTCTGTCGGTCTTCTAAAGAGGATGAAAAAGAAGGAGATAAATCGATGATGGGGACTTCGAAGTCGGCATCCGTGATCGTATCTTTTGCTGCGAGCCGAGATTGGAGATAAGCCGTCGAGCGGGCTTCTTGCTTTGTGATGGACTCTGCCACGCCCGCCTCAACAGTGGTCGCAGACATTATGAGTTAGCAGAAGGTTTAATTAATTATTGTACATTCGGCAGTTATGTGGAAGAGAAGACGTATGCATTGAGAAAGCACTGTGAGACAGAAAAGTAAAGTGGGGTTCGAAAGCGCTTACCAAACAGAGTAAGCCCTGCAACCCGTGGGGCTCCTGGGCCCACCTGAGACCTATCAAGATGTATGTATCTGAAGATAGGCCAGTAGTCACGTAAAATTTTAATGTAATAGGGGATAAAATTAGCAGAAAAGAAGACTTACCATGAACTGCTAAAGTGCTATCATATCGTTAAAGTGAACATGCCTACACGTACAATCGACACAGAAAGCCCTGACTACAATAGCTACACTATAAAGGGATTTGGCACAAAATAGTAAAGATTTTTGGAATAAGCACACGATGCAAATGTATGGGGACAAATGAGTAAGGACAGCAACGATTTATTAAATCTACTTCGATAGCTTTATCGCATCCGCAATCTTTCCTGCAAATGCGTAGATGCTTGCGCTCAGATGACCGCTGATCTGCGTTGGAAAAATGCTAGCATCGACGACTCTTACATTTTCCGTCCCATAGACCTTCCCTTCATGATTGACTACACCACCTAGCTCTCTGCTTCTCATAGCTGCAGTGCTCACGGGATGCGAGTTCGAACTGAAAGAGCTCGCGATCCACTTGTACCATTCAGGGTCTCTCATTTCAGCCCCTGAAGGAACAGCGTCAGTTCCCGGGGCCACTTCCTCCGTGACGTGTTCCGACAGCGGCGCTGTGGCGAAATACTCTCGAATTTTCAAGGCGATCGCTGTTTGAACCAGAACGTCGATATGAAATTGGAAGAAGTTGGGATTAATGCTTGGGTCCTCCGTCGGTGACGTTGAATTTATGTGGACGGAGCCGCGCGAGAATGGGAGGAGCGCCCAGAAAGCGACTGAGATAGCGTTGCCGTAGGGAAACCAGACGATTTCGGCTAGAGGCACGGTACTGTTGAGTGTCCATGCCAAATCAAGGTGTAGTTCGATAAGCTTCTCCTCCCTTTCGATCGTGCTCTCGTTGGGTGGTAAATCTGTGACTATTGTGCGCGCCATATCACTGCAGTTAGCACGAATGCCCGAGACAATGTCATTGAGTTCCGAACCGAAGAGGTCAGAGGCCGTGAGGTAGGTAACGAAGCTAGGGTAGCCGGTCCAATTCGTAGGAGAGGTGTAAGATATCCCGCTGTTAGGTTGATCTTGTAGGTTGGCGCCGACGGCCGGGAGGTCAATCACTGTGTCAATGCCTAGTCCGTGAAGGATGGAAGGGTTCCCGACGCCCGAAAGTTCTAAGAGTGTAGGCGAGCGGAGGGAGCCAGCTGAGAGAATGACTTCCTCGGTGGCGTATAGACAGTCGGTAGAATTGTTTGAGGTGAGAATCTTGACGCCTTCAGCGACTGGCTGATCCGCTTCCGATTTGTCAGCCCAGATAATCCTCGTCGCCGTGGTATTGAGGAAGATTCTCAGATTCGCTCGCTGTTCCGCAACCGGGTAGTAGAACGCATTAGCAGAATCTTCCCTTGTATTCGTCGTGGAATTCTGCGTGAAAGGCCACGTTGAGAAGCCGCTCATTCTCCCACCATTCGCATCTCGGTTCCATCTGACGCCAATATTCTCGCTTGTGTTCTTGAGAATGTCGAAGATGCCTTGTTGAACGAAATATTTGTTCCAACCGACAGCGAGTTCCGCATCAAAACCGTGAAGCTTCTTCTCGTACGTAGCACCGTTCTCCGCGTTCTCTGAACTCGGTGGTTGGAAGTGTTCCTGCGATCGGTAATACTGGAACATGCTGTCCCAATCCCATCCACTATTACCGAGTGCTTCCCATTGGTCGATCTGCTCCTTCTCAGCACGCAGATATGTCATGCCATTAATCGTGGTGGTGCCTCCTAACGCTTTCCCTGCCGAATAGGTAAGTGTCCGATTGAGAGCGTACTTCTGCGGGGTGCTTTGGTATCCATAGTCGAACGCAGATCCGAGGCCAACGAATAAGCCTTCTACGTCGGTGACAAGAGGGTTGTACCGTTCGTCGGCTCCAGCTTCGATTACAGCCACTGTGGTTGAAGGATCTTCGGACAACTTGTTGGCCAGAACGAGCCCAGCGGGACCTGCACCGACGATCACATAGTCGAACCTTTGGTCAGATCTCGCTGCTGCTTGGGTCATTAGAATAAGGACAAGTGCGGGCGTGATTAAAGAAAGCATGGCGACGCGGAGAAGAGGCCCGCGCAGGCAAATGGAAAGCTGCGCTTTTATGAATGGTTGCTCCTGATCTACTTTAGCTTCTGGTGATAGTTCCTTCGCTCAGTAGGAAATATTAAGCAACAAAAGCTCCACTGCGGGGCGGCGGGAACCAGGCACCAGAGGCGCTCACTGGTGCTGCGATGACATCGTCGCGTATACTAGGCTCTTTTGGGAAAGTGTTGCCTGTGTAGTGATACCAGTCACCTAGGGTAAGTCCATTTCAGAACTTTGCGAGCTTTGCAAGGCACATTTCATTACCGCTGCGGAATCCCCAATACATCAGGGCACGACGTATTTGACTACGTTCAGCATTGAAATCCTATTAGACATTGTTGATTGTCTTCTAGGCCACGAGAATAAACGCCACGGAAATGCACCCACGCTAACGACGCTGAAGAACTTGTAACTGATTAATCGTCAGTTCAGGGAGCTTTGCAGGCCAATCTTGCTCAAAACAATCGCATTGGTCAAATCCCAGAGTTACGATTGGAAGAGCGAAGCCGTTGAATACTTTTCCAGAGACGCCAACATTTGCAACAACATCAGAAAGGTACAAATGAACCTCAGCCTGTTCGAGATGAATACACAGTTCAAGATAGAGGCTGTTGAAGACACTACAAGATTCTTAGCCAGCCTGACGAACCCCGACTACCTTTACCTGCAACTCCCAACATCTTGCAAGGAGGTGCGGACAGCCGAGCCCGCACGTCTCCACTACTCGGGCCCAACGCTAGTTTCTCGCAGAGAAATGCCCGCGCTACGCACGGGCCTAACAGCTTAATAATAATAATAGCTTAATAATAAAATTATTTATTATTATACATTTTTTATAAAAATTATAAATTCTATTACGTGCTACCGTGTCCGTGCGCGTAATGCCCGGATTCGCGTAATGCCCGGATTCGCGTAATGCCCGCGCAACACCATAAACGCTCTATTAGAAATAAGGCTGTAGAGCCACCCACGATTAATATTATCACGAGATTTTCTTGTAGAGTAGTAAGTTGATAGCTGCGATTCATTTGCACTATTTAAATCTATCTGGAAGCTTGATGTCGCGACCGCTGCGTGTAGATTTGGTTGGGGCAGCAGATGCGCCCTCTGAGGCCTCCCCAACATCTACAGCACCAACAACACGTTTTTGACGCTT
>ML976710.1:408287-465140 GCA_010015655.1 Bimuria novae-zelandiae CBS 107.79 | reverse complement strand
CTCCTTTGCTATCGTAGAGGCGAAGTTCTGTATCATCTCTCTAGTAGGAGGCATATGTCTCTCTGTGAGTCTTTTGACATATTGAACAAGCTCCTCCTCTTGCTGTGGGGTGAGTTTCTGCTGGTTGATGTTCTTGACCTGTCGAGGGCGCGTTACTCCCCGATGCCTTCGGCCCAACGTAGATCGCTCAAGTCCACGCCTAGTAGCCACTTCTGTATATGAAAAATCTTCTCCTGGCTCTCGCGATTCGATTTCATCAATCGCATCCTGATACGGATCCATATTGGTGGAGTTATCGCGTGCTGAAGTTAGGGTGTTTGGTGCTGCGCGGGCATTACGCGAATCCGGGCATTACGCGCACGGACACGGTATATATAGTAATAGATTCTTATACTTTCTTATTACTATTATATATTCTAATTATATATAAAAGTAATAATAGAGGACTCTTAGCTGCCCTTATAGGAGGAAAAGTATTATAAGTAACTTAATATAAAGTTAATATTAGTCTTACTAAAGATAATTAGGCCTTAATTTACTCACTTAAGAGTAAATTAAGTGTTTAAAATATTTTATAAAACTATAAAATTAGCCTCTTAAGCTCCCTTTTTAATTTAATATTCCTTATTTAGTAATAAAGTATACAAGTCGTAAATACCTTTAGCTTATTATTAGTAAAATATAATACTAAGCTATTTTATAAAGACTTTATCTTACTATAAGTAACTAGCTTTATAGCGTTAATAAGTACTTATCTTATACTAAAACTTCTTTTTAGCTAGCTCTACGCTGCCTTTTAAGTATTATAATATTTTTTTAAGTAATTTTATAGTAATTAGTACTATATTTTAAGTACTATTTACTACAATTGCAGAGATTTACTTATAATTTTTTTCTTATTTAGGTAATTAGTAATCTCTCGCTCCTTTTTACGGGCGAGTAGAGCTTTAGGTACTACTATTTTATTAATATTACGCCTCTTTACTATAGCACGGGCTTGCTATAAGTATATAAGGCTTTTAGTAATAGTAAAGGCACGCCTTTTACGTGCTTAATACTCTATTTTAGCTATTTTAGTAGCCTTTATACGCTATAATTAGCGCCTAAGTTTATATAAGAAGAGGGCAAGTATAGCGCTACCTTTAATTATATATAAAACGTTAGCTAAGAGATCCGCTAGCAAGTACGTAAAGACTACTTTTTTAATACTTTTAGGCTATAATTATAATTATTAAGAGGTCCTAGGCGTTTGCTAGCTAAAGTTATTTAAGTTTAAAAAGTAGTAGTTATTATCTTTAACTTTTAAGGCACTAAATAAGGCGATGCAGGCACTTTATAAGGCTTTTTAAACTAATAAAAAACTTATAATTTTAGTAAAGTAAGCCTAATTAAAGGGAGTTAAAAGCGAGCTTACTAGCCTAAACACTCTATTTAATAATAGTATAATAAGTATTAAAAGAGAAGAGACGTGCGGAGACTTTAATTATATCCTTTTATTATTTAAAGCCTCTTCTATAGCCCTTAGAAGTGGAAGTACTTCCTTAGGGCTTTATAAATATAGGCTATAGTGCTGCTAACTATATTTTATAGTATTTTTTTTTAAATGCCTCTTCTGTCGGATTAATAACTTTAACGGCCTTAGGCATGTTACAAGGAAGGTGCGTGTGCGGAGGAGCGAGCATTCTGTCAATAGTTATTAAGGCCTCTATCGTGTTGCAAAACACTATGTGTATGGAGCGAACCCCATATGGGACTAGCTTCTATACCCCGCGATATACTTCACTCCTTAGTAGATAGAACGAAAAAACAAGCATTAATTAACCTAATATAACTTGTTATTAAGTATTTCCTTTTAGCACTAGTGCAATAAGTCCTCCTAACACTAATTAGTAATCGCGAGAAGCCATCACAGACAGTAAGGAAGAAGAGATAGGCTATTAATAACCTAACGTAAGAAATCTTGGGTCGATGCAGACTGTGCTAAGAATAAAGTAAGGTAGAGATAACACGAAGCACTTTTAACTAACCTTTAAAGCTATTAGTTTAGGCTAATCCGCGGACACAGAGCGCGTTAATAACGTATTATAATTTACTATATAAATGTCTCTAGATAATCTAGTTACGTACACTAACACACGTTGGAAACAGCTAACTAACGAGATAATTACATTAATAACGAGTTAACACCGCTAGTATAATAGTAAATAACTAGAGCAGTAATAGCGTAGCAGATAATGCTAATACTTAAGCTTAAGCTTAACTACGCGATAATTAGTTAGAGTATAGCTTAAGTAAACGCTAAGAAGCTGCTTCGCACTGGGCTAAATACACTATAAAGTACCTTATAGGAGACTACCTATATCTAGTAGCGCTAGAATCTGTTAACATATCTCTCTAAGACGTACCTATACTAATAGATGTAGACGAGATGCACGCAATAACCTAGGTTACTAAAATTATCTATAATTATAACGTATTAATAGCCTAGGACAACGATCTATGTGCAGACTACTACTACGATTTTAAAGAATAGATAAAAGAGCTATTCTATAAGGTTAACCGTAATATACTAAAATCTCTAAAGATAGTCCTATGGCATAGAGGAGTCTATACAGGCAATAACTGCGCAAGACTTGCTAATTCCCTCTATAATCTGTCTACTCTAGAGAATACTCCCGAATAGGACCCTATAGAATTTAAAGCTATAATATTTAACTAACGATTAAGGGCATACAAGCGCTAGCAGAACGTAAAATAAACACCTTTAATAGCTAAGTAGTAATAACTATAGTAGGACAGTCCACCAGCTAGTATATATGCACCGTAGTTATAGCAGCTAGAGCACTCGCAGCAAGACGGGTAGTAGCGAGAGTAATTATAGCAAAGTAAATAGTACGGAGTAGGACACAACGCTTAAAACTAATCTAAAACATGGTAGCTATAACTGATGTACTAGATAGATAAAATCTAACTACTAAGATAGAGTAATAATAGTTAATAACCGCACTTTATGAGTGGTGCGCTTAGAGAACCTTAGTCTTAGTAATAGTAGGAATAAGATGCGTAATTACAGCAATAGCGACTATAAACATAGGCACGGCCGCTAGCGATTGCATATCGCGAAATCACGCCGTTTCTATAACAACCTGTGAACGGTGTACCAGGTAGACTACTAGAGCTACTATATAACTTGTATAAGACACTGCCGCCGCGCTAGTCCTGTAACGACTAACTTAACGCTAACACAATCACGCAGTTCTCTAAGCTTTAGAATAATAATAAGAAATACACAGGAGATGTGTATAATTTGCTTAATAATAAAATTAAGATCTTCTTTAGCATCTGTTGGCAGGTGGACATCCATAAAGAGCAGTTCCACGCTATGTTTCCCCGTATTCTTACTGGGCGAGCAGAGATGTTCTATATATAAGTTGTAGACAGAGGTGACAGCTTTTCTAATGCGTACACAGTGATTAAGAACCACTTTAATCACGACGTCTACTATTAACACTACTATATAGACTAGACAACTACAACCTTCGCCTATACGCGCATGGAGAACCCTAATAAAAGCTTATATAAGGTGCTATAGATATTACTTAATAAGCTATAATTATGCTAACGCGCGCTTAGTAAGAACTTTAAAAGTAAGAATACTTTACGTATAACTATTATTAATACGTGCTAGGGAGTTCTAGAACTTAAAATAGCACTTTTTAAGCTAGTTATAATCTGCGAAGAACTCTTTACAGACCTATAGTCTATAATTAAGACGCACCTTACACGTTAGTAAATAAGATAAATACTTATAGGGAGTAAGATAATTGCTATAGACTAGTACTATCTTAACCACCGCTATAATAATAGGAATAGAAGAACTCGAAGAGAATTTAGAGGTAAAGGCGGATTTGCAGGCGGATTCTAAGGAGGCTAAGGTAATAGAGATAATTAGCGCTTTAATAGCAACAATAGCAAACGTGAATTCACAACGCTACGCTAGAAGAAGAAGTGCTTTATCTGCTAGAAAGAGGGCTACTAGTTAACCAACTATACTAATAAGGAACGCAAAGCTGCCCGCACACAGTTCTTCTCCGCATGTTACTTTACAGGCACACTACTGTCTGCAGACTTCTCTGTGCACCTTGCAGAGTATAAAGGTAGTGAGAACTACGAGGACAATAATAATAAGAGCGATTAGCAGTATAACATTAATAATTAGTAATTTATAACTACGTACGCGGAATATAAATTTTTTAAGAAGTAATAACTTGTAAATTAAGCGTTTATATACTATATCTCTAGTAAAGATATATATAGCAAAGACGTACTGTCATCACTAGCGTCGCAATTCCTTATTAAGGACCGATACACGCGATCTGTGTACTAAGGAATCCTCCTTAATACAGGCGCCGCCAATGTATCTACAGTCGGTAAGGAATAGTACCTCGCACTTATACAGGAAGACCCAACGGTTACGATGGACACATCTACGGCAGGAAAAACGTCTATCAAATTCGGAAAAGGCAGTGTTACGGTGTCTATCGGCACCGCACAGATTCCGATAGAGATTGGAAAAATCGACTTTAAGGTGCTAGATGCGCCCACACCGTTCTTGCTATGCCTTGCGGACATGGACAGGCTGAAGGTCTACTTTAACAACACTATAGATGAGCTTGTCCAGGGCAATGTACGCATCCCCGTAATCCGCAAATAGGGATATTTATAGTTCTATCTTAACAAGAGAGAGCGTGCAACTGCATTTCTTATAAAGACAGAGTTAAGACGGCTCTATCGCCGTTTTAGACACCTAGCTATTATAAGACTAGCTAGGCTCTTGAAAGATGCTAGTCACAATAACTTTAAAGAAAGAACTCTTAAGCAAATTGCGAAGTTTTACTATTATTATTAGCTTAATAGCTCTGCGCCGCGCCGCTTTAAGTTTACCCTTAAAGATAACTATTACTTTAACTACAAGATCCTTATAGATATAATGTACTTAAGAAGCAAGCCTATATTACATATAGTAGATTTAGCAACTTCGTTTTAAGGCGCAAAGTTTCTTAACGCTATTTTAGCTAAGAAGACATAGCAGGCACTGCGGATATTATAGATTAATACTTACTAAGGACCACCAGACATTCTTACACATAACGCAGGCACGAACTTCGCAAGTGCAGAATTTCGCGCAAAAGTAAAGATTATAAGAGTTACATGCAAACAAGTACCTATAGAGGCACATTAGTCCGTTGGCAAGATAGAGAGGTATCACGCGCCCCTACACCGCGCATGGGATATACTCTACGCTAAGCTTACTAGCACTATATTTAATAAAGCAATTCTTTAGATAGCTATAAAAGCTATTAATAATACAGCAGGCCCTAATAGTCTAGTCTTAACTTTACTTGTCTTTAGCGTATACCCACGTATGACTATAGAGTCACCGCTGTTACTGTTAATAGTCAAGCGTAGCGAGGCTATTTAAAAAGTAATAAAAGAACTACGTAAGCTTACTACTAAACGCTAGGTTGCGGATACGTTAAACACCTATAATAGACCTAATACTGCAGACATGCTTGCGCTCCCGCTATAAAGCGAGGTTTTAGTATAGAGAGAAAAGGATAGATAGAATAGCCCGTATAAAATCGCTGCTATAGACGGCCATAACGTCACTGTCGACATGGTTAATGGCCCGACAACATTTCGGTCGATAGTTATTAAGCTATACTATAGACTAGACCACCTCTAGAGTAACCTTAATGCGCTGCAGCAGTAGCACGCGTTACCTATAGATATAATAGTGCTACTAGTAAAGTAACCACGCAAAAGAGGCCGCCTACTAGGATTAAGGAACAAGAGGAAGGCAAACGTTTATATTACTAAGAAAGAAGAGGCCAACCTTAAGCTCGCTATAAAGCTACGTAATAATAGAGTTATTATAACACCTAGCGCACCCTTTAAGGCATCTAATAATTAAGAGATTAGTAACCTAGTAGGCTATAAAGTATTTAAGGTTAAATAATATAATTAGGAAGTGTATAGTAGAATCTATATATTTAAGTCGCGTCTAGTGCGAGAAGTTAAAGGAAAGATAACTAAGCCCTATAAAAAATCCTGTCTTATTATCTAAGGATACTAGGACTATAGTAAGGAAGCTATCTTAACATAATTTTTAACTATTTAACGCTGTAGCTAGCGTGTAATTATAGCCCTAGCACCTATGCTCGTATAATATAAGATAAATCTTAAGCTCCGCGACATAACGCAGGCATATCCACAGGCGTAAATAAATTTTAAGAGAATAATACTAGCACACCTCCCTACTAAGCTAGCACTTAGATATCCAGAGGGCACGCTGCTCCATGTGATTAAGCCGCTATATAGAATTACGAAAGCAGGAGTCTATTAGTAGACAACATACCACAGACATTACTATAAGGAACTAGACATGTCTACGTTAATATATAACCTATGCTTGTTAGTAACAAACAGCAACGCAGATGACTTTAGTATAGTTAGTATATAGACTAATAATATCCTTATACTTAGAATAGCCACATTCTTAGCGCATGAAGAGAAAATGCTTAAGAAGGCATAGTTTAGATTAAAGCTAAAGACTATACTAACACCAGACGCGCAACTAGACTTTAATAGCTATATACTTATAATAGATGCTAGCAACATGGATAACTATAAAGCAACCCTAAACCTTAAGCAGAAGGGATAAGGAGGAAAGATTAAGCTTATAGACATTAATACTCCTAATCGCGCGTAATAGTACACTAAATAGCACGCCCGCAGGGCGTACATCGTATTAACATGTTAACTAGAAGCGTCTTTTAACTTATTTATAGTAGCTTAAGCGCAGTAACCTTCTAATAAGGACATTAAGGCGCTTAATAAGCGCCTTAAATAGTAGATAGAGAATTTTAACTGTAGACTACGCTACATACCTATTACTCTTATTAACGCTAAGCTAATAGTATTCGTGGACAGCTCCTTTGCTAATAACAAGGACCTTAGCTCGTAGCTAGGCTTTATACTTATGCTTATTAATAAGTCTACAGATGGTGATAATACCTTTATAATCTATGGCAACATAATACACTATAGCTTAACAAAGTGTAAGCGTGTTACACGAAGCGTACTAGCCTCTAAGATCTACGGCATAGTTAACGGGTTCAACATAGGCATTGCTATTACTACTACTCTATAAATAATTATAGAGCGCCTTAGTCTGCCCGCAGTTCCCTTAGTTATTTATATAGACTCGTACTCCCTATACGAGTGCCTTGTAAAGCTTAGGACAACTAAGGAAAAGCGCCTTATAATTAATATTATAGCACTGCGCTAGTCATACGAACGCCGCGAGATTACAGAAATCTAATAAATTAATAGCGAAGACAACCCTGCGGATGCTTTTATAAAGGCATTACTAAACCGCGCCCTAGAACGATTTATTAATAGTAATAAGGTAATAGTCCAAGTTAAAGGCTAAGTACAAAGGCCGATACTCTCTGCCTAGCGCATTTAATATTAAGAAAGAAAAGACTTCCAGTGTTAGATTAACAACTTTAATAGCCTTAGGCATGTTACAAGGAAGGTGCGTGTGCGGGGGAGCGAGCATTCTATTAATAGTTATCAAGGCCTCTATCGTGTTGCAAAACACTATGTGTATGGAGCGAACCCCATATGGGACTAGCTTCCATACCCCGCGATATACTTCACTCCTCAGTAGATAGAACGAAAAAACAAGCATCAATTAACCCAATGTAACTCGTTATCAAGTATTTCCTTTTGGCACTAGTGCAACAAGTCCTCCCGACATCTTCCTTAATTTAGTAAAGTATTATAAAGAAATCTATCTTATTAATGTTTATAAAGCTATTTCTTACTACTTAGTTAAGCGTCTTACTATAATAGTGCTTAAGTAGCTAAAAATAGCCTATATCTAAAGGCTGTAAAAGTATATTATATATAAAGGGAGAGTAATAACTTATATTTTATACTACTTAACGTACTTTAAAAAGTTTTTTATTTAGTAAGAGTTATACCTATTAAGTAATAATAATTATTAGTAACCTTTTGCCTTGCTCTCTATTAGTTTATTAAAATAGTAAATCTAATGAATAGCTATAAAGTTAGTAAAGTAGCTACTATTAGTGTAACAGGAACAATCGCTCGTCGACACGAGAACCCTTGGCTAGTCAAGACAGGATTCGAGATCATCCGAAAACCGACACTCATCCGTATCGGACCAATTTCGGATCTATCAGACCGATGGGGAACTACGAATCCGATTCGGACCTATTTCGGATCCATTAGACCGACGGTCAACCTATGGCAGTTATGTGCTAGCTAGCCATCTGGGAAGAGGTGTATTTAGAGGAGCTTGGGGCCTTTGTAGTTCAGTACCTTTTCCGTATCCTTTCGTACCAGGCCTATAGGCACTTAATTCATTCGAGGCTACATTCTTATACACGCACTCCCACATGCCTCTGCTAGGAGATACGCTAACATCGATCCTTTGAGTGACCTGCGCCGATACAATTAGTTTTATTTATAAGGTAATTGTTTAGTAAATTAACTGCTTATTACTTAAGTATTAAAGCTACCTTAATAATTACTATAGGCTTAAGAACTTAGCTAGTAGTAAAGATATACTTAATAAGTAACACTTGCTCTTAATTATTTAAATATAAAATAACTATCTTTTATTAGTTTTTAGTATAAGCATAGCAGCTCTTCGCGATACTAATCTATATATTATACTTATTTATATTATAGTAGTGCGTAAGGAGGATTTTATAGTAGTCTATAACTTTCTAAAGCATGTTATACTATTATTAAAGGATTATTAGTAATTAAGTAAGCTTTAAGCTATTATCGCGCCTATACTATCCTTATTTTTAATAAAAACTTACTACTATAGAGCTTTTTAAAAAGTAAGTTAGCTTAAATTTTAACTAGTATTCGCGTTACGCTATATCAAACTAAATTAATAATATTAATAAAGTATAATAAAGCTATCTTGTATTTAGTAAAAAGTAGTTTATTTATAAAAGCGTACGTAGATTTAATATTATTACTATTAAAAGCGCGTTATAGATATTAATAAGGTAGTAGCAGGTTATAATAGCGCGCGTAATAAAGTAGGTTTAGCTAGATTATCTTTTATAACTTTACTATAGCCTTTTAATTATATCGCGCTCGCGATTATAAGAAGAGGTAGTATTTAAGTAATTTAATATTTTTATTTATTTAATTTAGCGTTGTAGTTATTAAAATATAGAGGTTAAAGTTTTATTTATCGTTAAGCTATCATTATTGTTAAGCTGTCAGGCCCGTGCGTAGCGCGGGCATTTCTCTGCGAGAAACTAGTGTTGGGTCCGAGTAGAGCTCAAAAGGTCCTCACACTGTTGGTCGAGCAACCCATGGGGTTTCTGCTCCGGAATTACGCCCAGGCGCGCACTTAAAGTGCACCAAGATTTATTAATACCAACGACCTAAAAAGATCATGCGATACATAGGATGTGGGTATTGCATAGTATCTGTAATGCTCGAAAATCGGGGAAAATCTTGGCAAAACCTTAACGTGCACGGACAGCTCATGCCCGGAGACACCTCGTGCCCCGCCGAACACCAAGCCGCGTCTCAACACCACAACTTTAACAGACTATAACGCTACAGCCATGGCACCTATCGACAATGTAATTAAAGATTTAAAATCGCGTGATCTAGGAGAATACTTTACGTTAAGGGAAGTTGCTAAGAAATACGAGGTTAACTACTTAACGCTAAGGCGAAGGTAGAGAGGCGTAACAGCGTCTTAAGAGGATAGATACTTAAATTAATAAGCTCTCGACCAACAACAAGAGCTAGAGCTTATATAATATATTATAAAGCTTACAGAGAGAGGCCTTCCTCCTATAAGAGAGATAATTAGGAATTTCTTATCTAAAGTAGCCTATTAGTAGCTAAGCGATCGGTGGGTTTCTTGCTTTATTACTAGACACTAAATCTATATAATCTTAAAGTAGACTACCGCTATGGATCGTGTTCGCCACCTGGCTAATTCTAAGTTAAAATACCGTCTCTATTTCGAGCTACTGCATCGAAAGATCACTAAATATCACCTTAAGGCTTAAGATATTGTCACGAGTCGTAGGTCAAGGGCCCTCGACGGCCCTAGTCCGCTCTAGACCAGCGCTATCCGGGCCTTCCGCCTATCTACTTCCCTCGCCGCAGCCCTTCTCTTCCCTCTCTAAGGGATCGCCTTAGTACTATAGATAGACTGAGTCGCCCGTAGTCAGGGCGCTTTTTACAATACGATTCCTTACCCCCTCATATCTAATTCACCTGTACGATGGAATTAACACGAAGAGTTACCCGCCAAACCTTAAAGATAGTAGGAGACCCTTAAAGCAGGTTACTACTCGCAGGACCCTCTAAATAAGAGCCTCTAATAGTTACAACGCCTATAGAAGACCTAATAATACCTATAGACCTAGAGGAAGACCTCCCTACCGTTATAAATAATAATAATAACTAATAATTAAAGGAAGTTACCCTCTAAGAACGCCTAGGCGTGCTATAGCTCTAATAACGCATTTAGGAACTAGAGGCCTCCCTAATAGTAAAGCGTTACTAATCTAAAGGCAAGACCCTAGTTAGAAATAAGATAATAACTACTAGCATCTCTAACAACTCCCTAGAGCCTAAGGAAGGTTATGGCAACCCAGATAAGGCTAAAGACACAAGCGATAACCTATTAAGTAATAGCTTAATAAAGGACGCGTCCTTAAGCTTAAATAATGCTAGTTAAGACTAATTTAGGGCCTCTAGAAGCATCCGACGCCCGCGAAAGAAGGATAGATAAGGCCAGGCCCGCACTAGCCGCGATAAAGAACGTTAGATCTAAATAGCAATTGCTGCCCTAGACGCATAGCTACTAAAGCTACTAGAACCCCTTTAATTTAAGGGCAAGGGTCGCAAGGAACTAAACTTATAGAAAAGGGCCTATAAGGACTACATTAACTTCTTACTCGCCCTTAAAACTAATAAAGCGCAGGTTAGGTTTGTAGTAAGATACTTAGGAGATACACAACGTAACTACTAGAACTAAATAGTCGCCAAGATCCTAGAGCGGAAGCGACACAGGAAAGTTACCTAAAACCTTCTATAGTAGACTATAGTAGACTCCTTAAAATTAGCCTAAAAGCGAAAGAGTGCCGCTCGTCGAAGGATTAAGGTAGCTAAATAAGGTAAGAAGACCCCTACAGAACTCCTTAACTACCTTAAGGACTAATAGGAGGAATGCGACCTAGAGAAGGCCTTAGATAATAATAATAAAGACTATATTAATGACTTCTACATAGCACTAGACAAGAAAATCTAAAAACGCCTTAAATAGTAGCTACGCAAATAGAAGAGCCTCTTTTACTTAAAAGTAAAGGTAAATATGCATTAGCAAGCGTTAAAACCTTATAAGTTAAGGAAATAATATATATATAATATTAATAATAACTTCCTTAATAAGCTAGCTAACGAAAGGCGCGATCGAAAACGATCTAGGTTAAATAATATAAGACTATACTAGAGACGCCACGATAGCAACCGTCGCGATAAGGATAGTAAGAAGAAGGCTTAGGTAGTAAAGGACAGGGATAAGGACTAATACTTCTACTACCACGAACTAGGCTATTATAAGGCGTCCTGTTTAAAGTATAAGGCCGAGGCGGGGAAAGACAAGCTATAGACTAGGAGGCCTAATAGTCTACAGGCAAGGTTAACTATAATAAAAGTTAATAATAACTAGTTATAGCTATAAGGACCCCTAAGGATAGGAGCGGTGGCTTACTAATTGCGCTGGACGGTAAAGTACAGCACAAGGGTAACTAATAATAGATTAAAGCCCTAGTGGACTATAGAGCCGAAACGAATTTCGTTAGTAATAATCTAATAAAGTAGTTAGGGGTTGCGGTAATAATA
The DNA here is from genome assembly GCA_010015655.1 of Bimuria novae-zelandiae CBS 107.79. Classification (NCBI taxonomy): domain Eukaryota; kingdom Fungi; phylum Ascomycota; class Dothideomycetes; order Pleosporales; family Didymosphaeriaceae; genus Bimuria; species Bimuria novae-zelandiae. The sequence continues at coordinate 453,152 of ML976710.1, read as the reverse complement.
ATAAAAGGCAAACGCTACGTGGCGCTAAACGGATAAGACTTAGGCATTCTAGGCCAGGCGAAGCTCCCCTACACTATTATAAATAGTTATAGTAAAACCGAGAGCGGTAGTTGCCTATTTATAGTTAGTAACATTAGTAGATTTGACATGGTCCTAAGAATGCCCTAGCTAGCAGAATGGAACCCCATCGTAAACTTCTATAATAAGACTATCCGCTTCGCCCATAGGAAGCGTAAATAGACTAAGATCTCTACTAAATTAGTAGAAGAGTTCGCTAGCACGGCTAAAGATATAGTAAATAATTATTTTATTATATATGCCACCCTAAAGGACACATTAGGAGGCCCACCTGGGACGCTACCTAAAGAATACTAGGGATAGTAGGAGGAAGCCTTCTCCGAAGAAGCCACAAGTATCCTTACCAACTATGGCCCCTATAAGATAAAGATCGATATTAAGGAAGGCAAGAAAGTGCCTTTTAGACTACTCTATAGTCTATTAGAGTTAGAGTTAGCAGTTCTGCGCGACTATATCTAGAAGAACCTTAAATAAGGCTTTATTTAACTATCGCGATCGAGCGCCGGGGTACTAATCCTTTTTATAAAGAAAAAGGATAGAGGCCTCCGCCTCTGCGTTAACTATAGGGGACTAAATATAGTTATAATAAAGAACTAATACCTACTTCCCTTAATACAGGAATCCCTTAACCAACTAGGGGATGCCTAGATTTATACTAAACTAGACCTAAGGGACGCCTACCACCGCGTTCAAATTAGGGCAGGAGATGAATAGAAGACGGCCTTCTAAATAAGGTATAAATAGTATAAATATATAGTAATGCCTTTTAGCTTAATAAACGCGCCTGCGACCTTCTAAAGCTATATTAATAACATACTATTAGACCTTTTCGACATCTACTATATTATGTATCTTGATAATATCCTTATCTACTCTAAAATAAAGGAGGAACATATCTAGCACGTTTAGACAGTGCTAGAACGCCTTATTAAACGCCGGCTATACGCTAAACTATTTAAATGCGAATTCCACACACGCAAGATAGGATACCTAGGCTTTATAGTATCCCTAAATAGCGTAAAGATAGAGAAGGACCGCGTTGCCTTTATAAAAAATTAGCCTAAACTAAACTTAGTCTGAGCAGTCAGGATCTTCCTTAGCTTTACTAACTACTATTAAAGGTTTATAAAAGGATTCTCTCGAGTAGCGGCACCCCTTTACGCCCTAATAAGAAGGCTAGAGGGAGCTACTAAGGGTGGATAGTAATAGAAACTTAAGGAATTAATTATAATAAGCCTACTAAAGTAGGCTAAGGCCTCCTTTTACTAGCTAAAAGAGAGCTTTATGCGAGGGCCCTTGCTAGCCCACTTTAACCCTAAAAGACCCTTAAGAGTGGAAACTAACGCTTTAGGTTTCGCGATCTCGGGTATCTTAAGCCAACCGTAACTAGATAAATATAAAAAGCTATAATAGCACCTAGTTACTTTTTATTCGCGCAAGATAAACCAGGTAGAACGAAACTATAACACGCATAATAACGAGTTACTAGTAATTATTAAAGCTTTTAAGCATTAGCGACACTACCTAGAGGGTGTTAGCAAAAAGGTTAAGCTTCTAACTAATTATACTAACCTGCAAGGGTTTATATTTATAAAAGTCCTAACTAGACGGCAGGCAAGGTGGGCTAAATAGCTTACGATATTTAATTTTAAAATTAAACACTATCTAGGAAGGATAAATCCCGCTAACGGACTATTACAGAGACCTAACTACAAGTTAGAGGAGGAAACAAGCTTAGGCAGGATAGGCAGTTCCTAGTAAAGACTCCTTAAGGCCCTATAGCACAAGTTATAGCTAAAAGGCAACGCTTTAGACGAAGTAGGCGTGGTAGGCAGCCTATAGTTACTAAAGTAGAAAGCCCTAGACTAGTGGCAGCGACGAGGGTCGCTAGACCTAAAACGTTGGCGACTAAGGAGGCGGCGGTAAACGATTTAGTAAGCGCTTACCCTATAGTAGAGCTATTAAAGAGAAATAGCTAGGGGGACGAAACTATAGAACGAATCCTCTAGTACCTCTAAGGGCCAGAGATGGCAAAGCCGGAATGGCTAAAGCGCTAGATAATTGGACCAGCTAACCTATTATAGTACGAGAATAGGCTATACGTGCCACCTCTAGCAAGGGTATACGTCCTTTAATAATACTATAATAACCCCCTCGCGGGCTATTTTAGCTTCGCTAAGACCTTAGAGCTAGTGCTACGGGAGTTCTAGTAGCCTAGTATCTAATAATATGTAAAGGACTATGTCTGTACCTATTAAGCGTACTCTAGGGCGAAACCTGTCTAATACGCGACGCATAGCTAACTTAATAGCCTACTAGTCTTAAAGGGTATCTAAGAGGACATTGCTATAAATATAGTAATAGATCTACTTAAGAGTAAATCTAGAGCTTATCGTTATAACAGTATCTTAGTAGTTATTAACTAGTTTTCTAAGATAGTACACTATATCCCCACGCGAAAGGACCTAAAGGTAGTAGAGCTAGCTAAGGTCTTTAAAAGAAAAGTTCTGCGCCTACACAGCCCTTTAAAGTTAATAGTTACGGACAGAGGCAGCCTATTTGTATTAGCTTATTAAAGTACCTTTACTTAATATTTAAGAACTAAGTAACTCTTCTCTACTACCTTCTACCCGCAGACAGATAGATAGATAGAACGATAGAACTAAACGCTTAAATAGTACCTTTAAGTATTCTGTAACTACGAACAATCTAATTAGGCGGACCTTCTATTTAAAGCAGAATATTCATACAATAATAGTATCTATAGCTCTATAGGAGTGTTGCTATTTATTACAGTATACGGCCTAAATCTACTAATAATAGGCCTGCCCCGAGAAGTATAGCTGCGCGGGTCGGTACCTACGGTAAGGGCCAGAGCGGCAGTTCTAGCCTAGACTAGGGCCTAGATAACCTAAGCGATCCTTAGGGCACAGGCGTACTAGGCGACGTGGTATAATAGGAAGCATAAGGCCTAAACCTTTATAGTAGGGGACATGGTATACCTCGACGCCCGCAACATACGGTCAACTAGGCCTAAAAAGAAACTTAACTATAAGTCTTAGGGTCCCTATAAGGTAAAATAGCGTATTAGTTAACAGGCATATAAGCTAGAGCTGCTAAAGGACTTTAATATTTACCTAGTATTCTATATATCTCTCCTAAACCAGGCAGCCCTAGAAGGACTGCTATAACGGGAGTAAAGCCCGCCTAAGGTTATTATACTATAAGCAGGGGAGGATATATACCTAATTAAAGGAATTAGATCTAGGGTACTCTAGGACGGAGAATGGCTGTATAAAGTTAAGTGGAAAGAATATGATAGTGATAAGAACTAGTGGTTATTTATAGAGGAGATCTCTAAAGGGGCGATAAAGTAGTTCCTAAAGGGCTTAGACAAGGAGACTAAAGGTCGCCCTAGACAGGAGCCTAAGAGGCGGGGTCGCCCCCCTAGAGAAGGAGGAAGATAGCACTCGATAGTAATTAGTAATAGATTACCCTAAAGAGTACACTTTATAGGCTGCGAAATACTAGAATGAATAAAGTAGAGGATTCTTAAATAGACTAAAAACTAGAACAAGCTATCTAGGCCTATTCACGCCTCTCGGGGCCTAATAGAGGCTTATAAGCCTATTTAGACCGTACCTAACGCGATTATAGCCAACCGAAACCTAACTAAAACCGCCTAAGGGTATAGAACGTGAATAAAATCCAGACACTATTAATAAGGGCAGGAATCCCTAGATTATACTAGATAACCCTCTTAATTAGTTAGGCGCTTAGACTTATAGGCTTACTAAAAAGTCTCCTAACTATCCTTACTTTTAATCTTTTTCTTTACTTCCTTCGCGAGGAAGTCTAGCGTGGCTAGGACACTAGTCTTAAATACTAACTACCCTAAATTAGCATTAATAACCTAGAATTAGGGTTAAGGACCCTTACTAACTTAGGAGTAACCTTCTTACGCCTAGGGGTGAGAGCACTAGTAGCAACTAGGAAGGTTAGACTACTCCCCTCTATAGTAGAAGCTTTCCTCTTCTGCTTCTCCTTAACGGAGAGGCCTACCACTGGAATAATCTCCTTAGAAGGCTAGGTGTTATAATCTAAGTAGTAGAGGGTTAACAGGTTTCCGCAGAATTTAGATCCGGTAGCCCTATGCGACTTAGTCTAGATAACCCTTAACTACACTAGATAATACTTATATAATAATATTACTCTATTCTGTCTCTAGTACCTGCGTGGTGGCCTTTACTAATACCTTATTTAATCTAGAGAGGTCGATCTTATCGCATATATACGCATTAATTTAGCTTAAGCGTGGCATAAAGGTAATTAGGGTACTTAACACGTTCTCTAAGTTATCTTCGGGTATCTGCTACTAATTAGCCTTAAAACCCCTATATGACCCTTAAAGCGCTAACTTACCTGCTAATAATCCCTACTATTACTATAGTAGGCATTATAGCGGTAGATTAAATTATAGTCCTTTAAATCTATTAGGCTAAGATTAATATACACTGCCCTAGACTAGACACGACGCATCTCCTTAACCTAAAACTAGTAGAGTTTTATCTTCTTATAATTAGACTACTTAAGGCTGTCTAGGATAATAGGAAGGTAAGTATAGTATAGGTTAATAGTACTAATCGCGCTTGCACGCGCCTTATTAACTAAGGCCTTAAAAATAGTGTTTATAGTACTTATAGTGCTAAATAGCGTGGGTATATCTAGACAAAGTCCGAAGGTTGCTGAAGAGGGTGGTAGAGAAGTAACAAGTACGGGGACGACTTAGTAGGCCTGCACCGGGTTAGTCTACCTTTACGACCCCTAAATTTAGAGTGGCTAGGTACTAAAATAGGGGGCATCTGGGGTTAGGCACCCTAGACTACTATAGATTAGCCAGGTCGTACTTACGGGTTAGGGAGCCTCCGGGATAAGGTAAGCCGCCAAGTAAAGAGTAAAAACAAGGGTTTTAGGCCTTAGTATAAGCTTAAGATTTAACTTACGTTATTAGCTTACGTAATACGCGAGGCCTAATTAGGCTAGTTATTACGTGCTTATTCTTGTGGTCGAGACTCTTAAAGAAAAGAGCCTTTGTCACGAGTCGTAGGTTAAGGGCCCTCGACGGCCCTAGTCCGCTCTAGACCAGCGCTATTCGGGCCTTTCGCCTGTCTACTTCCCTCGCCGCAGCCCTTCTCTTCCCTCTCTAAGGGATCGCCTTAGTACTGTGGATAGACTGAGTCGCCCGTAGTCAGGGCGCTTTTTACAGATATATATAATATAGATAAGAAGGGCTTCTTAATTAGCTTAATAGGCAGAAGCAAGAGGATATTTAGCAAGCGTTAATAGGAGAAGAAGGAGGTTTAAGCATCTCTCTAGAATAGATCACGCGAGTTTCTAATACTCCTAGCCTATTACTACGCTAATAGGAGCTCGCTGCCTCCAAGCCTTATCTACGTAGCTAAAAAAGGAGCTATATAATTAAGTTAGGTAGAGGATATTAAGGCAAGAGAACATAAGGTCTTTGTCTTATTATCTCTAATAGGCTAGTTAAACAATAATATAGGCCTAGCTTGGCTAGAGCAGGTGTTTAATCGCTATATAAAGTAGTAATTAAGGAGATAGCAATTGCTTATCCTTAATAGCTATAGATCTTATGTCACGATAGAGTTTATTAACTACTATAATTACTATAGAATCCTCCTTATAATCCTTCCCCCCTATTTAACTTATACGCTCTAGCCGCTTAACGTAGTACTATTTAAGCCTCTCTCTTAAGCTTACTCTAACAAGCTCACTAACTATCTCTATAAGGCTTAAGGTCTTATTCTAATTAAGAAAGGAGACTTCTTTCCACTTTTCTAGAGCGCCTGGATATCCTCCTTCACGGAGAGCCTTATATTAAAGGCCTTCGAAGCTACTAGGATCTAGCCTATGGATGCCAACGTTATCCTCCGTAGATTTGCTAGCACGCTAGAAGCTGAGAGAAGCTTATTATTAGGGCTTTCTAATTATAATTAGAGAAAGATAGATTAATTAGTTTAAGCTACTATTACTAATAACTATTAGTATAAGGTAAGAAAGCTACGTTTAAGCGTTTACTATCTCTCTATTTAGAATAAGCTTTTAAAGCATGAGAATGAGGGCTTAAAGGAGGCTCTTTAATATAAAAAGAAGTACAGGAAGAAGGGCAACGCTCTTAACTTTTAATAGTGCTAGAAATATTACGATAGCGCTGTCTACTAGTCTTCTTATAAGCTACGTAAGGCTCGAGCTAGAGAAGTAGTACGGGAGCAAGATAAGATAGAGAAGAAACTCTAAAAAGTATAGGCTAAGAAGTAGCGCGAGGAGGCTTAACTATAGCGTTAAGTTAAGCTTAAAAAGAAGCGTGTGGAGAGGTAAAGGCTTAAAAAGATAAAGAAAGTTAAGTAAGCTAAGAAAGTAGCTAAACGCGCGCGTAAAGTTAAAGCTTAATACTAAAAAAAAGCTATTTAATAAGCTTAAAAACGTAAATAACTAGTCTTATAAGTAATTTTATTAAGTAATAAGTATTAGAAACGCGCTAGCGCTGCTTACGCTAATATTTAAGCTTAAGATAAGCTATTTACTACTCTACCTAAAGTTATATTACGTAGCTGTAATATTAAGCTCCTAAGTAAATATAATTAGTTTAAATTAATTACAAGAGTCGATATAGTGCTTCACTAGAAAATCTCATAATAATAGCTATTATACGTGGCTCAGTAGCCTCACTTTTGAAGTGGTGGATATAGTGTTCGGCGGGGCACGAGGTGTCTCCGGGCATGAGCTGTCCGTGCACGTTAATTATTTTCGCGCGCCAGCCAATTTATATACAGAATCTAAACGCCCACGGTACGCGCCTTGTTACCTTTATCAGCTCTACCACATTAGTTAAAGTTTTAAAGACATTTATACTAACCTTTTCTTAGTGTTGCAATCGCGTAAGACCTCTACATACGCCCTGCATAACCAACGCCAACGCGCCATCGCCAACCCGTCGCCAGACGCGTTCTTATACAGGCACAGCCCGTGTACCCACTATTAAAGCCACGCGTAAGTCCCGCGTACGCTGGGAAACCTATCGCCGTTAACTTCAAAGTAGAAGCTCCCGCTCCTGCTATAATAACAGGTGGTAGTGCACACAGGACGAAGGCCACGCGTAAGCCTGCCAGCAAGCCTGCCAGTCAGACCAAGAAGTCGAAAATAGCGTCCGGTAACACCCGTAAGGACTCTCTAAGTAGGCGATTTCCAGGCCTGCTGCCAAACCTGCTAGGTCCACCGTCGTCGTCGTCCTCTCCTCCGCCGTCTCTCCCCCCCACACCTCCGCCTGTACCTGTGCCAGCGCCTACACCTACACCTACACCTATACCGCCTGCTACCACTATAGTAGCAGTACCCTCCTCGCCGCCGCGCGCGTCGTCGCCAGTGCCTGGCCCTTTATATAACCTGGAGATTAAGTACACGCTGCGCGTAAACAAGGCAATAAAGGTTAAGGATATAGCTATCTGTAATTGACAAGAGTTCGTGATATTAGATCTGGACGACATGGTAGAGCAGATGGTCCGTAATCCCCTGTTTAAAATCGACGGACGAGACTATTATACACTAGTAATTAGTGTTGCCTTTCGCGCTGGCTGGAGGACGAAGACGTCCCGCTCAGCGTTTAAGCATAAGACGTTGGCTGACTTTATGGAGTCTGGAGACGTGCTAGTAAGAGACATGGACCGGGCTGCTAAGTCGCTGCGAGGGTGCGATATCCTAGAGATAAGGGTAGACGTAAAGGTAGAGGTTGCCCTCTTACAAAAGGCGTTTCCTTGGACGTATGCTAACGAGTCTTTATTACCTAGGCAAGCTAATACTCCGCCCTAAGTTATTACTGGCGCGCTGGTGCCTTATGGTAGTTGTATAACTTAGTTACTGCGGACGGAGGCGTAGCAGGAGGTCCGTTAGTCCTCTGCCGACTTGCTTAGTAGTATCCATGACTGGTAGATTTGCCACGAGACCCTTTGTAGTAACTATAAACACTGGTGCTGGATTTCTTTCTCTGGTGAGCACTTCGCGATACGTCCAGCGGATAGAGAGACATAGATAAAGCGTATTATTAAGGGACGAGATAGCGCGTCTGTTAAGTAGCTATCTCTTTAGCTTGTCGCGTATTGGCGTAGTAACACGGGTAATTAGCTTAAGGTTAACCCTTATACTCGCAAAGGCAAGGGTAAGAAGTGGCTAGGTAGTACTAATAATAGCTTTACTAAAGAGGAGAGGAAGCGGCATAGGAAGCGTGTAGAGGACCTAAAACACTAGCAAGAACTGCAATATCTAGAGGATAAAAAAGAGGAGCAAGAGAAGGCGTAATAGCAGCGTAAGCATAAGTAAGAGCGTTAACGTTAATAATAATAAGAAGAAGACGAAGAACTATATTAATTTAAGGACCTTAAGCGCTATGCGCGTACGGCTAAGGCGTAGTAGCTACTTATATAGTAGCGAGAGGCGTCTAAGAGCTAGCTATATAGCCCACGTCTACGCGTTATTGCGTTTAGGTCTCTACTACTGTTGCCAGCGTCACTAGCACGTAGACCTTTAAGCTCTTAAACTTACGCTGTTGCAGAATATCTACCACCTGCGCCTATATCTTTGTTAAGCCCTATTAATAGTTAGGGTAACACCTAAGTAGAGGTAAGGGAGTTCTTTAAGTGGCTTGTGGGTCAGCAGTTACCTAAGGACTAGGATAAATACACCCGGACAATAAAGATTACGCTTAATAAGCGGTGGACAATTTATAACCTCCGCGAGATAAGCAACCTTACTAGTAACCTATATAAGGTTGCTAGGGAGTTAAAGCTTAAAGATGGTCTTATTCGCCATTTAAAAGAGGATCTAAAAAAGTTTAAAACTAGTTATCGTTATGCAAAGATATTATTTACAATAGTAATAGAGTATAAGAGTAATAAGCATAAGTCTGCGTAGATCTAGCAGCGTTATTGCTAATTTTCTATAGTTTTTAATATATTCCTGCCTAAAACTTTGTTGTTTTTAATATGTGCCAGAATATTAAACATCTTAATAAATAAACAAAGTTTCGGGCTGAAATAATATATATATATATATAAATTAAATTGACAAACTTTTAGCCTAGAGTACTAGTGTAGAGTCGACATAGGCTCCTTCCGTTGGTAAAGGCTCCTAGGCGAATGTAAACAGTGGTAGTAATAGTGACTTCGTTACCTTAAACGCTGGGCCGCCCCCTAGGGCCGCCACCGCCACCTGCAGCGACCTGTTTAACCTTACTTATCCTTATTAAAGTTAAAGTTAAACTCTGTTTTTAGCTCCCTCCTAACCCTTAGCAACGTGTTGTTATTAATATATAGGCTACTAGCTACGTAGCGAAAGTGCTTTCTTGCAAACTTATTATAATAGCTCTCTTAAATTACTACTATTAAGAAATCTCTAAACCTATTGCGGCTAAATCAAGAGCGCGTAAAGACGTAGTTCTAGTAGATCTAGGCCTTTAATACCGCAAATGTGAGCTTGATAGGGTTATAGTCTAGGGAGTATGGTAGTAGGTACTAGAGTAGATACTTAGCGCGCTTAATAATTGCCCGCACGTCGTTATTCGTGTGTATTAATATATTATTAAGGATAATTATTATTAGCTTACTGCCGTAGAAGGCGCGTAGTGTAGGTATTAGCTATGTCTTAATCTATTTTAGAAACTACTTATAATTATAGTAACCCTTCTTAATGCTAGTGCAAGGCAAATACCCGTGCTACGAAGTATAAGCTAGGAGAATTGCCCAGGTATCGCCACGCTAGATATCCTAACTATATTAATAGTTAGCGCTAATAGGAGCATACGCCTTATGTCTCTAGCTATTTTTCTTATTAAAGATTATCTTATTAATAAAGTAGAGATCCTCCTGCGTATACTAGCTTATTCGGACGCGATACCCTTGCCTTAGGTCCTTATTTTAGTTAATAGAGAAGGGCTACAGCGTACGCTTGCTCTACTTCTTCTTCTTTAAGTATTATTAGACTATAGAGCGGGAGACGCGATAGTCACGCTTAATAAGTAGCTACTTTATAATCTTGTCCTAGTATATCTAGCTAGAATAAACTAGCTTATTAAATAACGCGTCCCCGTCTTCGTCTAGGATAGCAGGAGGTCTCCCTAGCTTGCCTTATAGAGGGCGGCGAACGTTGCCAAACTTCTCTAGGTTTTCCGCTACGTTGCTAACAGCGTGCCGAGAACAACGTTCGCGTGCAGCGATGGCGTCTAGGTGCCATCCAAAGTCTAGGAACCGCTTAATATTATTACGAGTACGCGTAGAAAGACCGCGACCGAGATATATAGCATTAGGAGGCTGGGGCGGCGCGAGGTCGCGTCGGCGAGGCCGCGTCGGGATGCCTATAGCGGCGTACATGTCCACGGGCGTGCCAGAACGTCTGCAACACTAAGAAAATAGTCAGTATAGACGTCCTTACGTATATCTACAGCCTTACTTTACTAGGCGGCAAGCTGACAACGATATAGTAGGGACCGCAGGCGTTTAGATTTCGGAAACAAATTGGCAGGCGCGCGAAAATAATTAAGGTTTTGCCAAGATTTTCCCCGATTTTCGAGCATTACAGATGATATTGTCATGGCCGTTACTAGCGCTCGTCAACAGGGCATTTAGGTGATCGTATGAGTTCTGCAAGACGCCGTATATCATGAGCATACGCGGCGTGGTTTCTGGGGGTGCGCATGAGATGTAACAAGCTAGAGTAGGGGTACCCTGCCGAGACAGTCAGTGCGCCGCGACACTAACGCGCCACCCCAACAGATGTAGCACCTCAACTTTGACGCGCCGCATCTCCACCAATATGGATCCGATTGAGGCTGCAATCATCGCTATCGACTCACGAGAACCTGGAGAAACTTTCTTATATAGAAAAATTGCAGAAGAATTTGGTGTTGTGCGGTCAATATTAACGCGCTGGCATAGACGCGCTATGTAGGCGCGTATATAGCTACTATAGACTTGCTAAAATCTTAACTAGTAATAAGAATCTAAGCTTCTATAGTATATATAGCGTTTTACTTAGAAAGGTCTACCCCCTACGCGTTAGATAATTTAAAACTTTGTATTAATTATTGCTAAAAAGGATGTTTTTATGTGATAGGTTAATTACTTTATTAGGCGCTACCCTAACTCCCTAATCTCGCGATAGACGACTAGGCTAGATAGTAATTACTATAACGCTAATTTAGGCGCAAGATATAGGCTCTACTTTAAGCTTCTATATAAGAAAATTATAAAGTATGGCATAGAGCCTTAGCATACCTATAATATGGACGAAAAAGGCTTCCTACTTGGCATCACCGGCAGGTCAAAAAGGATCTTCGACAGGCCTATATATGAGAGTCGCTAAGTGAGGCAATCTATCTAGGATGGTAGTCGTGAGTGGATTTCGCTCATCGCATGTATATGCGCTGATGGATCTACTGTTAATCTATTACTAATTTATCGATCTAACGCTAAGACTCTACAATTAAACTAGGTTAAGGAAATTAACGTTAATTCTTATAGAGTCTTTATCACCTTATTAACCTCTAGATAGTTAAACAACGAGATAGGGCTTTAATAGCTAAAACAGGTGTTTAATCGCTGTACTAAGGAAAAGGCTTGATAATAGTAGCGACTCTTAGTCCTTAATAGGCATAGATCTCACGTTACTATAGATTTTATTAACTACTGTAATTAGAAAAAGATCCTCCTTGCGATATTTCCCCCTTACGCCACTTATACGCTGTAGCCTCTAGACGTCTGTGTGTTTAAGTCTCTTTCTATCGCCTACTCCGACGAGCTCTCCGCATACCTATATAGGAGTTAGGGGCTATTAATAATTGCTAAAAGAGACTTCTTTACACTATTTTAGAGGGCCTAGACAACGTTAGTTACGCCGTAATTAATTACTAAAGCTTTTAAGTGTATAGGTATCTTGCTACCAGATCCTACACTAATCCTTAGTTAATTTAATAGAAATAAGTCTCTAGAATAGAGATCGCGTAAAAGCTCTACTTTAGTACTTAGCGCGTCTAATTAGCGCAAAATTAATTAGCTTTTAAAGGTTATTGTTAATACAGGGGGAGGTAATAAGGCCAAAAAGCTAAGTCGCACTATATACTTAATCTCTATATAGAAGTAGCTCCTAGAGCATGAGAATTAGGGGCTACAAGAAGCCCTTACAAACTAGAAACGGCGTTAAACAAAGGGCAGGACTCTACCTTTTAAGTAGCTAGATAAGTAGTATAAAGGATTTGTTTTCTAGTCACCTGCCTACGTATAGAGGGCGCGCGATTCTCTTAGCCAATAAAAGGCTAAAAAGCAACAACTATAACTCTAGAAAAGTAAGTAGAAAGAGATCTAGATAGTAAATAGGCAGCTTAAAGCTTGTTTACTATAAGAGAAGCGTGTTACGCGTATAGTAACTAGAAATACGCGCGCTAAGGAGAAAGCTAATTAGGCTACTAAGTAACGCCTCTATTAATAAGCTCGTAAGACTTAATAACAACTTTAAAAATATCTTAAAATTGCTAAAAAGGGAAGCCAGAATGCTTTAAAAGCTACTTATATAATTATAAAGAGGAAGAAGCCTACGCCGGTATCTATACGCATTAATATAGTAATATTTACGCTATTAGCGCTAGCATTGCGCAATAGCTAAATAATTAAAACACTAAGCAGATATTTATAATTTAACTAACTAGTAATCTTCTATAGCTCTATAAAATCTTAACTTTAGAAAATTTCGCGATAAAAGCTTTTATGTAAAACTCTACAGCCTCATGTTGCTGGCTGCGGTGCTGGTGTTGGGGTGGCGCGTTAGTGTCGCGGCGCACTGACTGTCTCGGCAGGGTAGCAGTGACGGCTCGGGAACTGCTAAGAGTGCGCGACGAGTGAGTGGTGAGGAGTAAGTAATCACTTGAAACCGGGCTGCACTCATAGTACCTCGAGAGCCCAACGAGGCAGTGCAGTCGGGCCTAATGCCTCTAGCGACTGCTTGGTAGCGTTTGAATATTGCGAAGTAGACCTAAGTACGCATCGTGGGTGGACTTGAAGCAAGCAGTATCAATCATCACATCAGCACAGCACCTGCAAAAACACTTCACATGCATTACAAAAGCGCCGACGTTTGTTGATCCTCTGGCAGAGGGTATCAGAAGTAAATCAAATTAGTATCGTGCAAGGACGATAGAAAGAATAACGCCATCCGCGAGCATCCTAAGCTCGTACCTCCCAATGCCAAACGCCGGTCGTAATCATGCTCATGCTAACACGCCAAGTTATGCGTGTGTTCGCCAATCAATGGTGAAAATGTGCCAGCTGTGTCCCGGACAACAGCGTACGTGTGTGATGTCCACTACCTAACCCTATAAACTCGTCGAACGGACAGAGTTTGCAGAACTGTTACTCGAGTCGGAAGAAACCTCTTGGGACCGTCGTCGAGCGGAGTCGGTGGCAGTGTTGAGTTGTTTTTTGGTGTGCTCGTGCATGATGCTGTGTATAAGTCAGCACCAAGGCTCAAGGGTGATGGTTTTGTTCACACATACCGAGCGTACAGCGACATGGCTTGGCCAGGGTTGTCCAAGCCGAAGTTGTTGGCGAAGTTGTGCTGGGGAGCCATGGGCTCGGAGAAGTTGTCGGTAATGTAGACGGCAGCAGACATTGTGAATGGTATGAAATGTTTGAAGAGGAGTTGTGTGTAGGAAAGTCGAACGCAGGAGGAAAGATGCAAGAGCGTGTAGTAGGAGAAGTCAATAGCGTGGCTAAATGATGGCATTCTTCATGAGCGGGGTGAGACACTATATACCCCTTTGTTGGCACACCACGAGTCCAACACCTAAAGTGGAGATCGACATAGATAGGCGCTCTAGCGGTCCCACACCAGTTCGAGACTTGAGGTCAGCGATCTGCAGGGTCCTTCTACATACGTATTAGACCCGCTCGCTCCATTTCGGCGTGCTCTTCAAGCCAGTTACAAAGGGTAATCTCAATAAAGTCGGCCGTCACGTGCTGCAGGGGTAGCAACTTCAAAAGTCGCGCATCTTGATTCCATCTAAAGTATAAGCAAATACACCCAAATAAGATGTTCTAATTATGCTATAAAGTTGTTCTGGCCACCTGCGTCCTCGCAGAGCTCTGCAACGCGCATAAAGTAGGTAGGATGAAGCTTTTCGGCCATATACTGCCTGAGTGTCTCATCACCTTGCCAGACCTCCTTTATGTACTGTTCTGCAGCCTTTTTGGCCTCCTTAGAACTTGATAGGCATTTGTAACTTGCCAAAAAACCTTCTAGACGCCCAAAACAGCGCTCAATTAGGTGTAAGTCGGGTGAATTGGGAGGCTGAGGGCCAAACTTGATTCCTAGAGCTTTAATTTCTGGCTGGTAGTACTGGAGACCTAGTAAGTGTAGGCGAACGTTATTTTAAATTAAATAGATAGCTACGCCTAGGTTATTGTCGCGTATAGCGTAGTAATAAGGGAATAGGTGTTTCTTAAGTATGTTCTCTGCGTACTAGATGCCGTTCATGCCCTTCCCTCTGTTGTATATAAACTCCTCTATTTTAAAGAACTTTTTAATAGTAAGAGGTTTCTTAATACCTGCGCGGAGAGCTCCACCTTTTTTACTAGTAGCCTTATTAGTAGCTTAGCGTTAACTATTATTATAGGCAATATTATAATTAATTTCCTATAGTTACTACTCCTTATTAGTGCTAGCGACAGTCGCGCAAGAGCGTTTAACTTTAAGAGCCTCCTTTACTATATTATTTATATAAGAGATACGTTATATAAGGTCCTTATAGCTCTTATTATTATCCTAAGCCTAAATAACGCAAGGGCGTTAATAAGAGTAAGTAGTATTAGTTAAAGTAGTAGCGTAGATTATAAGACTAAATTTAAGTAGCGTTGTAGGTAGTGCGTAGACGTTATTATTTTATCTAACTAGTCTTAAAATCCTTTACTTTCTGCCACGTATATTACTCTTGTTAATAGACTTAAAGATCTTATTATAGCAGACAAATATAATGCGTGGAAAGTATAGGTTATATTTAGCCTTAAGCTAGGCATAGTACTATAGTTGCTAGTCCTTATCGTTACTACTAAGCGCTAGTTTTTTAGGTTATACTTTATAAGTTATTACGTATAGGTGCTGCTCGTCGCGGTGCTTCCTAGTAATGTTATAGACTATATTCTTACTAAGTGTTATGCCAGCTTCTGCGCAGAGGTCTCTGACAGCGTCATGCACCTGGTAGGTGCCATATACGATAATGTCATGCCGTAGTCTTGCGCTCAGCGTAGAGCCATCGCGTACCTTTACAGGTCTGCCAGGAGGAGACTGCTTGACTGTAGGTGTTGCAGCTAGCAATTCCTGCAGTAAGTCGCCCTTTGCGGCGCCTTTAACGCGTCGAAATGCCTTACTATAGGCGTGGTTAGTTATACCCAAATCAGTGGCGATTTCTGGGAAAGTGAGGTTGTATTTTGTCCTGAGAACGACGATAGTAGCTAGCTAGGCTTCTAAAAGTAATTAAGAGCTTTTTTTTAGCAGGATTTAAAGCTATATTAAGTAAGAAACGTGAGGTTGAAGTGTAGGTGTTGACGCTCTACAGAGCTCTTAGA
Organism: Bimuria novae-zelandiae CBS 107.79; assembly: GCA_010015655.1. NCBI lineage: Eukaryota > Fungi > Ascomycota > Dothideomycetes > Pleosporales > Didymosphaeriaceae > Bimuria > Bimuria novae-zelandiae. The sequence continues at coordinate 437,394 of ML976710.1, read as the reverse complement.
GGCTCGGAGGCTCGGAGACTCTGTTCCGCTAGTGACGCGCTAGCTTCTTGGCAAGTCACATGACGGCCGACTTTATTGAGATTACCCTTTGTAGGAACAACCGCGGAGCCTCGCGAGCATGCTACCTTCAGTCCGGAAACCGGCAGACAGTTGTGTAATGGTCGTGAATACCGCACCGGTGGTCTCTGCGCAATAGAGACGTCAGCGTGGAACCAGCCTTCCTTGGCTATGCATATCATTGCTCTCGGGTGGGCTCGATTCATCCACATATGCGGTCATCGGCATCTGGAGCTCGAAGGATGCGTGCGACCGACATGTGTGTGCATCACCAGTGAGCGTCGCACCATCACAATTGAGAGCCGCTCACGAGTCGCCGTCCCAATACTCTCTAGTCCGTTCCTCTGTAGAGATGAGTTCCAGGGGTCTTGCAGTAAGCAGAATCCATCGCTTTCACCTTTTGAGCTCACTCGGCACCGACCAGTCGAAACATACAACGACGTACTGATTCGGCTGCAACGGCGACCAACGCGCGGGATACAGGAAGGCCTACCGCTCCCAGGGGAGTTGTTGATAACCTCGACATTTCGTCATGCGAAAAGGGGAGCACGGGCCTAAGGTAGCGAATAGGTTCGCCAGTGCATTCTCCGTACAGGGCTGGATTTATGTGGGAGTGGTGCGCAGTAGCAGGATCCCTATCCCCTCTCTTCGTGGGCTGAGGTCTCACCTCACTTCATGGTCACTCTCTCCAATATTTGATGCTTGTAGGTTAAGATTGAATAATAGAAGTCGTCAAAAAGAGAAAAATGACACGCGAGTATATAGAGCTTCGCTGACATGGCAAAAGGAGCCCAACCTACCACAAACTGTCCGAACCGATCATCCGCTTCACCTTCATATCGATCAACCCGTCGCACGCCGAGATGTGGTTGAAATACCACAAGTGGGATGCGATATCGATGCCACCGTCATCGCCATCAGGAACCACCTTGATATCGTTCGCAGTTACCTCGACGTTGTTATCGGTTGTGATGTAATACTCTGGCTGCACATGCGCATACGGCATGAAGAAAGGGATACTCGGCGGTAACGTCGGTATGAGGTCGTGCTTGTGTACGACCCTGAAGCTCATACCCTTGTCTGTACTGCCTAAGAATTCCGCCCACTCGTCGTTTCCAGACTTCGGAGCGCCGTACGTATACAAATCAACGGAAATATCAATGGTCCTAAGCGCTGCGGCGGCAATGGTTGCGACGGCACCACCGAGACTGTGTCCGGTTGCGACGACCTTGAAGTCCGGGAACTCGGCTTGGGCTCCTTTGACAGCGTTGATGACGCCGTCTTGAACCTCGTTCCAGGACTCAAGGAAGCCGCTGTGAACACGGCAGTCGGAGCAGAAACTTACATCTTCCATCTGGAAGTCGAGGTTCGCTGCCCAGTTGTCGATGCTCTTTGAGCCACGGAACGCGAGCACGATCAGTTTGTTGGTCGAGTCGGTGGTGACGAAGCCTGTCGCATCGGTCTTTTTGGAACTATCGCCGAACGTCAGTTTATTTCCAAGCAAGCGATGATCGCCTTATGGGAACGGCAGGCTCTGTCAGTCACTTACTTCTCAAACTCGGTGAGCGTGTTGGTGTCCGCGGCTTCCACACTGTCACAGTTCTTCTCAGAGCAAGTGACCTTCGTGTCGGTGCTGTTGTTGTTCTCCTGGCAATACGCGGCTGCAGCGTACTGCTCGAAGAAAGAGAGCTTCTCGAACACATCCGTAGACACAGTGTCGTCTGCGCATCAATAAGCTTTGATCAAGTATCTTGCCCAGCTCCTAACCTACCTCGCACCTCCAAAGGTGCCGCAAACCCAAAGCTACTCAAGCCACTGAGCGCCAGCAGCGCCAAAGATTTTGTGATAGCCATCTCGATCCACAAGCCAACTTGGGAAGTGTATTCAATTCGGTACGCAAGTACACAAGTAAAGTCCCACTACTATCAAAGCATGCCCAAATGGGAAGAACAGAGTCGCACGAGAAGCGAATTAACGACCGACCGAATGAATGAAAGACTACAGTGAGTAGAACGCGCACAAAGAGCGCTCCCGATCAGGCTCTCCCCCATCTTTAAAAAGGTCCTGTACAAAGAAGTCCGTAAAACAATGCGAAGTGCTAATCTCCGCCACGCGAGCGCAGTGCGGCAGTGCGCTCATAAATATGGCAACTCCGACAACAACAAGCTCACGCCTAGGCACTGCGGCTAGTGCTTAGATACTGCGGTTACTGCTTTCGGTTTAAGATTGAGATGCTGCAGGTCTGATGTCGCTCGGCTGCGTGGTATGGGGACTATGGGCAGCGAGATCAACGGGTACCCCGCGTTTTGGACACTTTGGTTGTCGGCGGATCTGCATGCGCGGGCGCCCTACCTGGTTCTCCAGGCTTGGGAATGTTGAAGATCGTTAAGGCGTTTTGGGGCTGATTTGCAGGTCTGTTATCTCGCTCATGCAGGGTCGCAATGGGGTCGAGAATGAGGTGTCGTGAGCCGGACTTTGGCATCAGCGTTACAGCACTCCTAGGTCGCAACGTCCGATTGAGGCACAACACCAACAGATGTCGTGAGCATTCTGGAAATGAGGAGCTCGGATGACCGCTTTTAAAAGTCATACGGAGTTGTGGAGATGCCGGTATCTATTATGTGGACCTGCGTACGGATGCGGATGGTCTTGTGAGGTTCGAGGTTGAACGCTCGAGGTGGGGAAAGGCTGCGCCACGTCGGACTTCGTGCTCTTATCGGTGGTTTCGTAAATTCCCGCTCACCATGTGACCTAGGCGCTTGTTAGGTAATCGCTTCCTGCGCGTCATTTGGCCCCACCTATTTTTCTATATAATTAAATACTATATATAAATTTATCCCCTAAATAATATCCTGCTATTATTCTTAAGGATTATTATAATACTAGCTAAAAGTTATAAACGTAAGAGTACTTAGGTATTTAAGAAGGGCAAGAATCTACCCTAAATAATATAAATAGCAAAAAAGTTATATATAATAAAGCATCTTATAAAAAGACTTTTAAAAAAGTAAAGGCTAGGACACTTTTATAAAAAATAGTAAATAAAACTAATTATATAACTACTACTAAGGTAGCTAAGGCAAAGTAACTTAAAAATAAAAATATTGAAAAGTAAAAAATATACCTAAAAAATAGCCTATTATTAGCCTAGTTAGGTCCTTTTATATAATAATTAGATAAGGAGCTTATTAACGTGGTTCACCACCGAGCGGGCCAACCCCACCGAGCGGGCCAACTTTGCTAAATGCAGCCCACCTCTAGCTTATACTATAATGCCATTACAACATAACGCGCAATAACCTTATACTAAAAGCGCACTATAGCTTGCTATTTAAGCTATAATTAAAAATTATAATAAAAGTAAAAGACGCGTTATTATAGCCTTTAGCGTGCCTTAAATAATAGTATAATAATAATGCTAAGGAGCCCTCTCTTGACGCGATCGCGAGTCTAACTCAAAGAAGCTAACTAAGCTAGAGGAGGAGGCTCTAGTCCGACGTATACTTAAGCTTAACTAGCGAGGAATAGGTGCAACAAGGGATATAGTCTAAGATATAGCTAATAATCTACTTGCTAAGCGCGGTAGATAGCCTATTAGTAAGTACTAGGTAGACAGGCTTAAGACGCGTACGCTAGAAATTAAGCTTTAAAAAAGCTATCTATATAATTATTAGCGAGCCCTGAACGAAGATCCACGTATTATAACGCCCTAGTTTAAGCTAGTTACTAATACTAAGGCTAAGTACGGTATCGCTGATAACGACACGTATAACTTCGACGAGACAGGCTTTATAATAGGGGTAATATAGGGTTAGATAGTCTTTACAGGCTCTAAGAAGCGAAGCAACCTAAAGAAGATTTAACTTAGTAACTATAGGTAGGTTATTAATATCTAGGGTGTTAGCGCTAAAGGCTAGGCTCTACTACCCTTTCTTATCTTCCTTAGCAAGGTTCTAATCACGTTCTAGTTCTATAATCTACCCCAAGACTAGGTTATTAAAGTTAGTCCTAATAGCTAGATATTAAACAAGCTTAGCCTTACTTAGCTAAGGCACTTTAATACCTATACAAAGGCACGTAGTTTAGGTGCACACTAGCTACTAATTATAAATAGCCACGAAAGCCACTGCTCACACAAATTCTATAAATACTATAAGAAATAGAAGATTATTATTCTCTATATGCCTTTACACTTATCACACCTCTTGTAGCCACTTAATGTGGGTTGTTTTTCGCCTTTAAAGCGGGCGTACAGTAATAAGATTAGTAGCTTGGCACGGTATAGCACTAAGTAGATTAAAAAGAAGGCCTTTCTACTAGCCTTTAAAGTAGCTTTTAAAAAAGTAATAATAAAGGCGAACATCTGCGCAGGCTTTAAAGGCGCTAGATTAGTCCTACACGACCTAGAGGCAGTGTTATTAAGACTTAATATAGTTCTTCGTACGCTAACTCTACCTAACGCAAAGGATACTTTATAGGAATTAAAAACACTAAGTAACCTCCGCAAGATAGAGGCTTAGTTAACGCTAGTTTATAAGCGTGTATAAAAGCATAAAGATTTACTAGTTTCTCCGCTTCTTAGAGCTGTTAAGCAGCTTAATAAAAGTGTTACATTAATAGGGCATAAAATAGTATTAATATAATAAGAAATAGCAGGGCTTCGCAAGGTAGTAGAGATAGTAATAAAGGTAAAAAGTTAAAAGAAAAAGTATATTTAGGTAGCTAAGATACTTATAGTAGGAGAGGTAGTTAATTTAATAGCTAAAAAGGATAGTAGTGGGCAAAAGGAGGGTAAAGAGTCTATAAAGAGGGTGCGTGGGCAGAGGCGCTACGGACGTTACGGCGAAGCTGGCCACAACGCTCGCACCTGCGCAGTAGAAATTGTAGATGCATCTAATAGTAATAAGTCTAAATAGTATTTCTATGTTCTGCGAATTATAGTAAATTATAGTGGTGTTGTAGGAGGCGCTTCGCAATAGACTAACTTTTAAAAAGTGGCCCGCTCGGTGGGGTTGGCCCGCTCGGTGGTGAACCACGTTAACGTAATTAATAAAACTTACGTAAGGTATTACTATAGAGCGTACTATAATAATAAAATAGTTAATAGCATAAGAATAGTAACTATAAGTAATTACTTAGTAGCCTAATAGCAGGTAAGGTATAGAAATAGGCTAATAGCGTTATTATAGAGATAAATACTTAAGAGAAAGTCTTTATTAAGAGTCTTACTATTATTATATATTTAAGTTAAACTTTAGTAAAGAATTATATAGTAAATATTTTTAAATATAAGGAGAGTTACTTACGTTTTACAGTAGAAGTTTAGGGTCTGGTGTCAATGCGTCCAAATCCAGCGGCTTTGGGCGCCGCTTTTGGAGGCTCGAACACCTACTGTGGTATCCGGCAAAAATATTGTTAGTGCCGCGCTAAGCAGGGGTCACAACGCTAACTAGATAGAGATGATAAAAAACAAGCCACGTCAGCAATTTCAAATAAACAGCCATTTGTGGCAATCGTCGACTAGGTCTGTTAGATTAAAGGGTGTTTTTAATGAGATAGAAAGTAATTAATTCTTGTGTTGTGTCTTTGCAAGAATGTAAGGCTCTTTTATCCTTACGTCTCACGTTAAGACGCTAATCTATTTCCGTTAAGTAAGGAGAGTCGCCCTTTGTCCCGCCCGGAATCGTGCGGATGAACCAGACTGCTAGTAAAGTCTCTTTATGTAGGGTTGCGCTAGCTACCTTCGTGTGTGCAAAGGGCCATATAATTAGACACACCCCCTTAGCTTGGGCTTATCCTTAAGCTAAAGACCATTCGTTAGTAATTAGATAGTCCTATCTTAGTTTAATCTTAAAGGCCTCTATCCTTTACTCTAGCTCGAGCAGATTAACTTCTTTATTCGTAATTATATCCTTAATCTCTACAAGTCTTAATTTATCTAGGAACTTACTCCACTTATTAGCTAGCAAGGCCTTTGTAAGTCTATCCGCAACCATGTCCTCTAATTATTAATAGTCTACCTTAATTATCCTAAATGCAACTTCTTGTCTTAGCTAATAATTATAAATATTAATATAACGGACCTTTGTCTGCAGCTTAGTAATCTCTTTAGTAATAAGTTAGATTATTTGCTAGTTATCGTAATTAATCGTGATAAGGGAATCGCTAAGGTTAATATTCAGCTCCTTTAGTAATTAGGATATAAATAGAGCCTCCTTCGCCACCTATAATAGTGCTAGTAATTTGGCTTTAGTTATTAATATAATAACTATGTCCTGCTTATTTGCTTTCCAGGCAATTAGGCCGCTAAATAGCTTAATAATATATCCTTACGAGCTCTTACAATCAAGCGTATTATTAGCAAAGGACGCGTCACTCGCCACTTCTAAAGTATCTACACCCCTAAGCTAAAGGCCTAAGTCGGGCACCCTAGTTTCCGACACCCCCCATTTTTCGACACCCCGCCAAATTTCGCCGCTGCCACTACTCTACGTTGCGAATGTGCTCACAGCTTCATCAAATAATTTTAAAAAAGCATTAAAAAAATCGTATTTAAAGGATTTTAATCGCTTTCTTTATCTACACTTAAATCACGATTAAAATACCATCGTGTTAGTTATCGATTCTGTGCTAAACGTCGCACTAATAATTGCTCTGCTTCCTCAAAGCTACTCTCTTTCTCTATAATAACAACCCCTTGCTCTACGCTTCTTACCTTGCGAACACGTTAAGCAGGCTCTTAATTAGTTTAAGAGAGAACTTCTGTAAGACTTATAAAGAAATTATTTAGATTAGTTACAACTTTATAGCGTTTTAGCAGGTTAGCTTGCTCTACCTGCTTACGTAAGGAAGCAATCTCACGGTCTTGTATAGTAATTATTATTAAGGTATAGTTAAACGCTATGGTAGTAAGCCGAACGCATTATCGTGTAGTTAGTAAGAAGTTCTTTCTAGAAAATAGCTTTATAACATCACTGCCGCGTTTTGGCGTCCTAATATCTATAGTAGAAGGGGGTGGTGTTAACGATCGTTTGCGCACTACTACCTAGCGAGAACCTAAGGGCTTCCTTACGCTCTTAGGGTATAGCCTATTGCCTTCCACCTAGATCGGATGCACTGCTCTCGAAGGCCGATTTTACGTGCTTTTATATAAAATTTAAGAAACTTGGCCTTCCTAAGCTTTGTTTTATCTGTCTAAGCCGTATATTCGCCGATAAAGCGCCGATACGCCGCCTTTAGACTTAAGAAACAGCCTAAATCTAAAGGCTAGAGTAGATGTAAAGTATAAGCAGGGAAAAAGAGTAAGTAGACATTATTTAAGTAATATATAGTTATAAATTTATCTAAAGTATAACTACTATAGCTATCGACAATAAGTAACCGTGCCTTAGAGGGATTATTAGGCTTAATCTATAGTAAAAACACCTTTTCTAGCTACTTAATAGCGATGTTATTACTCGTCTATCTATTTTGCGAAAAGGTAACATGCTAGCCTAGGTTCTAAGCTAAAAACTCCTTCTTAAACCACTACTCCTGGATGCTCTTAGCCTTAAAGATAATAAGGGGGTCTAGAGCGACGCCGAGCGCAGAGATACACTCTACTATAGAGGTCTAAGTATAGACATTTATTATCTTAACTAGTATAGCGTTTAGGCTCTCCTGCGAGGAGCCTATAACAAGCCTATTAATGCCTTAGCCCTCTATAATACTGCCCTTATTAGCATTATACCTGCGCTAGGGGGGAATCTAGCTTACCATTTTATATAGGTTAAACAAGTACCTAATATTTTCTAGAGTAGCCTTATTTACGCGTTCCTAGCTAGTCCGACGACCTAACTTTAACTTAATAGCTAGGTAGCGTTATATAAAGTAACTAGTCCACTTCTTCCTTAGGTTCTTATAATTACCCTATTACTTAAGAATAATAATTATAATAGCCTGCACTTGCGCGTGCGTTAGCGTATAACTAAGGGCTTCTTACTAAAGAATTTATTTCTCTAGAAGCTCTTCTTAAATAGTTATAAGCTATTATTCACCGTTATAAGCGTACTAATAAAGTTAGGCACTATTAAAGTGGCCGCGAAGAGTGTTGCGTAGGACCCTGTATCAGGTGGCAGTAGTAGCTAAAGCGACCCTAGATTTAAGATCTATAAGCGCATTCTAGATATCTTCTTTTATATATTTAGCTATTTAAAGGCAGCGAAAATGGTGCAAAAAATATTTTTAAAATTAGCGAAGAATTAAGTTGTTTAAAGTTAATATTTAGTTTTGGTGCATGGTGGGGGGCGAGGTTGCGGGGCTGTCGGAAACTGTAGAGTGTCGGAAACTAGGGTGCCCGACTTAATAATCTAGTATTAGTAAAATAAAGGAAAACTTAATTAATAGCTACTTAGTGCTCTTTGCCTAGGTTAGATAAGAATTATAATAATTAAGAGCTTATAAAAGCAATATCTAGTCGCGTGGTCACCGTAGCGTAGAGGATTAATCCTATCTTTTACTAATATTAATTAACTTTAGCCTTGCTGGCGAGCCCTAAGCGTGGGAGCAGTTTGACTACTACTATTAAAGTATTATAGCGAATCTTATAGTAATTAATAAGGCGCGATATTTTATCGATATATAAGGCTTATAAAAGCTAAATCTTTCTATTTAGGCAATCCCTAATAATTTTAATCCCTAGGAACTACTGCAGATCTTTCCCGCTAGTAAGGGAGAACTTAGTACTTATTTTTACTATAGCTCCTTTAGCTGCGTGCTCTTAATTCTTATAGTAGGCGATAATTAGGTCGTCCACGTAAAAGAAAAGAATAAGGCCATCTTTAATAAGACAACACGGCTTATAAGGGACTGGGGTGAAGCCCATGTTGCGGAGCGTAGATGTGAACTCCCTCTGCCATAGTAATGAAGAGATACGTAATCCATAGAGCGCCTTATGCAATTGCAGGACTGTGCCTACTCGCGTATATCCGCGGGGCATCCTCATGTAGATCTCTCTATCGAGCTTTGCATGTACGAAGGCGTTCGTGACGTCGTATTAAATTAGTTCTAGGTCAAATCGTGCAGCTATTGCCATGAGCATGCGAAATGATCGTCCTGCCAGCGTTGTGGCATAGGTTTCTTGTAAGTTAAGGTGCCGCTGTTAATCGCCTCGCACCACTAATCTCGCCTTACATTTCTATAATCGATAGTGCTTGTCAAACTTATAGGTATATACTCACATACAGTCAAGAATCTAATAACCTAATGCTCTTATTAGAGCTGCTACAACCTTACTCCAGGACTTCATTTCCTTATAGCTCTGGAGATAAGATCGCTCGGCTTCCTTCCACATATTATGGAGTGGGTGATCCTCGAGCTTGCTTCGACATGTGGGTGGCTCTAGGAGTACACTTCGATGTGGTTTCTTGCCCGATGTGATTATTCGTCGAAGCTACGCCTTATAGAGAGCCTTGCCTTTGTATTTGCCGCTACTGCCGGCTTTGGTGCCTGCCATAAAGGCTGCGGCCCATGGGCTTGTTTATAACTGCCCTGTTTACACTACTAGCGATAGTTTAAGCTAATTATCTCCTGCCATTAATTATGCAAGAAGTGTTACTAGTAGTAGCGTTAAGGAAGGCGTTAGATATTTATACCTAACTTTCTTATCTTGCTTATACTTAGGAGCTCCTTTAACCTCTTCCTCTAACGCTTTACTAATTATCTTATCTTTAAAAAAGGACTTAGTAGCTTGCTCTTATTAAGGTAAGGGAGGTAACTTTACTAATTATACCTAGGCTACTATTTCTTCTAATATACTGTGTATAAGGTTATCTATTAGGTCTTTGGTTTTGCCTAAGAATATAGTATCCTCGTCGAATATTACGTCGCGAGTACTAATTATCTTTACTAGGGAGGGGATCTATATCCTCTAAATATTAGTTAATCTATAGCTAACTAGATAGCCTATCTAAGCTTTAGGGTCTAGCCGTTAGAGCTTGCTCTTGCCACGTTTAGTGTTATTAGTTATAGCGAAGGCTTTACAGCTATAGGCTTTTAAGTAAGCTTAATTAGGCTTCTTTAGTTAAGTGACAACGCCGTTCTAAAGAGCTACTATCGTAAAAAACACTTTATATAGTAATCGCTATTAATTAGCGTAGTTTAGGGTTTAATTATAAAGGTAGACTATAGCTTAAGTAATCTTAGGCTATATTTACTAAGGTAGGTTAGAGTTAAATTGCATCGCACGCGCTTTCTCTTTAATTATACCCCCTAAGCGTTTAGCCTCTCTATTTTATACTTAAGTATTAGGTGCTAAAGGCTTAATTCTAATACCTTGTGCTAAGCACCACTTCTTAACGTCTACCTTAATAGAGAAGATCTTATTATTAGATTTAATTACTTTTACCGTAATATTATATTATACTCTTATAAACAGTATAAAGGTGCTAAGTTACTTAATAATAGATCGTGCTAAGTAATTATCCTTAAAGTAGAAGTCCTATGCGAAGCTAGAGAATTAATTAATAATTAGTATTTAGCTCTTCTCTCTTATTAAGCTATCTACTTCGTAGTCGTAAAAATCAATTACGACTCGCTTACTAGGGCCTTTACTTAGGTCTTTAGCTTACTAGCATATTTACTATTTTAGTTTTACTTTACCGTAAGCGTTATACTTAATAGTAAGTAGGCCTTTAATCTTTACTCTCTTAAATTACTATACGAGATATTTAAGAGCCTAAGGGCCTAGATAGCCTAATTATTAGTACCAAATTAATGCGTCTGCCCTCTATAGTCTTCGTTTAGTGCGTGTGTTAATCTTATAGGTGGCATGCGCAGCTTCAGTAGGAGTACCACCTACTAGCCTTATCCTATGTTCTAGCACCCACTGTCTATGCAACTCTTAAAGTTCTGCTAGTATAGTATTATCTTTTCTCTTTAGAGTCGTTAGGTCTGCCCTTATATCCCACTAAAGGCCTTACCTCTGGAGTAATTAGAATAATACAAGGTTGCAGAGTAGGTTAAGGCAATAGGCAATATTATCTAGCTATATTATTTAATTGCTGCTTACACTCCGTACGTTAAGATAGACACTCTTATATCCTTTAATCTATATTTGCGTATTCCCTGCCTATATAAAGTCTCCCGGCGCCGGTGGCTAGTAGGAGACAAAGCGATCGATATTATTAAAGATATAGCAAGTTATGCCTAAATTAAGTATGGCTAAGCATCGTAATAGGTACGTGTTTAGGTTAGTATAGACGGATGCGGCTTTAAAGCTCGCTAGGATTTTAGTAATCTTACGTCTATCTAGTCACTCATTATTAGCCTTAGTAATTCGAGTTAGAGTGGGAGTATGCAATAATTTAATTTTAGGTGTTTAAGACTTTAGTCTTTTTACTATTCTTAACTTCTCTTAGAAGTTAGTATCATGTTCTAGCCTAAGCTTAACTAGCTTTACCATAAGAGGGTTCGCTCTAAACTAGTCTAACTACTTGTCTAGAAAGGCATAGAAACAGTCTTAAAGACTATAGCGTAGTTTATAAGTAAGGTAATAATTACCACTAACTACTATTAGCTTAAGACTCTAAGGTAACTGCTTAAATTTAGTACGTTAACTATTATTTTGTTATTTATAATTCCAAGGTCTTTCCTAACTTTTAGATAATACTACTTTATCTATAAGAGAGGCGTCCCTGTCTGTGGCCTAAGTAGATTTACCACCGTTAGTGAGAGATAAACCTATAATAGTAAAAGCGCCCTTTTATTTGCCCTTAATTAGGTGCTGCAGGATTATATAGTCTTAGAAAAGTTTTATTATATTCTTTTGTAAGACAGCTACATCTCTGCTTCTATGTTGCTAGAAGGTTGTTACCTACATAGGTGCAACATAAATAACTGCCTTTATAAAGTCTTCTTTAACTAAGCCTAGCCTTTAAAGCTCTAGGACCTAATTAGTCTCTACTTCTGTGGCTATATAATCGTACTTAGATAGCCATGTAGCCTATAATCTAGCTATTCTTATTAGCTTAAGGGCTTCTTAGTATCTTGTCCTTGCTCGTCGATGTTCGTCTTAATAGTTAACCCTAACTATAATCGTAAGGTTATTAATCTATTACTTTATTGTACCTCCAGGGATGCAGCAGTTACTCTATAGGTGTATAGAGATTATTAATTAGAGAAAAGTAACTACCTTATTAAGGTCTGCCTTTTATTCTTGGTAGTCTCGGTCTGTAATCTTATAGATCTCGAGCCGTTCTTTATAATAGTTGCTATCATCTTTGTATGCTTTCGCACCTGCCGTTAATAGATAGGATAGCAATATTAGCACGTTATTCAGGTTCGCGGTCATGTAGGCGGCGCTTAATTAGTAGTTACTTATTAGCAGCGGCACCGGCATCGCGGGTTTCTGTTTTAGTTTATCTATTAGCGCTAGGTTAATAATATTCTAGACCTTTAGGAATTAGCATCTTATTTTAAGCTGTTTTAGCTATGGCGTGTAATTTGTATAATTAGTTAGGATAACTGTAGGATCTCTAAGGGTCAATAGAGCCATTGTAATTAGCTTAATTAAGGCAGTATTAGTTAAGGCAGTAAGACTCTTAATTATTAGATTAAAGGGTGTTTTTAATAAGATAAAAAAGTAATTAATTCTTATATTATATGTTACGGTTTGGAGTCTCCCTTTCCCCACTTGCAGTGGCGCCTCACCTGTGTTGAGATGCGACTACCCATCCTACACTAGCGCTGTTTATAGCCACTTATGTATACCTACTGTTCGTAGCTTTACCTAATATAATAACAAGTATAATTCTTAATTTCTTCCTTATGCGTATAGATCACTAGCTCTTATAGTTATAAGCCCGGATGCATCTTTACTGTACTCGTTGTACGATTACTAGGCCCCTTATAGCCATACGATTACTGCGTCCCTCATAGCGCACGATTACCAGGCCCCTTATAGCTATACGATTACCGCGCCCCTTATAGCGCACAATTACCGCGCCCCTTATAGCGCATAATTACCACGTCCCTTATAGCGCACGATTGTTGCGTCTGCCCTACGCACACAATGGCTATAGAACTAGTAGTAACCTAAGTTGCTATTATCCTTAATAAACTAGATAACTAGTTTAACTAGATCTTCCTCCGTAAAGACTTCGCCAAGGATCACAAGATCTGGCTATACGTTAATCTAGATACACTAAAGGAGAGCATACCTGACCTAGAGGCTGCCAATCCTAAGCCTTAGCTCACTGACTATAAGGCTAGAGCCTCTAAGCTCTCTAACCTATCCCCTAAGGATCGTGAGTCCTACTAATAGGAGGTTAACTAATAGAGACTCGAAGAGATCACGCAACAGAAACAAGAGAGAGCGCTAGTGTAGCTAAATACTAAGATTACTAGGTTTATTGCTATGCGTTATCTCTACCTAATTTAGGACCTACTTACTATTTACGATTAACTTATCGCTCTTAAGAAGCAGTTCTGTCTGTCTATAGCTAATTAGAGTCGCGACTTAATAGCAAGATACACTAATCTAAAGACTGCTCTACGTAATCCAAAGAAACTTAACGAATAGATAGCTAACTAGGTACACATTACTTCCTAATGCTAATCAATTAACCTGCTAGAAACGACTGGATACAGGCCTTAGGAGGATTTCTTGATTGCCTGCCAAGCTTATCACCCAAACTACGCTGCTACCTGCCTTGATCAGGTATACGAACATGAGATGAACGCTACTAATCCACCCAGCCTACCTACCTACGTCGAAAAGATGACAAAGTACACTCGCCGCGCTGCCTCGACTGCCGAAGTGGGTACCCTATCTACCTCCGTTGCTGAGCTTGGAATTGCGAAACCTTGCATTTGTGGGCTATCACATGCTCTGCACGATTGCTACATACTTAATTCAAATTATCTAAGTTAACTAAAAGACTAGACGCTACCACCTATTAGAGTTCGTAAAATTAAATAAGCTTAAAAGGACCTAAAGGTCGTAAAGCGCATTAATAACGCCTTAAAGAGTTCTTATTAAACTATTTAAATAGATAATAGCCTACTACCCCACAGCTAGACGTCGCTTGTGATTAATCTTATAGATGAGGGTTAGTTATCACCAACTCGCTAACTTAGTGACAACTAGGGGGTGTGTTATGGTTTAGAGTCTCCCTTTCCCCACTTGTAGTGGCGCCTCACCTGTGTTGAGATGCAACTACCTATCCTACACTAGCGCTGTTTACAGCCACTTATGTATACCTACTGTTCGTAGCTTCACCCAATACAACAACAAGTACAATTCTCAATTTCTTCCTTATGCGTATGGATCACTAGCTCTCACATTATATCTTTGTAAGAATATAAGGCTCTTTTATCCTTACGTCTCACGTTAAGACGCTAATCTATTTCCGTTGAGTAAGGAGAGTCGCCCTTTGTCCCGCCCGGAATCGTGCGGATGAACCGGACTGCTGGCAAAGTCTCTTTGTGTAGGGTTGCGCCAGCTACCTTCGTGTGTGCAAAGGGCCATGTAATCGGACAAGGTCAAGGACGATAGTCACTCGGGTAACTACAGCACTCATTGTATAGGGTATCGGCGGCTCCGTACGGGTCATAGGTTCCAGTCAATCGTTGCGAACGTGCAAGCTTCAGTCGTGCAATCTTCGCAATCCGTCGTAAGCTTAGTCACAATCCAGGCTCGTAACTATTACAATCAATACAGTGAGATAAAGGGTAACCGCGCGAAGCAGTAAAATCTGTGTATCATGCATTGTGCTATCGTTGTTCTGTTAAGGTGAAAGCTCCTTCCGCACCGCGCACCTTAGTGATGCCTGCTCTATACAATGTGAAATAACGTCATGTGTCTACCTGCTCCTTTCGCACCTTATAACTGTTACAGGAAGTCTCCGTATCCAAGGTCTTGTAAGGCACAAGAAGAAAAACTCGATCCAGACGCGATAACCATCCCTTCCCTACACATTACTAGAAACCTTGTCTACAAGAGCTCCCGAACCATCGAACCTACATGTACAAATCACGGACAGCCTCCCTTGTTGGGATCCACTCTACGAGAGAGTTAGTACTCAAGACCAAAAAGGGGGGTTCCTCTTGTGTGCATACCGGTAGTACCAATTCCCGTACGTCGTCTGCCCTCCCCTACTACAGCTGTTGATCTCGCTCGACATGCCGCTAAGGCACTCTCCCCCGCTAATGTACCGCGTCTTCGGGGCGTTCTTGCCAGTTAAGCCGAGCTTAAACTCGACGCTCATAGAATTGCTAACGGGCCCGCAGACTCGATACACCTGGCCTCTCTTATACGTGCCTGAAAGTTTGTTGTAGCAGGCGAAGACGGCGGCTTTCCCGTACAACTGCTTAGGGTGGCCCCACTTCGCGCCGGTTTTAAAGCACTTGCGCTTCTCAAGGCTGCGGTCCTGAAGGGTGGCCTCCTGAAGGGCGACCTCCTCTTCAAGAAGAGCGGTCACGTTGCCCGTGAACTCAGTGACTTGCGCGAGGGACCAGGCCTCCTCGAGGGCGGGGGTCCAGGCCTCCTCGAGGGCGAGGTCGCGGTCCAGGCCCGCAGGGTCTTCAGGCAGGACAGCGGCGAAGACCAGGCCGCAGCCGACGGCGAGCAGAGAGAGAAAACGCATCTTATAGAGGGTAGGTGGTGATAGTAATTATAGTCAATTGTCTCTAACACGTTATAGTGAGTAGAGATTTGCGTGGGATTAAAGATCACGTTAATATGGGTTGTATGTTCTCTTTATACATATTTTTTGCCCGTAATCTTACTTTAGCCCTAGGTCTGGTCAGGGCCTCGATAACTCTAGCTCTGTATCGTGTTCATCCCGTCACATCATGTTTGCGTGTCATGGCTCTACTTCGTATCGCGAGATTTGAACAAAGCCAAAAATAGTCTACCGGTCATTCTACGAGGAGCTGGTTTTAAGTGAGGAACAGGCTTACCCCACATAGCTTAGCGGTCCTATTCCTCATCAAAAACAAGCTCCTCGTAAATCTCCATATGTAGGCATCCCCGTACCGCCTTGTGGATTGTTACCCTGTCTCTTGGCGACCGGACGGAAAAATCGCTAAATGTGCGTTAGCGTCTGTCTGTTAGTTGGAAGGCCTTACACTATGGCCGAGCATCCGCCACGCCAAAGGCAGGATTTAGTGCCAAAGAAATAAAACTAACATTCCACAGTCAGCGATGCCCAGCATGCTAAATTGGTCATGCCGAGGCGTTACCGTTTTTGGTAAACCGTTTTGCCATCCTGTTGTATACACCTTGCATACCTCAGGTGAGCCTGAGCCAGGGCGGGGAGTCTGCGTTACAATTACCGTATCTTGGCAGCCAATGCGCATCGTCAGGCAATGCGCACTCCAACAACAGTTACCTACCTATCAATTTTTAACTATAACTCTACTAAAAATTGTAATTTTTATAAAAGCTTTTAAATTTAACGTACTTCACAAGCGAGCGACTCACCTAAGCGAGCGACTCACCTAAGCGAGCGACTCACTCTGCCAAGACCCCCCAAAATCTATACTATACACGATAGTACACAACCACCACAAATAGTAATTAAAAATTGTAATAGGCTAATCTATTAAGAATCTACTTTTATAAGTTATATATAAGTTATTCTATTATCTCTTAGCTTGCCGTAACGTCTATAGCGTTACTAAGTTAATTTACTTTTATTAACACGCGCTTTTTTTTTTTTTGCCTTTTTCTTATTACTACGCGCCCTAAACTCCTTTAAAGTAGCTAGCTCTAAGCCTTTTTTAGTTATTAAGACTCCTTCCCGCTATACTTGCTTTCTTTTATATAATTTATATTATATAATAGCCTTATTAGTAGCTTAAAGCTTAGCGTTGCGCTTAGTTATTAATACTAAAGAATATACTATTATCTTAGCACCTTTAATAAGTTTTTTTAACTACCTTAACTATTAAGGTTAGGGAACTATTTATATGCGGTTAAATTTTTTATTTTACTAGCGTTAATTGCGACCCTAAATCTAGGGTGTTACTTAGTATTTATAACTACTATATACTATTGCGTATAGGACAAGGTGACGGCGTACGTAGGCAGACGTTAAGCTTTAATATTATTACGTTTAAGTTAAGGGGAACTAGGCTAGCGTCTTAAAAGTCTTCTTTAATATTATTTTTAGTAATTACTACCTTAAAAGTAGTAATAAAGCAAGACAGGAACTTAATTTTAGTAATATAGTTAATATAGTTACGTATTAGATTTTTAGCTTAGCGCCTATACGCCTTCTTTAGTGGCGTAAAATAGCCTACATTAAGTGGCTGCAGGAGGTGCGACGAATATAAAGGTATATAAAAAGTAATAATCTTATTATCCTTATAGTGCTACTAGAATTTAAGCGAGTTATAGCTTTTATAGCTATTAATAATAACTAATATATAGTGCTAATAGTACGCCTCTTTATATATTTATTTAAATGCTTTAGCTGTTATAGACTAAGCTTATTTATTATTTAGCTATTTTTAAAGACTATAATAACCTAGTAATAAGATAGATCCTTCTCCTTATACTAGGTAGATTAGTTAGTTAGTTAGTATTTATTTTATATCTATTAATAAGGATTAAGTCCACCATCTCGCCTTCTAAAGGGCATATAAGACATACTAAGCTATAAAATTATAGTATTAACGCGCTATCTTAAAAAGCATTTCTTACCTACGCGGGTATTACTACTATTTTAGAACTATAGCTCTCCTTCTAGTTAGGGAGGCTAAGTAGTATATGTATATTAGGGTGATTTCCTTGCATTTTGAGGCATCTATGTGCCAAGAAAGAGAGAGTGTGTGTGTGTGTATGTGTGTGCGTGTAGGGAGAAGGGAGGATAAGAGAGGAAGAGGGGGAGTATTATAGCTATTATAGTAGACCTAGTTCTACTAGGTGCTATATTACTTAGTGCTGTTGCAGGAATGCAAGACCTAGCGAGGGCAGACCCTAGTATAGTACTATATAAGTCTAACAAAGGCTTTAAAGGCCCCTGGGTCTCCTACTGGTACGGCAGTGTACGCTAGGCTATTAGCCTGGCTAGACGATAGTATAGGTGATCAAAGTAGCTATCTACTAAAGGTCCCTAGGGTCTTACGGCAAAGCGCGAGGTACTTTAGCATTTTATCTTATTTATATAAGTAGGTAAGGTTTACATTCTTATAGTTATACTTTTAGTAGTACTAGGCAAAGTCCCTATGTCTAGACTAGATAGAAAGTAGTTTTGCTAAAATAGCTCTTAGTAGGTCTAGCTCCTTTAAACTATTATATAGTATATAGTCTAAGTCCTAGCTCTTATACTATTTTAAGAGCTTAGTCTTTTTATTAGACTACTAAATTTATTATATATGCTATAGTGTCTTGCGGGCTATTATTTTAATACTTAAAAATATAAGTATAGTAGCTTTTTTAATTAGGTATAATAGGTGCTAGGCTTTTAAATTAATTAGTTTATTTACTACCTTATTTTCTTTAATACCTAGGTGTTTAGGGGCCTATTTAATAGAGACGTTATATGTCTCTATAGCACTATAGCACTCTAAGAAGGCCTATTAAGAGGTAAGGGGTGCATTACCCCTAAGGCACTATATTAATAAGGTGCTATTTATATATAGCTAGATTCGGCGGGTGCGGAGCTCTAGTTATCTTATTATATACTAGAGGCCTCTCTATACTCTTATTACCTTAGCGTTAAATACGTGCGAGGTAGGATAAAGTAACTTATAGCTACTCTATAGTAACCTTTTATTTTAATATACTATATAGCTATAGGTAACCCACTTTTCTCCTTTCTTTATGTACTGTTTAGAGCTATCTAAGAAGATAGTAACGTTTAATAGTAAGAGCTAAGCCTACTATTTTTTAAAGGCCTTAGCTATAGCCTTCTTATTTATACTAAGCATTAGGTTAGTTTAGTAGCTAAGTAAATAATAAAAGGCTATTAGTATTATCTTTAGAATCTTTAGTAGAAAAGACCCTAGCTACTAAACTTTTATTTAAACTTATTAGGGTTATTTAGCTCCTGTGAGGACGGGCACAGGCTCCTGCATTAAGAGAGTAGATGAGGTAGGTTGGCTCTATTTCAGCTACACTAAGATGAGGAGACTGTAGGTACACAGGCCTGCGGCGCTTTTATGCGCTGCCGCTCGGCACGGAATATCTATCTATCCAAGATAGCTACACTGGGTGCGTGGGCAGTTGCGCCCAGGCGTAAGGCAGCTACACCCAGGCGTAAGGCAGCTGCACCCAGGCGTGAGGCAGTCGCGCCTCTTACGCGAGGTCATGTGTCCTGCCAGCATGCTAGGCTATTACATCACCCCCCTCTAAGGTGGGCGTAGTCTTCTAAGTCTGTTATATTACCTTCTTCGTGTCTTGCCTTGTGCTAGTATAACCACAGCTTTATTATCTTCCTCTATTATCTCTAGATAGGTGCTGGCCTTATACGCTCGCAGCCAGATGTCTAGTCGTAATAGTAGCCCTAATTTATCTAAGTATGCGTTATAATACTCCTTTACCTTATGTAGTGCCCTAACAAAGCCTTAGGCGTTGTACCAGGTAGGGTTAGGATTATAGGTAGTCTAGGAGACTTTGTATTATAAACGTCCTTAGTAGATACGGCTATTAAGGATCTTCTCTACTTGCTATTCTAGGTTATTATTAACCTCTATTAGCTCCTCTTCTAGCTCTATCTAACCTAGTAGTGTGTCTATAGCGGCTTTCCGTAGGTAGTCTACATGGAAGACATTGTGTATATGCATATATGGCAAAAGCTTAACTTAGTAGGAGTATTCTTTTATAGCAATAATTAGGTAGGGCCCGTATCTCTGCTAGTTAAGCTTCTAACTAGGCTAGTTAGTTGTAAAGCCTCTCGGTGTGATATAGACTTAATCGCCTACTCTAAAATTTAGTTTATATTACTTTTTATTTACTTAACGTGCTTATTGCTCCTAGGCATAAACAATCCCTCTTTAAGCTATTTTTATAGCCTGCTTTATAGCATTATATTAAACCTTTACGTAGTTCTGCGCTTCCTCTTAGGACATCTGCTTACGGGCTGTGGGCGAGGTCTTTATCCGCTCTTCCCAGTCCTAGTGGTGTATAGGCTAATATCCGAACTCGATCTCGTACAGCGAGAGGCCTGTAGTCTCATAAGGTAGTATAGCCTAAGCCCAGTCCATGCAGGGCAGTAGGTTAGACTAGTTATCTTAGTAGTAGTTAATAAATAGGCGAAGGCGCTAGTTAAGGTACTAGTTTATAATTTCTATATTACTATTAGTCTAAGGATAATAAGCTATTAAGAGCTTTTACTTAACGCCTACAAGTTAGCATAGCTTGTTTATAAATGCTAAGATAAACTGCGGGCCTCGATTAGAGACGATAGACTTAGGTGGGCCGTACACGCGCCAGATATAGCGATAGTATATATCTATAGCCTGTTCCGCCGTAGTTATCTTATGGCAGGATAGTGAGAAGCAGCGCTTGCTCAGGCGGTTAACTATAATAAAGGCGTTATTATACCCTTTCTTATCGGGTAGGAATAACTTAAAGTCTATTAAAACGTCCTACCATGCTTACTCTAGTATTAGTAATAGCTTAAGTAGTCCTAGGGTGTAGTCGCGGGGCGTATAACTCTATTAACAAGCCTTATAGGCGGTAATATAGGTGTCTACATCCTTCGCTAGATTTGGCTAGTAGTACTAATCTCTAAGTAGCTTCGCTGTCTTTCTTTTTCCTAGGTAAGTAGTAAGCTACGTAGTATAGGCGGCTCGGATTAAGTAGGTGCGTAGGAAGTTAACTACTAGGATAATTAGCTAATCTTTATATAAAAGTAGATTTTAATTATTTAGCTTCTACGGTCCTTAGTTATTAGATAGAGCTTTTTCCCGTAGCTTTTATAGGCTATCGTAATTCTAGTTTACCTTAATTACCTAATTAACGAGGGCATAAGGATCCTCTATAAAGGGAGAGGCTAGAAAGGTGTCTATTACAGCGATCTTAAGCTCCTAGCCCTATAATCCTTAAGTAGCTAGGTTAACGAGTTAGGTTATGGCTTCTTACACTATGTTAACGTCTAGCTACTTAGCCTATAAGAAGACCCTTATATAAGCTATCTTATCCTTCTCCTTCTAAGTCTATAGTTCCTCCTACTTGCGTAATAGCGCGTTAGCCACCACGTTAGCAGTGCCTAGTTAGTAGGTAAGCTTTAGGTTAAAATTAGCTACTATTATAGCCTAGCGCATTTGTTAAGGAGTAAGCTTACGCTTAGTAGAGAAGTACTCTAGCGCTTAATAGTTAATAATAGCGCTAAAGGGCTTAGTTGTCTATAGACTAATAAGCTAAGATCTCCATTCTTTAAGGCTATAGATTATAGCCAGCATCTTTTTATCGTGTATATCGTAGTTCATCTGCGGGTCGCTTATTATCTTGGAATAAAAGGCTATAGGTCGCCAGAGTCCGTCGTCCTATAGCTAAGAGAGTACGCTAGTAACAACACTATCGCTCGCGTCTGTTTCTATGCGTGTGACGCGATAGGGAGAGTAGTAAGCAAGTATATTATCTAATAGCATAAGGTCTTTAACTTACTAAAAGGCTACAAGCTCTTGCTCTTTAAAGGCATGCCAGGCGCCCTTATTAAGAAGCTTTATAAGTAGTTTAATAATGCGTCTATAGTCCTTAAGGAAGGTTTAGTAGAAGTTATAAAAGCCTAAAAATAATTATATACTTTTAACTAATGTAGGCACAGGCTAGTCCTGTATAGTAGTAATCTTCTCTAGGTCCTTCTAAATGCCTTAAGTGCTAATAATAAGGCTAAGGAACTTTGTCTTAGTTACTATAAACTCGCTCTTCTTAATATCTGCTTGTAAACTAGCGTCGCGGAGTCGTTTAAGCACCTGCGCAATATGCTCCTTATAGTGTAGTAGATCCTCTAAGTAGATAAAGATATTGTCTAGATATACTATACAAAAGTCGTTAAGTAGGCCATATAGTACCCTATTAATATATTGCTAGAAGGTGGCAGGTCTATTATAGAGACTAAATAGGAGCACACGATACTTATAGTTACTATAGCGTATATAAAACGTGGTTAGGTTCTTTACTTCCTTATCTAGTCGAATGCGATAAAAGGCCTACTATATATCTAGCTTAGTAAATATTTTAGCACGGGCGAGCCTCGCAAGGGTCTCTTAGATAAGTAGGATAGGATAGACATCTTTTTTTATAATAGCGTTAAGCTTGCGATAGTTAATATAAAATCGCTACCCCCCTTTAGGCTTCTTAATAAATAGTACTAGTAAGGCGTAGGGCGCGTTGCTGTAAGTAATAACGCCGCGTTAAAGGTAGTTATTTAGGTAATCCTTAACAAGCTATAACTACTCTAGAGATATACTATATAGTAGGCTTAATATTAGTGTGTTATCCGCGATTAGCTTAATGTTGTAATTAACGCCATCGTGGTATAAAGGCAGTACGTTAGAGTCCTTCTTTAAGAAGTAAGCTAGGGTAGCGCCCGCATAGCCTAGGAATAGTAACTTCTCTATAAGAAGCTAGCGGAGTTCTTTGTCTAGGTCTAGCAGGTTTGTCTAGCCTAGCTCCTCCTTACGGTCTTAGATTAGCTTCTCTACTTTATAAATACTAATATAGCTAATAACTATCTCTTTCTAACGCGTATTAATTATAAATGCCGTGGCTCTTATAATATTAATCTTAAGGCCTGCCTTAGCGAGATCCTCGCGAGAGACAGGTTTAGGGCAAGTTAGCTACTACTCTTGTAATAGTAGCGCTTAATAGCGGAGCTACTCCTCTATCTTTGCTAGGTTCTTCTAGTAGGTACGACGCTAAGGGGATTGCTGCAATAAGCGGTAGATATACCGTATAATAGCCACGTCTATAAGCTTATCACGTTAGTTAGCATCTACCTAATACTTAGAATTAATTCCTATAGCTGTGCCCCGCGTTAGGATAATAATATCTTATTTATAGTTAATCTATATTATATCTAGCTACTTAAGTATTTACTACCTATAGTTAATCTAGACGTTAGCTTCCTTGAGAAGCTTGCGGCCGACTATAAGGTTATAGTAGCTAGTGTCGTAGGGTATAAAGTGAGTAGTAAGGCGGTGGCTATTTAGCACCAGGTTAGCCTGGAAGTGCTTATTTACCTACCTATTTAGTTAACTATTATATCCAGCCAGGGGAATAGCTTCCATACTTTTAATAAATACCTTAAGTCCCTTCTTAATTATACAAAGGTATTTAAGGTAGACTAGGACGTAGCTATCTGCGCCTGTATTAATAAGAGCCTTTAACCTAATTACTAGCCCGTTCGTTAAGATGCGATAGGGCAGAGTGAAAGCACTTTCGCTAAATAAGAGGTCTTATATGCTAGCAGCTCCTATAGGATTCTCTAGGAAGGAGACTTCCCCTAGAGTAATACTTTTCCCGATTCCTTGTTAGAAGAGAGGAAGCCTCTGTCCTTAGCCTTATAATATACCTCTTTGTCAGCTTATAGTGCTAAATCGCTGGCCTCTAACGCTTTCTAATTAATAAGGCTATTTAGGTAGTCTTAAGTAATATATCCTAACTTTTTATAATAGTAGTAGGTAAGCTAGCTACCTAAAGCTATAGTGGCGGCGCGCGTTAGCTATATGCGAGTAAGGGGCTACGCTAGTATTAAAGCGTACTCGCGAGACCTAGTAGCTAAGGTAGGAGTAGCCTTCTTTTAAGATTCTCGTTTGGCGCGTGCCGTAACCTAAGAGTTTATAATTACTACCTCTCGTGCGAGGTCGCGGGCGATATTAATAAACTTAGAGTAATTATCCTTAAGGCGACGAATATTATAGCCTATATTTATATAGAGTTAATCTATAAGCTTCTTATAAAACTTTTTAACCTATTAGTTAGTAGGTAGCTTGCGCTACGTCGTAAGGCAAAAGAAGTCTACTTAGAAGCTAGTAAACTTAGCTATAAAGTAAAGGCGTAATTAGATAAATACCTAACAGGCCTTCTTCTCCTTATATAGGTCGCCAAAAGCTTGCTCTATTATATTTATTATAAATTTACTATTAATGCGTTTGCCACCGTCTCGTAGAGCTCTAATTAAAGTTATAAGTTAGTTACGGGCGGGATTCTCTATGCGTGTAGTTATATATGCTACAATACGCTCTTAGGTATCCTCTAAAGTCTCTCTTACAAACTAATCACGGTTAGACTAAAGTTTATTCTTTATATAGACCCTCTAGTGCTTAAAGGTCGTAGTTGTCTTGCCATCTAAGAGCAGCGGAGGGTTTAGGAACTTAACTAAGCGCTAGCTTACGCCTAAAGAGCGTGTATATAGATAAGTAATAGGCTTAAATAGTAATAAGCGCAAAAAACATAAGTTATTAGGCTCGCTAGACTTAGAGCTTAGCAGGTTGTTAGCGGAGGGGACGCTTTAGCTTAGGGTCTAAGGGAGGATTTAGAATTTAGTTATACAAGATCAAGTTACTAGTGTATTAGGGGTAGAGCCTACTATAGCCTATTTAGCAAGTTAGGCTTCTAACCTGTCTATCTTTTACTACGCTTAAACAAGGGCTCTATGTAGCCCTTTGCCTTTAGCCAAGGCATTAGTAGCGATCTAGCAGTATATATACAGTTATTATTACTCCACACTATAAAGAAGTAGCTAGCTAACTAGCTCTATAGTAATTTTTGCTAGTTCCTGCCTAAAATGCTTAATTACGGCCTTTAGCGTTGCAGTAATTAGGTTATTACTAGTAAACGTAAGTAGCTAAGGAGGTTGCAAGAGGTCCTTATTAATACCTTACTAGATACGAGCAAGTTTTAGGGAAGTGTCTTAATTATAGTTTTCCTTAGTAATAGAGCCGTAGCTCTGGATTTCGTGTTCTTAGTAAATAAAGGGCTTAGATAGGTCGTACGCGCTGTCCAGCATTTCCTTTTCTAAGACTAACGCTATAAATAGGTGTTTTAGTGCTATTTTATTAATACTATAGGTAGAGTAGCTAGTTATTAGTTCTCTAGTAAGGAGAAGGCGAGCAGGTAGTACTTAGGATAGTTAGTAGGGATAGGTTTCTCTCTTATAGAGGCTAAGGCTCTTATAGTCCTCTTTGCGTAAGTAGTAGGTTGCCTATATAGCACGTTTATTAAGTAAAGGGCGGTAGGCTAATTAGCTCTCCTAGCTAGCTACGGCATGCTATTTTTAAACTGCGTCCTTTAACTCTCTTTAAGTAGTACGTTGCTTAGTGGTATTAAGACCTCTTATTATAGGTAATTATACTCTATAATAAACTAATAGCTTAGCGTAGTTATATAGTAAATTTCTTAAAGTGGTTATTATCAAGTTGTGCGCGCAGGCAGATTAAGTAGTTTAACCTAATATTTTATTACTATCTCTAGCTAAGTAAAAAGATCTTAGTATAATATAAGGACGGGCATAGGCTCCTGCATTAAGAGAGTAGATAAGGTAGGTTAGCTCTATTTTAGCTACACTAAGATGAGGAGACTATAGGTACATAGGCCTGTGGCGCTTTTATGCGCTGCCGCTCGGCACGGAATATCTATCTATCCAAGATAGCTACACTGGGTGCGTGGGTAGCTGCGCCCAGGCGTGAGGCAGCTGCACCCAGGCGTGAGGTAGCTGCACCCAGGCGTGAGGCAGTCGCGCCTCTCACGCGAGGTCATGTGTCCTGCCGGCATGCCAGGCCGTCACAGCTCCTTTACTTTTATTTACTTTAGAAACTATTATATAGATAGTAAGGGGTTAGTCTATGTCTATAGTATAAAAATAGGTTATAAATCTAAGTTTAGCTTCCTCTACCGCTACTACGGCGGACGGTAATCTAGCATCTTAAAATAGTGTAGCTATAGGGGTTATTCTTTACGCTAGTAGAATGTCCCTTGCTACTATAGCTAGTGTCTTATCTATAGTAGTTATATACTATGTAATATAAGCGCTAACCTCTTATAGCCTGCCTAGTTTAAGTGTATATAGCTGTTTAGTGCGACCTCTATACCAGCACTTAGTCTTATACAGGAGTGATAGGTATACATAAGTAATAGTAGCCTTGCGGAGGGAGCTACCTAGTAGTCTATAGGTAGTCCTAGCTAGGCTATAAATATAATAGGCTATTTTAGCAGCTTTTGTAGTGCGTATAGCTATATATTATTTAAAAGTAAATCTGCGATTATACTACACCCCTAGCTAGCGCAAGACTAGCTAGCTGTACTCTCTACTTAGGAAGATAGGGTAAATTATAAGCTACTTATCTATAACGTAAGGTAGTGCGTAGCTACTCTACTATTTAGTTAGGTGTATTATTTCCTACTTTTCTAGGGTAAAGGTAACCTTATTAGCCTTACCCTATGCTCTAATCTGCCTTAGGTCTAATGCTAGGAGCTCGACGTTATTATCTATAAAGTGTAAGCCCTAGTATAGATATATATTGTCTGCATATTCAAACCTCCGTTCTATATTTATAGATAGTAGCTCTGCTAAGTACAGTGTGTATAGGACAAGAGAGAGAGGCGAGCCTTAGGGTGTGCTATAGGTAATAGGGTAGCTAGGGGTAGTAACCTATCTAAGGCGGACTTAGACTCTCTAGTCTATAAGGAATAAGTCTATAAAGAGTAAGGTCCTTTATAGTTAGCCCTATTAGGCTATTTAGTATAATAGGCGGTTCTTAAGAAGCGTATTAAAGGAGCCTTAAATATTTAAAGTAATTATAGTAATATACTTCCTAAGTACCTATGCTACTTTAGTGTTATAGGTAAATACTATAGTAAGGTCTACTGTAAAGCGCTTTAGAAGGGCGCCGCTATGCTAGGGGCTAAGGATCTTATATATTATAGCTAATTATATAATTTATTAAGCTATTATTTATTTAAGTCCTTTTTTAATATAAAAGAGAAGTGCTATAGGTTTTTAAAAATAAAGTAATATCTAGTTTATCTTTTTTATTTTAAGTATTATTACTACTTTAGCAAGCTTCTACTACGCTAAAAAGTAGTTAAACTTAAATTATTATTAAAAGATTTTTTTTATATAAGTTCCCTAACCTAAGCCTTGTAGGTATAAAGTAATTATATAGTAAAGTAGTTAGTGCCTAATAAGGTGCTTAAAACTTTTATTATATTTTATTTAGCTTTTTTAAGTAAGATATATATGCTTTACGGGAGAAGATTTATATTTTTCTAGTTTAGGTAGTATTTAAGGTTATCCTTTACTATATACTAGTTAAGAATTTTTTTAAAGAGCCTTTACCTTCTCTAGGGGGTCTAATATAGTTATATTATTTACTATAAAAGGAGTATCTTAGTTCTTAAAGGTAAGCTTATACTAGGTAATAATCTTAAATAGGTCCTTATTATCCTTAGCATTATTAATAACATGCTACTAGTACTACCTCTTAGCCTATTAGATAGTATTCTTAAAGGCCTGTCTCTCCTCCTATAGACTACCAGAGCAGAGCTATCTAGCATGTTTATAGGCTTGGTAGGCAGTTTTGCACTCCTTAGTCTACCATAGTGCAGCGCGGCCTTCCTTACGGTCGGGCTTGCCTGCTGTCTGTACAGCGTGCTATACGGTCTTAGTAAGCAGCGTGATATGTTCCTCTAGCTATGCTACGTCTTGTGTTCTAAGCGGGTCTAGGATGCTCTAGACACCTCTCTCTACTAGCCTAGCGAACTTAGGTAGGCTTGCCTCGGGAACTCTATAGTGGTACTATTCTAGATGCTGAGTGCCTGGCGTGGAGATAGGGATAGAGGTTACTATTATCTTATAATCTAAGCCGCTGTGCATGCTAGCATCTATAGCAGACTAGGCAAATAGGATATTAGAGAAGGTAAGATTAAGAATATAGCTAGCGTAGTATATTAGCTGCTCTAGCATACTAATATAGTCTATAAACACGTTAGTAGCCTATCTAGCTAGCTCTACGCCTTTATTAACTATAGTAATAGTAGGCTTAAAGAATTTATATCTAGTGTTAAAGTCTCTTCCTATAGTAGTAGTAGTAGTATTGGTTTTACGTCCTATATAACCTCCCAGGGGGTATGTAGACGTGCCCTGCACTTAGTAAGGGCCACTCATGCTAGTGCTACCGCTGCTGTAGGAGCGGTCTTTCTTGCTGCTGTCCCTCTCCAAATAGGGGCGACTCAGCTGTTTAATCTGGCCTTTGTGTGATAATAGTGGGAAATGGGGTAGCCTTCTACCTGCCCCCAGTCCTATACAGAAGCATGCTAAGACTTATTAGAGGTAAGGAGAGATATATACACGCATATAAGTATGCAAAAGAGAGAGCTTAGTCTTATATAGTAGATACCCTAGCAAGTTAAAAGCAGGTAGCGTATTTACTTCGCCTAAAGCAAGGGTTTGCGTCCGCTCGCCTATAACGTGGTTAGCTAGTTATTTGCTAACGTGTGCTATTACTAGCACTAAGTGCAAGAAGGGTTGCGTATTCTCCTGGGCTCAGCGCCCTGAGGTACTGTATTCCTTCTCTAGTGTCTGTTGGGGGATGTGTTGGGCGTTGTGGCTAGTAGTTGAAGCGTCGCACTGTCCGTGGGCAGTGTACAATATGGTCTGGGGCCAGGTCTGCTCCGTAGGTGCACGCGAGGGTCTCCTCATTATGCTTGAACTTCCTATGGTACCAGGCGTAGTTGCCGTGTCTTGTCCTTATGGATAGGAGCTTGGCCAGGGCGGGGCGTGTGAGCTCCAGCTCCGGCGGTTGCCTGGAGGGGGTGTATGCTAGGCCCCACTGGTTGTACTATGTAGAGAGATTTGGTGTGCGTGTGCGCTACCACTCTTGTTGTGTAGCGCGTACGTATGCGCGCGCATTAGATCGTAGACCTGATATCGTGGGGTTAGCTGCCTTCCCTGTGGGTGGGCGTGGGTCCTTGGCTGCCTTGTCTGCTAGCTGATTAGCTAGCTCATTGCCTTTAATGCCCATGTGGCCTGGTGACTATCGGATTTGGATATCCCAGGTGTCCATAGCTTCCTGGCAGCGTATAAAGGCCCACTGGGATGACGGCGCGGGGTCTCCCCTA